>JAVSCE010022032.1:0-317041 GCA_032199065.1 Smutsia gigantea | reverse complement strand
TGCTATGCTTTTTTTTTTTTCCTCTGGTGACATCTTTTTAGCCTTAGGTGTGCTTCCATCTAGAGCAGTCCATTTAAGATATCCTGTAGTGGTGGTTTATGAGACGCAAATTCTCTTAACTTTAGTTTATCTGGAAATTGTTTAATCCCTCCATCATATTTAAATGATAATCGTGCTGGATACAATATTCTTGGTTCGAGGCCCTTCTGTTTCATTATGTTAAATATATCATGCCATTCTCTTCTGGCCTGTAAGGTTTCTTTTGAGAAGTCTGATGATAGTCTGATGGGTTTTCCTTTATAGGTGATCTTTTTTCTCTCTCTAGCTGCCTTTAATACCCTGTCTTTATCTTTGATCTTTGCCATCTTAATAATTATGTGTCTTGGTGTTGTCTTCCTTGGGTCCCTTGTGTTGGGAGATCTATGAACTTCGGTGGACAGCGAGACTACTTCCTTCCCCAGCGAGGGAAAGTTTTCAGCAATTAGTTCTTCAAAGACACTTTCTATCCCTTTTTCTCTCTCTTCTTCCTCTGGTACTCCTATAATGCGAATATTGTTCCGTTTGGATTGGTCACACAATTCTCTTAATATTCTTTCATTCCTAGAAATCCTTTTATCTCTCTCTGCCTCAGCTGCTCTGTACTCTGTTCTCTGTTTTCTATTCCATTAACAGTCTCTTGCATCTCATCCATTCTGCTGTTAAGCCCGTCGATCGCTTGTCTGATTTCTGCATTGTCTTTCCTCAGTTCCTCACTTCCTCCCTCAGCTCTTGCACATTTCTCTGTAGGTCCATCAGCATGGTTATGACTTTTATTCTGAATTCTTTTTCAGGGAGGCTGTGCATTTCCATCCCTTCAGACTCCCTCTCTGGGGTTGTCTGGTTGATTTTGGTCTGAACCATATTCCTCTGTCTTTTCATGGCTGTATAATTTGGTCACTGATAGTTGCCACGTATGTCAGCTGGGCTCTTTAAGACTTTAAAAAGAGAAGAAAAAAAAAGAGAAAAAAAGAAAAAAGAAAGAAAGAAAAAAAGAAAAAAAAGAAAGAAAAGAAAAAACAAAAACAAAACAAAAAAACAAAAAAAAACAAAAAAAATGCCCACCGGACGTAGATTCTGTGGGAATGCTCTAGGTGGCGCTATTGCCCCACTATTCCACATCTGTGACTGTGCCGCTCCGCAGGGCCCTTTATTGCTCTGGCAGGGGTGGGAACGAATAGGAGGCTGTTGATCTCAGTGAGAAGTGTTAAGTATGGCTATGCTTCCTTAGTCGCCAGCTAAGGCTTCTGAAACTCCCCAGGACTCCCAGCCTGCTGGGCTGAGTGTGCTGGGGCGATCCGGCTCCTCCGCTGGGCTCCTGTCTCTTTAAGACCGCTGAAGAAAGCGCGCGCTTTTTTTTTTTTTTCCTTCCCCGGAGCCGGCTGCAAGCACCCTGGCGCGTTCCCTGCTCAGATCCTGCCCCTCTGTCTCTCCAATCTCCGCTGCACTGCGCAATGTGGGTCAGCGCTCCCCGCGCAGATCCCCGGGGCTGGCTACTTCGCGGGGTGCACTTCCACTCCCTCCCGGCTCTGAATCCTCTCCCCCCGCCGGTGCGCTGGGGTGGGGGAGTGCTCGGGTCCCGCCGGGTCGCGGCTCCGTATCTTACCCGCCTCTTGGGGTGCCGAGTCCTCTCGGGTGTAGCTGCACGCTGTGCGCTTTCCTGTGTATTCTCGTCTCTCTTTTAGGACTAGATGTATTTTCTGTGTTTTCGTAGATAAATATAGTGTTGGGAGGAGATTTCTGCTGCCCTGCTCACACCACCATCTTCCCGGAAGTCACAATACATGCTTTTATGGTGGAATCTGTCGGGTTGCTTTGTGAAGTATGTTTTTCATATTCAGAGCAGACATGCCACGCAACAGGAGTGAGCTGCCATCTAATGTGAAAGAACACTGAGAAAGAAATTAATCCTCACATCTATAGACAGCCTTTCATTGAATATTGGCAGGGCATTTGAATATACATATGCACAAAAGACAGCTTACTGATGTGATTAACTTGTATTCTGTCCACACATGTATACACGCGGTGCCTCCTGTTGCATTATGTTGTTATGTTCCTTAGAGACACACTGTGGCCCTATCCCCCTGGGATAGAAGATTCTAATTACAAGGACGGTCATCCTTGGATAGTGTTTTTTTTTTCTTGCAAGTTATATGCTTATCACTTTAGTGAGAAGCTTTCTATTTCAAAACACCTCAGATAATTCAAGGTGACTACATCATATTTCAGGGTGTCTCATCCACAAATGTGTTTCCTTAGTTATAGAGGAAAAAAAATTTGCCTGATCATAAAGTTCAAATTTAAGTCAAAAGAATGAGATTTTCCTCCACCTGTGATTCTAGCCTTGTTTCTCCCAATTCCTTGAGGGATAATTTGTGGAGTCACCAAGCTGCTGCAACAAACGTAAAAGTCAGCATAACTGTGTTGAACAGTAATGTATAGCTACAGACTTTAAAAGTAACAAGAGGAAGAAAGTCATCTCCCTCTGTTTTTCTGCCAGAAGAGAAACAACCTTTGGATCTAAAAGATACTACCCTTAAAAAAAAATTTTTTAACTGAATCCTGTAGCCACTTAATGAACAATCTTAGAGTAGATTATCAAATAGCCAGTATGTTTCTAGATAGGGAAGAACATGATTCTAGCAGTGTTTCATGTTCTTGGGAAAAGTATCCTTCCAGCACAATTCCAAAAATATCCTGGCCAAAATGAATGAAATTTTTAGCAGCATCTGCAGTACAAGCAAATTGACCCAAGAATGATCTGCAAATGGTCCGGAGGAGAAAGGCAGCCAGTCTAAGTCTACTGGCTCATGTGACACAAAGCAGCACCACAGGCTCCATGCTGGCCTCAGTCTCAAGCTCTTATTCCCCTGGGATGAAAAAAAACAGGTACTTTAAAATTTTTTATGTGTTTGTTTATTTACATTGAGATACATACAATAAAATGCACAAATCTTAGTATACAGCTCAATGAATTTTGATATGCGTATACACTAATGCTGCTCTCACCCCCATCAAGATATCAAACATTCCCACTAGTTTTTCTCTTCGCCTATTTCACCCATCTTTCTCCAGCCCTCTCTCCTCTGGCAACCACCAGTCTGTTCTCTGTGTCTATGGGTCAGTTTCTGGAGAAGCACAGGTTCTTAATTATAGTTGGGCAACATGTATAATATGCAGTGACTCTGCAGAGACCCACCAGAAAATGTGAGTCCTGCCCTCTGGAAGCTTATAGTTGAGTTGAGAGGAAGAAGTCAATGTATAAAAAAAATGTTAGCTGGGGCACAGTATTTGGTAAGTGGCGCAGACAGAAGTCCCAGTTGTAGAGTCATGTGGGCCGAGGTAGGTCTTCATTCTGAAGGCGCTTCATTGAAAACTCTTTCATGCTATGATCTGGATGGTGTTAAGCTATCTCTTAACACAGTTCTCATGAATTTGATCTGCTGGCCACCCTGCTGCCTCCAGGCCTGGTTCACTTACTCTTGGCCCCTGCACTATACAAAGCTAGAAGTTGCTCACTCTTAACTCCAGCTTCTGCACTGGGCTTAGAACCAACCTAGTCCTGGAGACAGCAAAGGGTCTGGGAAGGGCTGGCACCCGTTACAGTTCAGGATCTGGCCCTATGTTTGATGTTTCTTCAACACAAAGACTCTAAGTACCGAGACAGATGTTGAATCAGTCTTATGGCTTAATAACCACACTATATCACAACATTATAGTGCAGAAAATTTGTATAGTGGGAAGAAAAGAAGTTATTCTGTCTAGCTATCGTCTGACTTTAGGAGGAGGCAGAATGCCTGGTAACTGAAGGTTTGCTCTTTGGCCTGGAACTTTTATGGCCCTCCTTCAGCATGACAGGTGAAAGTCTTCACTCCCTCTGACCCCTGGCCATAGTCCGAAAATACAGAAAACGCTGACTTTCCTTAGAGAAATGTGGAGTTGTGCTGACTGTCAGACCATGTGAGGGCTTCAGGATGGAGGGAGAAAATGGAGAAAGGGTCCTTGTGTGGAGAGGGCAGTAATATGCAGGTAGGTGGTGCCTGAGGAGGAAATGTGACTGCTTGCAAGTGGGCTAGTGGATCGCCTGAGGGGCCTCTGGGTGTTTGCTGTGCCCAGCTGCAAGGCCATGCACACCCACTCCGTGGCCCCTGATTTAGACACAGTGTAGTAGCCATCTTCGGTGTGTTATTTTGTAGAATAAAGAAGGAGGATCATGTTTAGAGCTGGGTGACTGTATTGAGAGAAGGGAACATTAATGAAAGAACTCAGTGGAAGCAGTGAATCAGATTCTAAGGTCGTAAATGCCTGTGGACTGTTAAAATCTTGGGGAGGATGAACTTCCCACAGTACATGGGATGGAATGATTCATGCTCTTTAATTCAAATATTAAAGAGTAAATGAGGGGGCTCCAAGGCAGCAGATTTTGGGGTTATATATTATTCCTCCTCTCAGAAGTATATATACACAAATTCAAATTCAAGGCAGAAACTTCTGTTGTAGTAGTGTGTACAGACAAAATGTGGCATTAAATTGATGATTATAAAAATAGGTCTGTTGGTTACTATGATTGATGCTCTGAATTTAGTTTTAAACAGATTAGACCAGATTACCACTTGTTGTACAATGGAGTTGGGGAAAAAATCCTGAAAGAATTAGAGTTCCTATTTTCTGTATTTCCTAAGGAAGTGTGAAGGGGTGCAGGTGGATAGCATTGGAGTAAAGGCATTTATCTAAGGAATTCACAATCTGGGCAAGCAGGTGACCTTGGTGGCTAGCGTAATCTCACTACTGATCTTTTGATGTTTATTGCCTTGTTTGTTTTTTTATGTGCTTGGAGAAGAATCAGCTGTCACCAGACTTCGCAATACAGAGGCATGTTCATCTGTGTAATTGTCATGTATTTTGGATTCCTAGTTCTGGCCCTTCCTGCTGTGGACCAGCACCGCAGCATCGGGCCTTCAGTCCTTGGGCTCCAAAGCCAGGAGCCAGTGGACCCCCTCCTGTGCAGGGGCATGAGAAGGAGCCCTGGATCAGGAGGTCAGAGACTGCTGGCTGGAACCAAAACAAAACACAGCAAAATAGAAATGAATCTCATTTGGCCATAAATAACATGCACCTTATGTTTTCTTGATTTTGGTTAATAACGGCTATTAATTCACCCATTGTTTTCCATTAATTCATTCATCATATTTTCTGAGCACCTACTATGTATCAAGAGTTAAGGGATAAGCTGATGAACAGGACAGAGAGTGTCCCTGCCCTCATAGTTCTAATTATAGACTCAAATTTAATACCAACTAGAGGGATCTCTATTTTAATGAACTTGTGTACATTAATCTGCACAGAGAGAGATTTTTCTTGCTATAACTGGTTTTTTTTCAGACTGACAGTCCGTTCACTCTGATACATTTCTGGTCCCCACCTGTTGTCAAACATTTGACTGTTTGACTTCTCATCACTTACACTGAAAGAATGAGAAGAGGATAAAGAAAATACCATTGAAATTAGTAGGTCTTGGGAATGTAGAGCATCTTAAGGAGAAAAGGCTAATGGTGAAAAAAGTAGCAACAGATTAAGGATTTACATTTAGCTCAAAGATCTCAGTTTTTCATACGCGGTACAAACCAGAACATTTCCTACAATGCCTAACAAGAATTTGGTTTTAAATATCTGTGCTTAATTTAAATTGTGATTTTATTATGAATGGTATCCCAGTCACCCATTGCTGTTGATGTTTTGGAAATGATTATGCTCCAACCCTTCCCATGTATCCAAATTTATATAATATGGGTTTTTAAAAATACCTATTTTGATAGCTGGCTCTCTGGCTGGATGGATGGAAAGGTGACTGTCCAGGCTTTTTGGAACTGAGTTTAAGGACTCACCTGAATTGGTGAATAACATTCTCCTTTGGGAATTAAAGGGACTTCAAAGTTTCTCTGCTTTTCCCTGAACTGTAAAGTGTAAAGGTTTGAGGAAACCTGCAAAGCTCTCTTGCTCGACAAAAGGCAAAATGGAATGAAACTGTGAAAACTGTATGAAATGAACTAATTTAAAATGAAGTTTAAGAATGCATTTAATTTGAATGGGCCATGAAGAGTTGCCTTCGTATTTGTATTTCTGTTAAATTCCCTGGATAACTTCAGGTGTGTCTCTTGGTTTCCCAAGGTAACTTCCTCTGTGTGCTTCCTGTAGGCTAGAACCAGCTGTATACTTTTCATTTCTGCCACTGACACTCCTGATGGGTTTATCTTTTGCTGACTTCTTTAGATTTTACTGATTATTCTTTCAAGGAAGTTCTTATCTGTACTTCCCTGTAACTTTCTTTTTCTTTAGTGTAGCATCCATGTGAATATATCAACACTTTTATTTAAAACTAGAGGGTAATTAGCTCACTGCACAGTCTGGGTATGTTTGGTATTTGGGCTTCATTGGTGATTCTCCACATGTATCAAACTTTATTTTCAGAGAGCTGGTTAAATTTTTAATGGAACCTATAGTTAGATCGCCTTGTAAACAAAAGACCCCTGTCCCCCCCCCTTTTTTTTGTAAAGAGAAATATTACTTATCATTTTTAACCTAAATAAACAAGAAGGTTTGCTTATAATCCTTTGCAGTTTGGAGGAACATACCTTGGAACAGAGAACACTTCCAAGAAGGAGGACTAGAAGCTTTATAATTTCTCTTGAACAATAGCAAAAATACTCTAGTGGCAGCTTGTTTTAGGCTGGAATCTGATCCTGGCTCTGCCCAGCTGCTTTACATGGGTGAAGGGAGGAAACATGGCAGCCCCAGGGACTGCCAGGCAAGGCCCCTTGGGAAGTTTAATTTTGAGTGTGCTGTTTCCACGGAGGTGTTGTCTGGACTGCTGGGTTCTCACTCTTTTTAGCTTTGTGTAAATTGACTCTTTTAAAGAGAGAAAAGGTAGACAGAGAGACAGATATAAAGCATGTGGTGGGGGCTCGAGAAACCAACCTGTCCACTGGAACACACTGGAAGACTCCCCCAGAGGGTTATTTCCTTTGCCATTGACCATGGAGACTGTCGCTGACTGAGCAGACTGGTTTTTAACCACAGCTATCACTGGGCCAGTCAGCATACACATATTTATGTTTGCTTTTTGCCTTTGTACACAATTCACTCCCCCGAACCCAGGCCCAGGCCACTTGTGATCTGCTTTCTATAATTCTATTTTTTCTGTTACTAGAATATAATATAAATAGAAGCATACATTGTATAGTCCTTTTGGTTTTACTTCTTTCATTTAGTGTCACATATTTGAGATTCATCTATGCAGTGGTGTGTATCAGTATTTTTTCCTTTTTATTACTGAGTATGTTCTATGGCACCTCTAAACTATAATTTTATTTAACTACTCATCAGTTAATAGATATTTGAATTATTTACAGTTTGGGGCTATTATGAACAATGCTCCTATAAATATTAACATAGAAGTTTTGTGTGGATATGTATTTTCATTTCTTTTTGTTAAATACCCAAGAGTTGGCTGGTCAGGTCATTTTGTAAGTATATGTTTAAAAGGTACTGCCATATTGCGTTCAAAGTGGCTGTTATACCATTTTGCATTCCGACCAGCCATGAATGAGAGTTCCAGTTGTTCCACATTCTTGCTAACTTCATATTGTCAGTTTTTTACCATTAGTCATTTCCGTGGTTGTGTAATGCATCTCACTGTTATTTTAATATGCATTTCCCTGATGGCCAAACATTTCTGATGTTGAACACTCTATGTACTTACTGGTTATTTGTATATTTACTTTTGTGATGTAAAAGCTCAATTCTGTTTAAATCATTTGCCCATTTTTAATTGGGTTGTTTGTCTTCTTACTAATTTGTAAGAAACCTATATATATTCTATGTATAAATTTTTGTCAGATATGTATTTTGCAAACATTTTCTCCTAGTCTGTGGCTTGCTTTTTTTTCTTAGCTGTGTTTTGAAGACCAAAGTTTAATTTTTATGAAGTCCATTTTATAATTTTTTCTTACTTATTTTGTAGTTTTTGCACCCCACTTAAGAAATCTTTGCCCAATCTAATATCATAAAATTTTTCTCCTAGTTTTTTTTTCTTCTATAAATTTGTTTTAGCTCTTATCTTTAGTTCTGTGGTCCCTATCAAGTTAATTTTTCTGTATGGCATAAGAGTAAAGTCAAGTTCACTTTTTTCCACAGAGGTATAGTTATTCTAGCAACATTTGGTGAAAAAGTTATCTTTTCCCCATTGAAACACCATGACACCTGTGTTGAAAATCAAGGGGCCATATAAGGATGGATCTATTTTTGGACACTGTTCAATTCCAGTGAACTATATGTCTAGCAAGGATTAATATCATACTCTCTTGATTATTTTAGCTTTCTAAGAACTCTTGGAATTACATTGTATAAGTCCTCCAACCTAATCCTTTTTACAAAAAATTAAGATATCATTGATATACAATCTTATGAAGGTTTCAACTGAGCAACATTTTGGTTAGTAATTCAACCACACTGTCAAGTCTCCCCACCATTGTAGTCACTGTCCGTCAGCGCAGCAAGTTGCTACCGTCACTACTTGTCTTCTCTGTGCTATACTGCCTTCCCCATTATGTGTGCTAATCATAATACTTCTTAATCCCCTTAATACTCCCTCCACACCCCCTTTCCCTTTGGTAACCACTAGTCCCTTCTTGGAGTCTGTGAGTCTGCTGCTCTTCTGTTCTTTCAGTTTTGCTTTGTTGTTAAATTCAAAATGAGTGAAAAATTATTTGGTACTTGTCCTTCTCTGCCTGGCTTATTTCACTGAGCATAATACCCTCTAGCTCCATCCATGTTGTTGCAAATGGTAGGATTTGTTTTCTTCTTATGGGTGAATAGTATTCCATTGTGTATATGTACCACATCTTCTTTATCCATTCATCTACACTTAGGTTGCTTCCATCTCTTGGCTATTGTAAATAGTGCTGAGATAAACATAGGAGTGCATATGTCTTTCTGAATCTGGGATCTTGTTTACTTTGGGTAAATTCCTAGCAGTGGAATTCCTGGGTCAAACGGTATTTCTATTTTTAGTTTATTGAGGAACCTCTATACTGCTTCCCACAATGGTTGAACTAATTTACATTCCTACCAGCACTGTAGGAGGGTTCCCCTTTCTCCGCATCCTCATCAACATTTGTTGTTCCTAGTCTCTTTGATGTTGGCCATCCTCACTGGTATGAGGTGACATCTCATTGTGGTTTTAATTTGCATTTCGCTGGTAATTAGCAATGTGGAACATCTTTGCATGTGCCTGTTGGCTATCTGAATTTCTTCTTTGGAGAAGTGTCTGTTCATATACTCTGCCCATTTTTTAATCAGGTTATTTGCCTTTTGGGTTTTAAGGCATGTGAGTTCTTTATATATTTTGGATGTTAACCCCTTATGTCATTTATGAATATTTTCTCCCATACTGGAGGATGCCTTTTCATTTTACTGATAGTGTCCTTTGCTGAACAGAAGCTCTTTAGTTTGATGTAGTCCAATTTGTTCATTTTTGCTTTTGTTTCCCTTGCCTGAGGAGATATGTTCAGAAAAAGTTGCTCACGTTTATATTCAAGAGATTTTTTTTTCTTTTTTTTTTTTTAGGAGAGCAAGTGAGAGGCTTTTATTTAGAGATAAAGTGAGAGAACAGAGCTCCTGGCTCATGCCAGGAGGGACAAGAGAGCCCTGGGGTGGTGCATTGTCTAGGAGTTTTATAGGCGGTTGAGAGACAAAGGGCAAGGGATGTACACCTGCTAAGTGGTCCCAAAATGTTTATCTTTGAATACTCAAGAAATTTATGCCTATGTTTTCTTCTAAGAGTTTTATGGTTTCATGACTTGCATTCAGGTTTTGGATCCATTTCAAATTTACTTTTCTGTATGGAGTTAGACAGTACTCCAGTTTCATTCTCTTACATGTATCTGTCCAGTTTTGCCAACACCAGTTGTTGAGGAGGCTGTGATTTCCCCATTGTATATCCATGGATTGTTTATCATGTATTAATTGGCCATATATGTGTCGGTTTATATCTGGGTTCTCTATTCTGTTTCATTCATCTATGGGTCTGTTCTTGTGCCAGTACCAAACTGCCTTGATTACTGTGGCTTTGTAGTAGAGCTTGAAATTGGGTAGTGTAATTCCCCCCAGCTTTATTCTTCCTTCTCAGGATTACTTTGGCTATTTTGGGTCTTGTGTGGTTCCATATGAATTTTAGAACTATTTGTTCTAGTTCACTGAAGAATGCTGTTGGTATTCTGATAGGGATTGCATTGAATCTGTAGATTGCTCTAGGCAGGATGGCCATTTTGACAATATTAATTCTTCCTGTCCTTGAGCATGGGATGTATTTCCATTTATTGGTGTCTTGTTTAATTTCTCTCATGAGTGTCTTGTAGTTTTCTGGGTATCTTTCACCTCATTGGTTAGGTTTATTCCTAGGTATTTTATTCTTTTTGATGCATTGTGAATGGAATTCTTTTCCTGATTTCTCTTTCTGCTAGTTCATCATTAGTATATAGGAATGCAACAGATTTCTGTGTATTAATTTTGAATGCTGCAACTTTGCTGAATTCAGTTATTCTAATAGTTTTGGAGTGGCTTCCTTAGGGTTTTTTTACGTATAATATCATGTCATCTGCCAACAGTGACGGTTTAACTTCTTCCTTACCAATCTAGATGCCTTTTATTTCTTTGTGTTCTCTGATTCCCCTGCCTAAGACCTCCAGTACTATGCTGACTAAAAATGGGGTGAGTGGGCATCTCTGTCTTGTTCTTGATCTTAGAGGAAAAGCTTTCAGCTTTTCACTGTTATCATGTTGGCTGTGGGTTTGTCATATATGGCCTTTATTATGTTGAGGTAGGTACTTTCCCTGTATACCCACTTTGTTGAGAGTTTTTATCATGAGTGAATGTTGAATTTTGTCAAATGCTTTTTCAGCATCTATTGAGATGACCATGTGATTTTTGTCCTTCTTTTTATTGATGTGGTGTATGATGTTGATGGATTTTTGAATATTGTACCATCCTTGCATCCCTGGAATAAATTCCACTTGATCATGATGGATGATCTTTTTGATGTATTTTTGAATTTGATTTGCTAATATTTTGTGGAGTATTTTTGCATCTGTGTTCCTCAGGAATAAATTGGTTCGTGATTTTCTTTTTTTGTGGTGTCTTTGCCTGGTTTTGGTATTAGAGTGATGCTGGCTTCATAGAATGAGTTTGTAAATATTCCCTCCTCTTCTATTTTTTGTAAAACTTTAAGGAGGATGGGTATTAAGTATTCTCTAAATGTATGATAAAATTTAGCAATCAAGCCATCTGGTCCACAGGTTTTGTTCTTAGGTAGTTTTTTGATTACCAGTTCAACTTCATTGCTGGTAATTGGTCTGTTCATATTTTCTGTTTCTTCCTGAGTCAGCCTTGGAAGGTTGTATTTTTCTAGAAAGTTGTCCATTTCTTCTAGATTATCCAGTTTGTTAGCATATAGTTTTTCATAGTATTCTGTAATAATTCTTTGTATTTCTGTGATGTCCATAGGGATTTTTCCTTCTCATTTCTGATTCTGTTTATGTGTGTACACTCTCTTTTTCTTTTTAAGTCTGGTGAGGGGTTTATCTATTTTGTTTATTTTCTCAAAGAAACAACTCCTGGTTTCATTGATTCTTTCTATTGTTTTATTCTTTTCAATTTTATTTATTTCTTCTCTGATCTTTATTATGTCCCTCCTTCTACTGACTTTGGACCTCATTTGTTCTTCTCTTTCTAGTTTCATTAATTGTGAATTTAGACTATTTATTTGGGATTGTTCTTCTTTCTTGACATAAGGCTGTATTGCTATATACTCTCCTCTTAGAACTGCCTTTGCTGCATCCCACAGAAGTTGGGGTGTTGAGCTGTTCTTTTCATTTGTCTCTATATATTGTTTGATCTCTGTTTTAATTTGGTTATTGATCCATTGATTATTTAGGAGCATGTTGTTAAGCCTTTATGTGTTTGTGGACTTTTTTGTTTTCTTTGCATAATTTATTTCTAGTTTCATACCTTTGTGGTCTGAGAGCTGGTTGGTACAATTTCAGTCCTTCTGAATTTACTGAGGCTCTTTTTGTGGCCTAGTATGTGATCTATTCTGGAATATGTTCCATGTGCACTTGAAAAGATGTGTATCCTGCTGCTTTTGAGTGGAGTATTCTGTAGCTGTCTGTTAAGTCAATCTGTTCTAATGTGTTGTTCACTGCCCCTGTGTCCTTACTTATTTTCTTTCTGGTTGATCTGTCCTTTGGAGTGAATGGTGTGTTGAAGTCTCCTAAAATGAATGCATTGTGTTCTATTTCCCCCTTTAATTCTGTTAGTATTTGTTTCACATATTTAGGTGCTCCTATGTTGGGTGCACAGATATTTATAATGGTTATATTCTCTTGTTGCACTGACCCATTTATCATTATGGAATATCCTTCTTTGTCTCTTGTTACTTTCTCTGTTTTGAAGTCTATTTTGTCTGATACAAGTACTGCAACTCCTGTGTTTTTCTTCTTATTGTTTGCATGAAATATCTTTTTCCATCCCTTCACTTTTAGCCTGTATATGTCTTTGGGTTTACAGCGAGTCTCTTGTAGGCAGCATATAAGTGGGTCTTGCTTTTTTATCCATTCTGTTACTCTATGTCTTTTGATTGGTACATTCAGACCATTTACATTTAAGGTGATTATCAATAGGTATGTATTTATTGCCATTGCAGGCTTTAGATTCATGGTTACCAAAGGTTCAAGGGCAGCTTCTTTACTATCTTACAGTCTAACTTAACTCACTTACTGCACTTTTACAAATACAATCTAAAGATTCTTTTTTTTCTTCCTCTTCCACTCTTTATATGTTAGATGTCATATTCTGTACTATTCGTGTATCCCTTGACTAACTTTGTGGGTAGCTGATTTAGTTTTGCATTTGCTTAGTAATTACTTGTTCTACTTCCTTTAGTGTGATTTTATTTTCTGTGGTGACAGCTATTTAGCCTTAGGAGCACTTCCATCTAGAGCAGTCCCTTTAAAATATACTGTAGAGGTTGTTTGTGGGAAGTAAATTCCCTCAACTTTTGCTTATCTGGAAATTGTTTAATCCCTGCTTCAAATTTAAATGATAATCTTGCTGGGGAGAGTTTTCTTGGCTGAGGCCCTTCTGTTTCATTGCATTAAACTTATCATGCCACTTCCTTCTGGCCTGTAAGGTTTCTGCTGCAAATCTGCTATTAGCCTGATGGGCTTTCCTTTGTATGTGATCTTTTCTCTCTCTTTGGCTGCTTTTAATATTCTGTCCTTGTCCTTGATCTTTGCCATTTTAAGTATTATATGTCTTGGTGTTGTCTTCCCTGGGTCCCTTGTTTTGGGAGATCTGTGCACTTCCATAGCCTGAGAGACTATTTCCTTCCCCATATTGGAGAAGTTTTCAGCAACTATTTCCTCAAAGAGACTTTCTATTCCTTTTTCTCTGTCTTCTTCTTCTGGTGCTCCTATCGTGTGAATATTCTTCCATTTGCATTGGTCACAGAGTTGTCCTATTATTCTTTCACTCCTAGAGATCCATTTTTCTCTCTGTGCTTCAGCTTCTTTGTCCTGTTCTCTAAGTTCTGTTCCATTTACTGTCTCCTCTACCTCTTCTAATCTGCTTTTCAATCCCTTCATTGTTTCTTTCATTTCAGATACTATATTTTTCAAAGTTTCTATTTCTTTCTTGAAATCATCCCTGAGATCTTGAATATTTTTCCATGGTTCTGTGAGCATGTTTATGATTTTTGTTTTAAAATCCTTATCAAGAAGATTGGTGATTTCAGTTTCACTTAGCCCTTTTTCTGGTGTTTGAGGTATTTTGGTTTGAAAAAGTTTTTTTTGCCACTTCATATTGCTAATGAATAATATGGAATAATGACTATGTGTAGGCAGTGCCCTCTAGTGCCCAGAAGCTGTACTCCCTGGAGCTGCCCAGCACCTGGAGAGATTGTGGGCTTTTCAGGTGAGTGGCGCTGGCACTTGCCAGGAGGAAAGAGGTCTTTCCTGCTTCCCGGCAGCAGTGCCTGCCTCCACTGCCAGGGCCAGTGGGCCGAGCATGCAGGGAGCAGCCTCTGCCTTATGCCCCTGTAGCTGCTGTAGGTAGGGCTGTCTGCCGGCAGCGGCTGCAGGTTTGTGAACTGGTGCCAGCCGGTAGGTAGGAGCAGCAGGCTGCATATTTCAGTGGGCATTGCCAGCCAAGGGTATGGAGCACCACCTTATCCTCTTGGTTTTTCTCTGTACAAAGTCATGTCATCTTCACAGAGAGACTTTTTTAATCCTTTCTTTCCAACCTGTGTGCCTTTGATTTCATTTCTGGCCTTATCACATTGACCAGATTCTTCAGTGCTGTGGTGAATGAAAATGGTAAAAAAAAAAGGACATCCTTGCCTTGTTCCTCATCTTAGGTGGAAGGCACTGGACCTTTCACAGCTGAGTATAATATTAGATGTATATTTTCTCTAGATGCTTTTAATCAGGTTGAAGAAATATCCTTCTATTCCTACTTTGCTTGGCGTTTTTGTCAACTATTTTTTCTTCATCTATTGAAATGATAATTCGTTTTTAAAAAGCATTTATTCTATAAGTGGGATTACTTACATTGAGTTTCAGTTGTTAAAAACCAACCCTCCATTCTTGGGATAAAATTGCGTTCCACTATGATGTATTCTTTTTATCTATTGTTGGATTCTTTTTGCTAAAATTTTGTCAAGGTCTTTTTGCATCTGAGTTCATGAGAGATATTGGCCTATTGTTTTCCATTTTTGTGGTGTCTTTATCTGATTTAGTACCAGTAATATTGGCCTCATAAAATGAGAAATGGTCCCTTCTCCTCTATTTTCTGAAATAATTTGTGATTGGTTTGGTATTATTTCTTCTTTAAATGTTTAATGGACTTAATCAGAGAAGCTATATGGGGCCTGGAGAGAGGGAAGGAGAGTGTGAAAGAGAGATTTAATTACATAGTCAACTTATCTTTCTTGCATTCATTTTTGCACTCACATGTCTTTCAAGAAATTTGTTGACTTTCATCTAAGTTGTCAAACTTATTGGCACAAGTTGTTCATAATATTCATCATTATCATTTTAATATTTTTAGGATCTGTAGTGGTATTTCTTCTTTTATTCCTAATATTGGTAATTTGTGTCTTCTCTCTTTGCTTGATCAATCTGGGTAGAGGTTTATCAATTTTATTGATCTTGTCAAATAACCAGCTTTTCCTTTCATAATTTTTCTCTACTTTTCTGTTTCTTATTTCATTGATTTGCATTTTTATCTTTATTACCTCCTTCCTTTTACTTACTTGGGATTTAGTTTGCCCTTTTTCTGATTTCTAATAGTGAAATCCCAGGTCATTGATTTTATATCTTTCTCCTTTTCCAGCACAAGTATTTAAAACTATAGACCTCCCTCTAAGCGCTGCTTTAGCTGTTTCCCACAAATTTTGAAATTCTTATTTTTATTATTATTCACTATATCTTTCAGTTTCCCTTATGATCTCCTCTTTGATCCATGGATTATTTAGAAATGGGTTAATTGCCAAATATTTGGGGCTCTCCTAGTTATTGTAATTTGTTGATTTCTAATTTAATCCTACTGTGGTCAAACAGTATACTTCGTATCATTTCAGTCTTTAAAATTAATTTCCACTTGTTTTAAGGCATAGCATGTGGTCTTCCCACAGATATTTGAAAAGAATGTCTATTATGTTGTGTGGGTTGTTAGGAGTAATCTCTTTTATAAGTCCTGATGTTTGATAGTGTTTTTCAGATCTTTGGGTCTTTGCCATTTTTTAAATTATTATTATTACTTTTGGGGTTAGCAAACTATAGTTTGTAGGCTAAATCTATTCCACTGCCTATTTTTATAAATAAAGATATATTGGAACATAGCTACATTCAATTTTTAAATATCATCTCTGGCTGCTTTTACACTACCAAAGAAGAGTTGAATTGTGACAAAGACTGTATGGCTCTACAGGATTTGCTATCTGGTCCCTTAATAGGACAAATTTCCTGATGCCCCTGCCCCCCACCAATAAAGTCATTCTAGCAGCTTCTGAGGGGGTGGATTAAAATACTTATTTGTGATCATTGTAATTGTCTATGTCTCCTGTTGATTCTGTTTTTGCTTTATCGATTTTAAAGCTGTTTTCAGGCACATTCACATTGATGATTGTTATGTACTCCTGATGAATTGACACTTTCATCATAGTGAAATGTCCCTTTTCTCTCTGGTGATGCTTTTCATCATGAAGTCTATTGATAATAATGTTGCCATTCTAGCCTTCTTATGCTTACTATTTGTATAATATATCCTTTCAATCAATTTACTTGAAGATTTATTTCTGCAAGTTGGCTAAAAAATTATATGGGGTATGAAGAAAAGTGAAAAGTGTCTTTTGGAAATGGAAGCTGAGAAACTGCCTGGAAACTGAGAAAACTAAGGATCAAAAATTTGGTTAGGGTTATATGTACCAAGTTCATCAATGTCTGAGTTGCAGCAGTAAATCAGGTTTCTTGATTGTTACAGTCTAGGCATGGATGAATATAGTGTGTATAATGTGATCATATTATTGATCCTTGATTTCCTCACCTATAAAACGGGAATAAGAATACTTTTGTAGTTATCTCATACCAAATTAGGGTATGTGGATAGTTCAACATGTGACAAAGCAGTTTTAAAGAATAATTTTAAAGAGTGAAACACTATAGTGTAAATGGAAGCAAAAAGCATCTTTCCATCTCTCTCGATTTCTATTTTTTTACTGATGTATCACTGATACACAATCTTATGAAGGTTTCACACGAGCAACATTGTGGCTTCAACACTCACCCATATTATCAAGTCCCACCCCACCCCACTGCAGTCACTGTCCATCAGCATAATAAGATGCTATAGAGTCATTACTTGTCTTCTCTGTGCTGTACTGCCTTCCCCGTGACTCACCCATATTCTGTGTGCTAATTATAATGCCCCTTAATCTCCTCCCCACCTTCCCCAGTATATATTTTTTTATATGAAAGGTGTCATTTAAATGTTTTATTTCTTTCTGTGACTCTCTTACTATCACTGTAAAAAGCCTTCTTTAGGGAAGTTTTAGGCTCTGGTTAATATTCACAGCTCTGGGGTTTATCCATTTAATGAAGCCTTTGAAGGAATGATGACTATTTTTTTTCTTATTTGTCCCTAGGAGGGAAATTGTGGGCAGTGTTTTTGCACCTCTTTGGTTCTTAATGAGAAATTCCGTTTCTTTTGGTGAACTTCTGATTTTGACTTTAATTCTGCTCTCCTCTTTACAAAGAAAAAAATCCTCACAGGTGGTTCCTGCCAAGTTCTCTTTTTCTCAGAATGGAATGACTGCTCTCTCAGGCTTGTTTGAGTAGTGAAAGCTTGTTGGAAAATCATTTTTATGCCTCCCAACAGCACTTTATTCTGAGGCCTCTGAGAGACGTGGGGCCCAGAAGTGGAATGGAACATCTGGCGGATGAGCCTAGGGACGCACACCGGGGTGCCCGTTTGAGTACTGACTAGCTGAAGGGGGATTTCAGTAGAGTAATTTTTCAGTCACTAAATGTAGCTCAATTTTATTTTGTCTTGCTGGCATAGAAATGGAGCTGTTCAAGGGAGGAACCAGAATTGGAGGAAGCTCAAGTTTTGCCAACAGGAAAAACAGATGTGAGCTCTCTTTGACTTTGTGCCCTTCACTATAGAAAGCACTCTGTTTGCGTGTCGCAGATAAACAAACATAGATTATTTTCCACCTCCTTTTCACTCTTTTAAAGACAATACCACGCCTGCCTATTTCAGTGTTCATCACTGTTGTGATGTTTGTGTGTTTTTCTTTGCTTAAATGTGAATAACATATGAATTAGGTTTGTATCATGATGGCTGTGTCTTATTTGGAGGAAAGAAGTTATATCAGATATTTGTGGGACTTACATAGGGATTGATATTTGCATATTTGCTCAGTTGCATCCTGGTAATTGCAACAGGTAAACACTGTCTAAATATAATTCTTATTTCAAAAAGAAAATTTCAGTACCTGAAAAGGAAGTATAACTACTTCATACTGGAGGGGAAGAACAAGTACCTAGCTGGCAGAGAAATGTCCTGATATGGGGCCGGGTGACTGTGCCTTGGGCTAGCTATTGCCACTGGGCCCTTGACAACCATGATAGGGCCCACAGGGATATCTTTGGAGGCCCTGACAGCCCTGGCATGTGTGGGCAGACCGAATAGTAGGCACCAACAAGGCTGAAGTTCCTTCCAGCCCAAGAGCAAGGAAATAAGTAACAGGTACAGTTGAAAGTACATGAATAGCTGCCAGGGGACGTTAGGTAAAACAGGCTGCTTTTTGTTTTGTTTTTTAGTTTTTACACCATATCTTTCTGATTTATCTGTATTTGTCTTTTGTTAAAAATACAAATTAAGAAGAACACCGATAAGAGACATGGGCCAAGAAATTGAGAACTCCCTAATTCTTTGTTTAGTCTCTAAGGCAAAGTAGATTTGTATCTAAAGTTAGATGGATATTAAATAAACTCAGTGTATGTCAGAACACTAATGTTTGCAGATGTCTGCATTTGTTAAGGGTATAGTAAGGGAAACAGGAAGTGCCAGGACTTGTATTTTTTCTGGAAGAGATAAGCATTCCAAATGTGTCCTGTAGAGCCTATTTTCCCCCTTCAGATACATTCATAACTAACAGAGTTTCCGAAAGGTATTCAATCCTGGTTGGGAACTGGAGATGTGTTTATGTTGTGGGTTGTTAAATATATTTACAGCCTTTTCAGAGAGTTCAGTGGGGGTTCTACAGTGGTTATTTACTAGTCTGCTTAAACAGCTGCTGACTGGAATTAAAGAAAATAATCTATCCAGTGTGATTTGTAGGAACATTATAAATCACTTCAGATTATAATGAGCAGTAGGAAAGCTCCACACATGCTAGTTACAGCATGTCAGGAGAAAGATCTGGTGTGAAATAACATAGATCAGCAGTGTCTGAAGACAGCAGTTTTTAAGATGGAAGACTCTTGGTGTCTCACAGCATTTTCTTCTCTACTCTTACTTATGGGGTTGCCACGATGTTTGCCCACTCTGGTCCCATCAGGTCTGTTGACATCTCACAAGGAGACAAAGCAGAGCCAGTGTCCAGCCCCTTTCTGTGGGTAGTGCCAGCCACCCATGAGTAAAGTGGAAAACTTGAGTGTTTAGATGCATGCACGCCTTCATGCCCCACTCTCCGTGATGAAGTTTCTTTGCGGCCAGTGTGGTGCCATCAGAATGCAAGCAGCTGAGATTTCTCACCTCCAAAGCCAGCCTGACCAAACAAGGCATTCCCACCATGGTATAAATTGGGGTTGCCATTTCGGAAGGTTCTGGGAAAAATGTAGCAAAAGGTAAAATGTGCATACCACTCTACTCAGCAGTTTAGACCAGTGAACAAAGGTAAATATCCAAGGATGTTGATTGCAACAGTTAAAAATGGTTCACTTTAAATGGCTCATTGTAATCCAGAGAACTTGGATTTACACTGATGTCAACAATGGTGACTTAATGCCCACAATGGCTTAAGAAATTACAGTAATTACCGAAAGAGGTTCACTACAGATTGTTGAATGAAAAAAAAATGTGAGGGCCCTTTGATCTCCTCTGTGAACATATGTGTGCACATTGTATGAATGTATACAGAGGTGTTTGGAAGAATAACCACTAAAATGTGAATGGCAGTTTCTCAGGTGGCATGATTCTGAAGCCCCCTTTGAGATGTGAGCTTGTAGAGACTAGAACTGGTGTTTCTTACTGAAAGATCATATAGCGTTCAACATTCTGTGTAATTCTATTCAATACTGAATATTGTTAGTAGTTGAGATGCCTCAGGACAGTATTCCATGGTCACAATGCTTGGGAATGTTCTCTAAGTCTCTAAAGTATGGATTACCCTTGGACTTTGTCTGGTTTGAGAAATTTATCACACTAGATATCATATGAAAAAAATAACTTTGAACTCAAATTCTATTTCTAACATAGTAAAGCTCTATTCAAGGAACTGACTGATATTATGTAGTTGGGGATTCAGTTAGTGGTTTATGAAGTTGTGTCAGTTCATAATATAAGCCAGTGTCTTTTGTGAAGTTTCTTAATAATCTACTTTCAGACTAGGCCTTGCCAGCTCGGTAAATATTAGGTTATTTCGCCATTCTTAAGCACGTGATCACCAACTGACCTCCTCACCTCCCTTCTCACTTCATGTCTGATCACTTCTTTCCTATGCAGTGTTTTCCAGGATCACTGGCCTTTTCCCTGTGCTCACCCTGTTTCCTCTCCCTGGATGCACCTTTTCTACCTGAATCATGTCTGTGTCCCCACCTTGATGAAGCCATCCCTGATCCTCCAGGCAGAACCTGCTGGATTGTCTTTCCTCGCATCTCCACACGGGTTTCTGAGATGATCCTGTGCGCTCTGGTCTCCTTATTGTTTAGTGTTAATCTCCCTTCCTCACTTCTAGGGAGGCGGCTCGCAGTCCTCTTGAGACTGCCCTCAGGAAGAGAAGGAGAAGGAGGGAAGGAGGTGTTGTTTCAGAAACACAAAACTCCCTTCTGTTCTTCTTATGTTGCCTTTCCTTGAGAGTCTTTGGGGTTTTTAATCAAATCTCTCTCTGAAGTTTGCTTCCCTGCCACTGAGGCTATTTTGAGCACAGATCTGATGATGCTTTATATTTACAAGGAGGAAGGACCTGTGTTGCATGTCTCAGCTCCAAGATACAAAAGATGTCTCCCCTTGGCCTGTATTCCTTCTGAGTCCTTCCTGGTGCCTTTTCCATCTCTTTTTTGCCCAGTTGCTCAGGTTAAGGGAGAACCACTTCTGGATAACCAAGGTAGATGAGGGCTGCAGTCACTGCCCTGGTGCCCTTGGGCAGTGATCAGTGCATCCCACCCCCATTCCAGGGGCACCCCTGCCATGTTAGCTGGGGTGCTCATGGAAAGACAATTTAGCGTTCACTTGTTTACATTTCTTAAGAGTTTACTGAACATGGTTCTTCTGACTCAGTCCCGCCAATTAAATCTCAGATGACCTTGAAAGCTGTCAGGTGTGCGTAGCAAGTACACAGATGAGCAGTCAGCTCCGTGTAACTTTAAGCCTTCCTGGGACAAGCACAGTGTCTGAGTCCAGTTTGAGCTGAAGGTCTTAAGTGCCTGCTCCTAAAATTATCTCCATCCTATCTCTGTGTCCTGCTGCCAGAACACTCCCAGCAGCTGTGAGCCTTCTGGGTGTGGAGCCGTCTGAACTTTGAGACCACCTGGCTCTCCCCTGTATTGTTTTGTCCGTTGTGCCCCTGAGCCCATGCAATGTATGGAGCAGTGTTTTTGTTTACTGTTTGGTCTGCTGGTCGGGGACATAGACGTGTGTTCCAGGATCTGAAAGGTTTAACAAACTCAACTGAAGAGCAAGGCCTTTTTCAATTGGAGAAAATTTGCACTGTTGCGTTATTATTAAAATTAGCATTTATGAACTATTTTTGTGCATTGACCATCTTGGTCTGTCTTACATTATGTCTCAGAGCTAGACTGGTAGAGTCATCTGGAGTTTGTTGGTGAATGAGAGGCAGCCTATGTGGTCAGCCAGAGCCCGATTCAAACCCAAACTCTGCCCTTCTCACATCTAGTGTGTGCCCTTGACGAAGTCAGTTAATGTTTTTGAACCACAGATTCTTCAATAAAGACAAAGCAACTACCTCAGAAGGGCTGCTGGGAGGGTTCATTAAGGAAATGAACAGTGAGGAGAACCCGTGCAGGCTCTGGCATGGAGCTGGTGCCCAGGGACACCAGGACTGGGCCCACCCTGAGCGTGCACACAACACATGAGTGTGCCTGCATGCAGTGTGAGTCCCCGTGGAGCAGAGCCTTAGCATGACCAACTTGTAGTCCTGACCCTGCTGTCTAAATTGCTGACCTGCTATGGAACTATGCTGCTTTTCAAAAATGACATCCACAAAGAGGACTGGGAAACTTTAGTGAAAAGATGATTATTGCTGGAGGCACTTGTTTGCCTCGGAGCTGTTTCCCTGGAGGGTTACTACCCAGGCAGGGTGCTGCAATGGGCCAGGGACATTTTTAGGGTTCCATGGAGTCACCACTGTTGATTTTGCTAATAGGGTAAACAAACCTTCTTGGACACCATAAACAGCAGAAGCTATGCTTCCCTTCCCATTTCCTAAGCAGGCGAAGGTATTTAAAGCTGGAAGGAACTGAGCCCGGAGCTTAATACTGTTATAGACCTGCAAAGAAACAGTACAAAGAGACAGAAAACTGAAATCAGCCCAGCAGTAGGCCCAGAGATTGGTTTACCTTGAGTGGCTTCTGGAAATAATTGTTGCTGGTGACACCGGCATGATGGACTACGAAAGCAAAGTGTGTGTGTAGTTGCAAAGCATCTGCTGGGAATTTCATATCGTTTTCCCTTAAGCAGATGAGAAGGGGGGGCCATCAAAGCTTACAGGTAGACTTACTGACATTTAAGCTGAAGCGGGTCACACCAGGACTTTTTCAGAGGACAAAGAGAAGCCCAAAGAGAGGTGTAGTTCAAGTTTCAGATGCTACCTAGGGCAAAGGATTCAACTCCCTGAGACCCTTCAGAGTGTTAGAAGCAATGGTAGGTGACATTCATGTGTGCTTCTCTGTATTTTCTAAGTTTTCTATAATCATCAGGTATTACTCTTGTAATTGAAGGTAGTATTAGATAAAGCATAAATTAAATTTTCTTAGAATATAAACATCCGTTGTATAACGTCAGCCCTGAGATTTTAATGGGCAGATAGTTCAGTCCTTTCAGGTTCCTCAGAAAGTCCTTGTCTGGGAGAAGAGGGCCGAGTTAGTGTCCTACCCATGGTGGTCTTGACTCACTGCCGTGACAGCATGGCTCTCATGGACTCAGAGAAGATGGCTCCAGACCTGCTCCCCAAGACTCATCACGTCTTCATCACACTGTGGAGCTACCCACTGCTATGCATGTTCACATGAGATGGCCACCTGGGGCCCAAGAGCTCTGGTTTATAAATACAGAAGGGAAGGGGACTCTTCGGAGGCCTTGTTCTGTAACATGCACGGTAAATGTAAATGAATCCTTTTGGTGGAACCAAAAATCAGACTGAAACCTTACTTGAAGTATAAGAAAATATGAATTTGATTAAATGTTAACTTTTAAAGATTATAAACTATTCAGTGACCCTACATATCCAGTGCTCAAAGAGAATGGTTCTGTATAATCTTGTCTTATTCTGTTGGGATTTGTTAATGGCCTTCTCTTTCATGGACTGACGTGGTTAGTACCAGAAGTAATTTTGGTTGTTCTTTTGTGTGACTTCCATGTAGCAGTCCACCATGAATAGTGGTGCTTGTCACCTACAAAATGTGTCACAGGGCCACAGCAAATCCCAGTAACACTAGAGGGTCAGGAAAAAAGTGGAAGATGTTGTGGAGCTCAGAAAGGTAATTTATTACACCAAGGCACGCAGTGAGTGCCTGTGTGTTCAGGTCATAGTGGGGTTGAGGTATTAAGAAGTGATACCTGTAAATGATAACCTGTAAACCCATCAAGCAAGACAGGTGTTATGAAGAACCCAACAGATGAGAGTCAGTTGGCTTCATCTGGAGAGTCATAGTCCTGGAAGCCCCTTAAACCCAAAGCTGAGGTGGGCTTGTTCAGTAGCAGCATGGGAGGACGGGGTTCTGGTGCGGTCACTAGAATGGAGCCACACACCCACTGCTTCCCCTTCTGGGACTCAGTAAGATCCCCACCTGTGAAATGAGGCCTTTCAGGGTTAGGGTTTGTGGGGTAGCCTCTGTCATTCTGTCAGGGACTTAGTAGGGGCTGGGCTTGTGAAAACCAACGACAGTTGAGGCAGAGAGAGGTTTACCTGCACAGATGGAGAGGTGAGTGCAGTTTTTATCCAATTGTAGAGAAAATGAAAAGTTCCTATGGCCAGGATTCTCACCTGGCTCTGGTTGGCTCACCCACTGCACACGTGTGGGCAATACGTTATTACTGACTCTATAATAAGAGTTCTGCCCAGTGCTCTGGGCCGCACAGCTGCAGGAGATCAGAGGCTGGAGTAGTGGCAGTGCTGAGGACAGAGACTGAGATGGCTGCAGGGGCGGAGAGGCCCAGAAGCAGAGACCTGACTGCTGCATGCAGACTTGCTCTGAGGTGGACGGGATTCTAGCGCTTGACCTGCCACTGTGGCAATAAATTTGGGTATAAACACTTTGTGGATAAAGTGAAGGTTCCTATGGCCAGGATCCTCACGTGAACCTAAACTACTTGATGGTGTAACTGGACTGCTGCTGGGCTACTGCTTCCTCACCCATAGGCAATTAGCGATTATTGACTGAGTCATTATATTAAGAGCTCTGCCCAGTGCTCTGGGTGGAGGCAGAGACAAGGGGGATTGACGTTAATTCTATTCTTCGACCTATTGCCTGGTGAACAGGCGGATAATAAACCCTTTCCCCCCAAGAACATTCCATTGTTATTCCTTGGTCTCACAAGCGAACTTGCTGGGGGCTGAAACCCATTGGCAAGACACCTTTTCGCCCCAAGGACGTTCCATTGTCATTTTCCAGTTTCATCGAATCAAGAGTGAACTTGCCTGGGCTGAAACCCAGTGGCAAGACACCAATGTTCATAACTCATCAGGTGGAAAGCCCAGGGATGAGGGAAAGGAAGTCAGTGAGGAAAGCTCTGTGAAGAATGTTACCCCCCCCCCCACCGCCATTTAATTCCTGTGTGTGCTCAAGAGTGATTTGTCCTACAGTGAAATAGCTCAACAGTAAATGGCTGAAGATGGTGATTATTTTTTTAATACCACAAACCCCAGCACAGTTCGATGTAACTGAATCATGTTGGGTTTACTCAGTGTCCTGGACGAAAGTTATAAACTGTTGTCACACCTGAAGAGGGCGTATGCTCACTGTGGTTTGTAGGCGTCTTGCCCATGGGTTTCAGCCCCAGACAAGTGCACTATGGATTCAATAAGACCAAAGAAATGACAGTGGAACGTTCTTGGGGTGGAAGGGTTTATACCCAACTTTATTCCCATGGTGGCAGGTCAATCACTAGACTTCCATCCACTCAGAGCGAGTCTGCATGCAGCAAGCTGGTCTCTGCTTCTGCAGCCATCTCAGTCTCTGTCCTTGGGGCTGCCACCACTCCAGTCTCATCTCTGCTCTCCTGCAGCTGTGCCGCCTTGTCACCCAGAGCACTGGGCGGAGCTCTTTATATAGAGTCAATAACAACATATTGCCCACATGTGTGTAGTGAGCTAGCCAACCAGGGCCAGGTGAGAAACCTTCACTTTATCCACAGTAGGTCAGTGTGGTAGGCACTTAATCTGAGCTGGTTAGGCATGATGCTGTCCAGGTTCCCCAGGTCACCACCACACTGCTCCCTGACTTAGTGTGAAAGCACAGTAAAGCCGGCAGGGGGACTACCGTTTGCTCGTGGGTTCATCCCAGGGGCTGTGAAGCAGCAGGAAAGCTTGAAATCACATAGGGGAGAGTGAGCTGACTTAGAGGGACAGTGTTTCTACATTTCCCTTGATGGAGGCATCTTCTCTTGAGTTTCTGCCACTTAAGATGACATTGGAAATTTGCATTGCTGAGGTAAAGCTGTGCAGCTGTTGTGATTTTTTTTGGTGCTGTCTTGAAATTTATTGACACTTAATAAGATTACAACAGGCCCAGATGTTGGCATTTACAGTTCTCATGCCTGTGAAAATCATGCACCTCCTTTTGTTAATCACCTTTCTGTTACGACTTTATTTCAGTTAAGTTGTCTTTTGAGGTAAAAAGGAAAGAAATATGTAGCATTTCATCATTTACTTGAGTAGCATCCATTCAGAGCACATGGTTCTTTATACCTTAAAGTTGGAATTGCAGATACTGGGTTTCTTTGACAGCTAGAACTATTTTAAAAATTAACTTCCTGCACAAACTACTTAAGAGTAAGAACAGGTCTTAAAACTTATTGGAAAAATCCATCCATGTCTAACAGTGTGGGTCTATGTGGATAAAATGAGAGTTCCTGTTGGCCAGGATTCTCACTGGCCCTGGTTGATTAGCTCACTGCACACCTGTGGGCGATACATGGCTGTTGATTCTATATAAAGAGCTCCACCCAGTGCTCTGTGCGTGACACGGTGGTATGGCTGCAAGGCTGCAGGAGAGCAGAGCAGAGGCTGGAGTGGTGGCAGCCCCGAGGACAGAGGCCCAGAGGACGGCTGTGTGGGACGACTGTGCAGACAGAGGCAGAGACCGGCTTACTCCATGCAGACTTGCTCTGAATGAACGGGATTTTAGTGACTGACCTGCCACCTGGAAATAAAGTTGGGTATAACCCTTTCACCCCAAGAACAGTTTTGGTGTCAATTTTCTTTGGTCACATTGAATCCACAGTGAACTTGCCCAGGACTGAAACCCATTGGCAAGACAGTCTACTAAGTACTTAAGAAATATTAGGTGGCATAATATAATGAATACTGATTGCATCCATTTTACCATCTCAGGATGGGGCTCTCTTAATTATTTCATGAGTTGTAAAGCAACTTCTTGAATTTTAAGCTCCCAAAAGCAAGCAGTCTAGTTGAGTTTCACTTTGGTCATAAATTGATGTTGGTATGCATCTTATAGAGACACAGTCACATGGGTGGAGGGTTGTCAGGTTGGGATGGCACTGTGGTGTTTCAGAAAAGCCTTACAAAGATGAGAAATATGTACATCTAGGCACAGAGGGAGGTACCATGCAAGCATCTAATTTTCTGAGCTCCCTCCCTGCTGGCAGTTTTTAATGCCCTGTTGATTTTATTAAACATTATAAGAAGTTAGGAGTTTTGTTTAGGCTGGAACCATAATGAAAACAGCTGTCTGTATATCTCCGAAACAATGAAATGATTCCTCACTCGGTTGAAGAATCAACACTGGATGGGTGGAGCTGGTCCAAGTCACAGGCTGAGGTACAGCTTCTGGAAGGTGCTGGGGAGACTGGGTGTTTGGTCAGGGAGCTTAAAGGCATGGGTTTTTGTGTGTGTCTTGCCAATGGGTTTCAGCCACAGGCAAATTCACTATGGATTCAGGGTGACCAAAGAAATGACAGTAGAATATTCTTGGGGTGGAAGGGTTATACCCAACTTTATTTCCACAGTGGCAGGTCAATCACTAAAATCCTGTTCACTCAGAGTGAGTCTGCATGCAGCAAGCCGGTCTCTGCCTCCGGGCCTCTCTACCTGTAACAGCCGTCTTCTGGCCCTCTGTCCTTGGTGCTGCCACCACTCCGGCCTCTGCTCTCCTGCAACCTTCCAGTTGTGCCACCATGTCGCCCAGAGCACTGGGCAACGCTGTTTATATAGAGTCAAAAATGATGTATTGCCCACACCTGTGTAGTGAGCTAGCCAACCAGGGCCAGGTGAGAATCCCGGCCACAGGAACCTTCATTTTATCGACAGTGTGTAAGATTCAAAAGACCAAATGGTTCTGTTAAATTTGTTTTACTCACGAGGCATTTAAATTGAAGAATATATGACTGCGTTTTTACATGTATGAAGAAAGGGAACTGTACCTGAGTATCTGAGCTGTAAGAATGAAAGCTAAATAGGCTGTGGTGCTAAAAGAAGAGGCGTAAGAATCTGCAGAGGAGCAGGGAGAGAGCCTGGTGAGGATGCAGGAAGAAGTCAGGTAACCCTGGACCTGCTGAGCTCCCACAAACCACGCCCTGGGCAAGATAGGGCTGTCTTGTTTCAATTTCAGGAATTTAACCACATCAGGCTTTTGTAGTTCTTGCTTTCTTGATTTTTCTGGTGAAGCAGAAGCAGAGTAGTCAAGAAGGCAGTTTTGCTGTCAAAACACTTGGTTCAAATTCAGACATGGCCACATTAGAAGCCAGGGAAACTTGGGAAGTTCCTTAATTTTTCTGAGCTGCATTTTTTATATAAAATATATATTATATTACTGGCCTCATGACTTGTTCTGAACCACTGCCATCCTCCAGTTAGCATACTTTCATTCAATAAACCCTTTTTTTTTAAAGTTGGTCATGTCCACAAAGAAATAAGGCATAGTTGCTGTTTTCAATGGACTGATTGTCTACTTAATATAAAACTTAAAAACAGATGACTATAAATTAGGTGAGAAGTGCCAAAAAAAAAAGATTTCAAGAAAATGTTGTAATAGTTCTTTAGAGAGAAGGGATGGCTTCAAAAAGAGTATAAAAAATAGAGAGCCCTGAGCAGTCAGTCACTTTGAATGTAAAAGGAAAAAGGTTTCATTCACAAAATTTCAATATTTCTGTAATGGAGTAAAAGGAAAGCTAGTATAAGAAAATCTTCACCTGACTGGTATTATGCAAATTGTGATGGATGAAAACAAAATTCTGGAACCCATAATGGATCTGTGGATAGATTTAATACTGGGAACTACAAAAGGCTTGGAATAAATCAAAGCTCTCCAGTATAGAAAGAGAGTAGATTCAATTGCATTATGAAAGTATGTTACGATAAGAAAGGAAATGTCCCTGATAATAGTGATGAGGAAGGTGCTAGGGGTGACAGATTAGACTGGCTTTGTTGAAGTGCATGTAGAGACTGAGTACTGCTGAGCAGTCTTCTGTAATATGCTTAGACAATAGGCACTACATAAGGATTCACATCACTATTAGCTTAAGAAAAACCAGAGAGTCAGGAGCTGACCACAGTTGAAGTGCCAGAGAATACCAAGGTGGTCAGACTGACAGCACCTTGGGGCTACCCAGACCTAATGGTGTTCTAGAGAATCCTACAAACGGCAAGAACGTGAGTCATGGAAGTGGCGTCCTAGGGCCAGCGTGAGTCCCTTCCTCAGTGCTGGTTTCCAATTCGGCATGTCCTATTCTTTCACTCCACTGAGCCCCCTGACGTACGGATGCTGCCACACTAGCCTGCAGCCACACCCTCCCTACAGCAGCGAGCAATGTGGATCCTAGTTCTTCGCAGTCCGTGCCCAGGGACTTGGCCTCTGGATCACAAGGTAGCAGAGCCCTGAGCACTTCTTGTCTTCCAGGTTCCTGGCCAGTGATTTTCTGAGTGTCTCTGAATACCACCATCACCACCAATGCCACTTCCCTGAACTTTTAGCAGGACCCAATTTGGTACTTCACCTCGAGTAGTCAAGAACAAAGCAGGATCGTTCCTCCCCTTGTACGCAGCTCTGGGGCCTGCCTGATAGAGTAGCAGCAGGGCCCCACCCAGTGCTTGAACAGCTGCATAGACCTTCCCTTCAGGGCCACAACACACATATGATTAAGTCCACCTGTTGGGTTTCTTGCTATAAAGAATCCGTTTCATGTTTTGTTTATGTACAGACTCTTTTGGGTCATGCTTCTGGGCCAGAATTGTGAATTAACGTGGCAGGAAGAGTCCTGCAAGGAGGCTGAAGCCTCCGCTGTGCCAGAGAGTCTGTGACAGAGCTGAGAGCAGGGAGGTGTGCTCCAAGCACTCGGGTTTGCAGGGAGAGGGGGGACTGACAGAAGAAAGGAGGTAGGTTAAAAGTAGCTGAGACTTGGTGAAGTTGGGGTTAGGAGAGTGGGCAGGACAGTATCACAGGGCACCTGACCGGAGAGGAGCTAGTGGAGGGCTCCCAGCTGAGGGCACAGGAGGAAAAAGGGACGAAACCTTGTGAAGCAGGCTGAGGAGACCTGGACCTGTGATGCATTTGGGCTTGTGAAGTGGGCAGAGAAATAAAATGGGGCACCAAGATGCCCAGTGGCACAGTAACCAGTGACAAGCCTGGGCAAGAAGCTGCATCTCTGCAGTTGTCCCGCAGCCCTTTTTCATGACATCTGAGGCTGCTGCTTTGCTGGGGGGATGTAGGTGGATAGCTTCTATTACTGAAGAAGCTTCTGTTAGAATGCTTGTCAGGAGCTGTTTCACTTTTTTCTTGATGCTTACATTTATGTCTTCTCTGCCTTCCACGAATTTGGAGGAGTTGTACACAGTCTCTACATCTCGATTTCCGCATCTTTGAAAGCTTAGACTCCTTTAGTCCCAGGCTCCTTTAGCCCCCCTGAGTCACGATGCTACCCCGGCCCTGTCCCATTTCTTCCCTCTGCCCCTTCTGCACTGTTTGGTCTGGGCTTTCCGTTGGTGGCCAGGCTCTCATCTTTCCTCCGCCACTTCCTAATGACTGGTGGTCGGCTGTCACTGTAGCTTCTGGGGACTCAGGCTCTCTACTCCTCCGTTCCCATCGCGTCCCAGTGTTAGGGGACGCCACTCTCCCAGAAGGCACGGGGAAGGTGACAGAACCTGAAATCGGCCAGGTTCATTCTTCTTTGGCTACCCGACTGGGATATGGGCACGCGGTTATTTACTGAATTTCAGTTTGGAATTGTGAGTGGATTTTCTTTTCCTAATTTTATTTTTCTTTTGTTAAGAAATATTGAGAGTTTTCTATGCAAAAAAGGACCAAGAATTAGGTTGAATCCAGCCGTAATAATATTATTTTATTTTCTAAGTTTTCTATTCTTTATTATGTTGATTAGTTAATACTTTGCCATCCTTGATATATTCTTAAAAAAGGATTTGAAAAATGATAATAGGTTAGTATTTTGTTATTCATATATTTTAATAAATATGATGTTCTAGTTAAGTCTAAATATATGTAGACCTGGAACAGTGTTAAAGTTGTTTATCATGGGGAAATAGATGGAAATAAATAAAAAAAGTCTCGTAGTTGGTGATTTGTTCAGTATCACTTAGCAACATCAATATTTTTGTCCACAAATAAAGGTCTCTGTTTGGCGCATGTTGAAAATATTTGTACACTTACGTGTTGGTGACCTGGGTACACATTATCTAAGGCACAAGGACCGTTTTGGTTTTTGCTGGGTTTACAGTACTTAATTTGGGTGTCTGGACACTGGTTATAGTGACAGACAAGCATCTGAAGATGTGAGAAGTGACTTTATAAGGAATAGCACTCTTAAAATATGTCTGCAAATTGTCTCTTAACAGAAATAAATTACAAAGTTAGCAAAATCCCAAATTAAAAGTATTTATTTCTTCTAAAATAATTATTTGCGTGATTTGAACAGAAGTTTTTCCCTTCAGAAGTTGAAACATTATGTTCCCTGAGTGGTGCCAGGAACAGGGGGGTGATCCCATTAATAGCCATGGAACTTAACTTTAGTTTTCTGATACCTTTATTATCTAGATCTAGAGCAGCTCAGACACATCGGCTAATTTGCCATCCCTGCTGCGGCTAATAGTGTTGATCCTGCATATAAAAACAATAGCCTTGCCCACCACCAGTATGCTGTGGTACGTGCTCTGAGTGTGTTGCCATCTGTGGTGTTAATAGTGAAGGCAATCCTGATGGTCTCATGAGTGCATCAGTGACCTGAGAGCAGGTCAAGTTAGCTATACTATTCTGGTTTGTAAGTGTAACTGGTATTTATTTACTGAAGTTGCCTTTTTACAGCCAGTTACTGAGTGGGTCTTACCATCCAAGACTGTCTCTGTCGAGGTATCTCTACCTAGGTCATTTTTCACTCTTAAGTATGTTTTATTTCTTCTAATTATTCTAGTCACATAAGTGAAATGTAATTCCCTCATCCCATTTGTTGTCTGTCTTGTGCTTGAATAGGTAATATAGTTACCTTTTTTCCTCTTTCTTCCCTGACTCCTGGCACACAATAGGCACTCCATACGTAAATGGTTACTGAACCAATGGATCAATGAGTGATTCATAGACAACACAAGCATTTTAAGTATTTTCTGTTCCAGTTATTTGCTTAACATCAATTGTTTGAACTAATAACATAATTCCCATATAAAAATATTCCAAATTATGGCCAAAATCCAAAAGTAATCCATAGTAGTAACTGAGAATGTAACAGACTAGTTACTTTTAAGTGTTTTTCTAAGTCAGGAAGGCCAAAAATGTTACATAAAAGAGTTGTGTATTTTTGCAGTTCCACTTCAAGCATTTAATTTAAAAATACAGCTTTAGGTATGGCTTTTCTATTAATATTTCACCTTTATATGTTCAGGTCTAATCTGGAAAGGGTAATGTGTAGAAACCAAATCTATACATGAATGTCTAGACACCAACAACCCAGAGTCCAAAGATATTTTCAAATAGGTCTACTTAATTTTTTTGCTACAATGAACTATTGACCTTTAATATTATTACTTACTTTAGGGAAAACTAATATTCAGAAAAATTATAACAGAGTTTAAGTTTTAGTGCCTTGATCATTAAAAATAATACTTTAGTAATTTCTACTTGTGCATATTTTCAAAAGTTAACCGGTAATTCCACCCCCAAGGATGAGGTGTGGGCTGTGCAGAGTGAGTGACTCCTTCCAAATGTGTATAGTATAAAAAAGGAGAAAAAGAGTAATTTCACAATAGAGAATCCAGACACTGCCACAGCTGGGCGACCAATGTTAACATCAGTAGGGACGAGTCACGTCAATAGTATATATTCTTGATCTGATGTGACAAAAATAACACTCTGCCTTTGTGGTTTTTCCTCCCCCAAATCCATAACTTTATTCACGAGGGGAGAAAGTCAGACAAATCCCAGTCAAGGGTAATTCTACAAACTACCTGATGGTAACTCCTTAAAAGTGTCAAGATCATTAAAAACAAGGAAAGTCTGAGAAACCGTCATGGTAAAGTGTAGCCTAAGTGGTCATGATGAATGAATGTAATATGGTATCCTGGATGGGATCCTAGAACAGCAAAAAGGCATTCTGTTAAAAAGAAATAAGGAAATATAAATAAACTATGGACTTTAAGTTTTCTTTTCATTCTAATCCGTAAGAGGAGAGAAAAACATACAGTAGAGTCATGTTACTTGAACACTATCTTTCTGAATTCGTTTGGGATACAAAATTTTAAATACAATTGCAGTAGGACAGCAGTAGAATTAGTCACAGCTTTCCTTCTCCATCCGTCTCCACATATATTTTTCTTCTTGTTCTGTTTTTAGAAATTATTCACCTAGATGGCTTCTGATAAAATGTCTTGATGTTCTCTTACCGATGGAATGTAATATTAGATAAATTATTGATTTTTAGGTTACTGTTTTGATTTGAAGTGGTCTAGAAGACAGCAAACTATAAGTATCTAAATTTTGTTGTGTATTTCTATGAGATATATAGCAACTGTTACCTTAGGGTACAAAGAAGTGCAAATCAGTTGGTTTTTGAGTTGGGCAGTTACACGATCTGTCCCAATAAGACAGGTGTGCCTCAGAGAAACTCACTGTGAGTGGACAAAGGCACAGAAATAAACATTGAAAGAAGTATGGAGTACATAATTGAATGATCCTATAGATGGAGTAAAACTGGAGCTTAGATTATTATTCAGATCTTTTTGTGAGGTGTATTATTTTCTAAGAAGGTGGGTAAGTAGTTTTTGTATGCGAATTATTCTCTTCATTCTGTTTTAACAGCTTCACCAGTATCTTCTTTGTGGCTTCATTATTGTAGACCGAATGTGAGTCTGTGTTAAGCGTTAGATTTATTGTTCATCCAGCATAAGGCAAATGATAGTTTTGGAATGCGTCCCTGCCCTATCAGTCACTGACTAGGCACATACTTTGCATGCTTATAAGTTGGGTAAATAAAATCTATCTCCTTCAGCATTAGTGATACTTTTTCTAGAATCATTATGTCTGAAAACTTGACACATATAAATATGAGCAATGTATTGTCAGTTTGAATTTCTGAGATTTTTATTGTTTCCAGGTGATCAGGGAACATTTTTAGTGAACAAAGCTTACCTTCACATGATAGGTCATTGTCATTTCTGCATGTTATTAGGGGGCCATAGGGCCTCAGTAGAATGAGTAAGTTGGAGCTGGCAGAAATTAGATAGATGTAAACTCTGCTGTCAGTGACCTTACAATCCAATGAAGACACATGATTACCTGCAGTATATGTGTCTCTTTAATCGTGTGAAATATGTAGGAGAGGACTGAAGCAGATGTACTGGGGAAGAGTGAGGTGTGGTACTTGGCTCTCCCTGAACGCAGATGGGCTTTTTCAAAAAGAGGACTGACTCATAGGCTCGATCAGACAGCCATGTAGACAAAGCAGAAAGTAAGACTTCTGATTTAGAGAGCAAGGCAGCTTCATGTCTTTTAAATATGAGTAGGTTTCCAAGGTAGGGAATGCATTTGAGTAAAAGGAATTTCAGCCGGTAAAGAAAAATATAACAGTGGGAAAAGTTGGAATATATTTGGAAAATTCCACAACAGGGGAGGGGATTGGTGGTGGCTGATTGCCTCCAAGTCTTTGTGCATCAGATCAGGTCAAGGCTACATACTGTCAACATGACCTACAACTGTTGATGTTGGCCGTGATGACCTGGTTGAGGTAGCATTTATCAGGTTTTTCCCTGTAAAGTTACCCTTTTCTCCCTTGTCTAAAGGGAACCACCCTTTAAAGGGTGATTCATGTGCTATAAAATATAGATATTATCAATGTATTGTGATGAAACTTGGGCGTTCCAGACCATTCATCAGGCTTAAGAAAATAATAAGCAAATACTAAACTTATGCCTATACTTTGGAAAAGATCCAAATCTAAACTTGACCTTCTCAAAAACCAGCACCTGAAGGTGGTTTCCTTTAGACAGAGTTTTTATAGGCAGACAAGAAGTTAAGAAATGAGGTCAGGAATGGCATTTATGTTAGCATATGGCATGTAATAATCACTGTATAACTGTTAGCCATCATTTTTGACATCATGATCGTCATCACCACTTTCACTGAATAGCACCCAGCTCTCAGACACCAGTATACCCAAATTCTTGATAACTGGTCCCATTATTTCCACTTTGAATTTGATTTAGAAAACAGTTTTTTAAACAGAAACAAAATGTGATCATTTTTTGAAGATAACAGGAAGTTTCACATATTAAAATACAATTGTTTTTTTTTCAAACTGTCGCTTTAAAAGGTATTAGAGTAGAGTGCTCTGGGAAATAGCCTATTGATTGCACTGTTGTCAGTTACTAAGCAACCATTGCCAAATTTCTCTTCACGTCATACAACTTGTGTGTTTATCCAAGCTGGTTGAAATTCTTACCCTTGCGCAAAAATAGACCTAGGGAGGGCGTTGAGTCGAACTGTACCACAGGAATGGGCTGCACTCATACATACTTCCAGTAGGTGTCACTCTGGCAGAAGAAAACAAGAATGGAAAGACACTCTTGGAGTGGGAAGACATCCATTCTCTTGAGACTGGCCCCGGCAGTGGGGCGGGGCCCACAGAGGTCCCTGGGCTGGCCTTAGTTCCTCCACTCACACCAGACTTCTCTGACCAGCAGGGGCAGGTTGTCAAGGCAATGTGGACAGGTGCAGTCATGGAAGGCATTGTTCTGGACTCAGCATTTAGGCCACTGCCCATCCAGCTTACTCATAAAGCATTAAAGCAGCAATAAAAGAAAAGCTATAATCTGTGTAGGCAAAACCTGAATAAATGGACTGCACTGTGGGCATATGGGTAGCAAATTTATATTTCTAGCAAGATAGGTACATAAAGGGCTTCAGTTGAGTAGCCAAAAGATTCCCACAAGGACTTTATATGTTTCTTTCATATCACTTAGTGTTTGTTCAGAAATGCAAAATAATTTTGATGTTATTTAAATACATTTTAAGTAAGAAAAATATATTAACAGTGTCATACATAAATTCCCAAAGAATATTTTTGCCAGTGTTGCTTTCTATTAACAGGTGTAATTAGGCCAAACGTTACAGGGCAATTTAACTTACATAATTAATGTGTATTTCTAATTCTCCCAAGAGTAACTCGCCCCACCCCTACCATGCCACAAGAGAAAGTCACTAATGGGCCATCTCATGGGCTTGGGCTATCATGGAATAGTGAAGCATATCAACTACCTAGTTGATAGCTTTCTTATAAGGAATGTCTTGCCAATTTTCAGGAACTTAAAAGTCACTATCACTGGACATATCATCACTCCAGAATGCAGTAGCAACCACGATCTGCGGGACCAAGGTGAGACTATGTTGTAGATAAAAGTAATTAATCTAGATTGTGAATCGCCAGTCTTTAGTGGCTGTAAAAGTCTTTCTAAGGAAAAAGAGAATCCCTATTTTCGTTTTTCCTTATTAAGTAATTGTTGACTAATAATAACCAAGGGGTACTTCAGTACCTAGTAGGTGATTAGAACAACATCTGCATGAGTGTTGCATCACAGGGTCCTTTAAGCATCACTAGCTCCTCCTGTGACTCGCCCCCCTGGCCAATGAATAAATGAATGAATGGCAGAGACCTGTAATAAATGATACCTACCTTGAAATAGCATTCATAGAAAATGTCTAGATATTTAAGCCAAGTTGTTTTTATAATTCATTAATTACATATCAAGTCCAATCCACTAAAAAATGTACCAGAATTATTAGTCTCTATTGGTCAAGAATTGGAATGTCTAAATATCTATGTATGTTTATATTTGTATATATACATATTTGTGTGTGTGTGTGTGTGTGTGTGTGTGTGTGTGTGTATTTATGTACATATAATCAGTTTTTCCCTCAAAGTTTAGAGACCAAGGTCACTCTGCTTTAGAGTTAGGACACAGTTCTGGGAACAGCTCTGCAAATTGCTTTTCCAGTGACCTTGATTAAATCACTTCCCTTCTCCTGGTCTCAACTTCCGCATCACAGGAGTTGGTTAGAGATCTGTGAGGCATCTTCTAGCTCAAAGATTGTGTGATTTGTGAGATCACTGCATGTATTTGTACAGTGACTTAATGCTTTCTAACCAGCAGGCTCCTTCCTGTCTTCTGTCTTCTGTCTGTGAAATTCCCAGTCTGCCATTTTATTATGGACGAGGCTTGGTGTTGAGGTGTAGCAACAAGGAGTCCCCATTGCAGTCTTTTGATCTGATAGTTTTTGAGTATAGGGATACTTTTCAGCTTTAGGTTAACTCTTAAAAGAAAAAGTGGAAGAACTCCTCAGTTCCTGTTTTGCTTTTATTTTTTTTCTTTGTATTTTGTTAAAAGCAAACAGAGGAACCAGGAAATTATTTTCAGGGAATTGAAGACCTCAGTAGGTGAGGTGATTACAAGAGTGTCTCTTTACTTTTCATCTGTTGGCATGAGCCAGCTACATCACCAAAACTACTGTAGGTAAGGAAAATGTGTGACAGCCCAGGTGACTAAGTGTCTGGCTGCTGACTTTTTCTCTATGGCTTCTAAGTAGATATTGGGAAGGATAGGTAACTTGGCACAATCTCAGAACCCAAGGGACTTCTGAGTTCTTCCTTCTGGGCTGTGACTACTGTCTTAGGCCAGCCCTAGAAGAGCTCTGCATCTTAAGTAGAGTCTCCATGCCAGTGGGAAGAAGTAGGGCTGAATGCTCTTCCAAAGGGCCACTTAAGGACTTGCATTTCATATGACCCAGTGGAATTCTGACTGACCGACTTAAAGTGGCAAGATTTTGAGAATAATTTTTCTCCTCATCTGTGATTTTTTAATTTAATCTTCTCCCACAAGATGAGGTATCAGAGTTCTTCTTAGCTTGTCTGTGAAAGGATCTTAATGAGATCAAGCTTCCTATTTTGATGTTAACCTTTTATGTTGAAAATGATAATTAAAGAGGACCCTGATTTCAACATCAAATGTTCAAGAAACAGTAGCTCTTTTTGGTGGGTTGAGAAGAATGTAGAAAATAGAATGCAGAGCTGTGGTTGAAATTACCCATAGAAGAATCTGCAAATGAACTGTGACCTAGTCAGTACCCATAACTGTATCTCTCTTAATAAAGAAGCTTGAGGTCTATGTGGAATAAAGGAAAACAAGGAGCCTAGTCCTGAGTTTTTCACAAGCAACCTGTGTGATATTAGAAAAATCTCCTAAGAGATGGGATTCTGTTTTCTCACATGTAAATGGCTTATGATTGTGTCATATGGCCTTAGGGATATTTAAAACTTCCCAGTTTCCAGATCCTGTTCCCCAGGGAATATCACAAGAAGTCATTAGGGGCCCTACACTATACCTGTTCCTCAGGTTCTGTGATTGAAATTCAAAGATTTAAGATTTTTTTTTTACCTGAAATAAACAGGGGGACAATATGTAGATAATTAGTTTTGTTTGCCCCCCTTTAAAGGGAGCTTCTGTTACTACATCCTGTTGTCTTTTACCCCTTTCTTAGTATATCACCCAGTTATTCTTCTCAGGTTATAGAAAATGGAATTTTGAAAATTTCTTGATGAGAAATAGATGTACACTTTATAACTCCTTAAGATTTTGTACTTAACATTAAATTTTTGAGCACCACTTTTATGTGGAGTAATGAGATAATTAAGAGATTTTTCAAGAAGAGAAATATATAAGAAAATAAATGGTTTCTGCCATGTGATTAAACAGTGCAGCTGAGCTGCTTGAGTGGAGGAGTCGTTTGTTCTACGTGTACTTGCCATGAGCAGCATTCGATTACAGTTCAAGAAACATGTTCAGAGAAATCAAGGGTGTGTTGATGGCCATTCACTAACGTATACACTGAGACTTACCTTTATTTGGTGTAGCGTCTACACGGATGTTTCCTGGACCTTGTGAGATATCAAGCATTAAAATATACATTGGTTTACTTACGTAGTACAGCATGAGGAGGACACATGTTGCATCTGAAATTAATTTTGAAACATCTGAACCTTAAAGTTTTCCTGATTGTCAAATTCTCTGGTAATTATAAATAGTCATTGTTTTATTTATCCTAGAGAAAACTTAAAAGCCAAAGGCATGCAGCAATGAGTAATAGTAAGAAAGAAAAAGTTGGAAGTCTAAAATACCTGATAAGGATTATAGAGCTCCTTCATTTTACTCAACCATGTGGCATCAGAGACCTCCCTCACCCCTGGGATTGCAGAGTAATTGAGAAGTAGATTCAGGGCCTAAATTGTGTGACCTTTGGCAAGTTGTTTGATGTCTCGAAGCTTCCATTTCTTCATCTGAAAAGATGACGGGCATCCTACTTTACAGGCAGATGTACATTGTTGTGGGAGTAAATGACACTACACTGGATTTGGTAGAGGGATTGTTGTGGACGTCATCATCCTTGACTCCTAGGATGCAGTTTGGCTACCCAGAGACCTTGTGACTCTGCCAGCTCTGCTGACCTAAATCAGCTGAATCTGAGCCTGCCGTATTTTTCCACCCCCGTAACTAGGTCCTTTATTTTTCAAATTTATTTTCAATGAATTTCAGTTAAAAAAATTTCAGTAAAGACTATTGATAGGACATTAATGAACTCACAAGACATATGAGCTCCAAGTTGGTGCCTGCCCCCCTACCCGCCCCCCAGGAATTTCTGTTCTTCCCAGACTGTGCCCTCATATGTATGTGATCTGAAGTAGGGAAGTGGCATGCTAACTTTTGGAAACATTCAGCTGCCAAGTTTCCTCTGCTGCAGACTTAAAATAGATTAGACTGAGAAAGGAAGGTAAAACTTGAACCAACTGTTACCCTCTATATTGAGACTGTTTTGCTTCATCTAGTGTAACGAGTACAGTTCTTTGTTAGGCGAGGAAGAAACTTAACCCTGTATCCCATTTCTGACTATTTGGGGACCAAACTGATGGTTTACCATGGGTGTACTTGAAGATTTACTATTTCTTGTCAGTAAAGACATGCTTTTTTAAGGAAAACATACTTTTATCATTAGGGTGACTGACATCTTTGTTTTAGGGATACCTGATGATTCTTTTTGGTAATATGGACGTGTTTGCAACACCTACTTAATCTTTAAATCAAAATCCATATAGTGCTTTTTAGGATGATAATTAAATCCAGCTTAATTTTGGATGGGTGGAAGAATTACAGAGATGCCTCCGAGCACCCAAGATGAAAACCTTTCTGGCCATACCTCTGGATGACAATAGGAGGAGGGGGTGGATCTGGATGGCTCACCAGAGGCCATCTACATAAAGAGTTGGTGGGTGAATATTGAGTGGCCTGACTTCCAAAATCTGTTCACACAAAAATGATTTTTTAGATATAGTGGCATAAGAAAGATAATGAAACGAAGCTAGCTATTCCTCACTTAGGGATAGGTAAGTCTATCAAGAGAATGGACATTTTCTGTGTCTTTTCCATATTATTCCTTTCAGCTCAACAAAAGAAATATAGGGTACTGAGCTTCCTTACAGAATGCTTGACAGTCAACATCAGCAGGTCGCCAGGGGTATCGGCAGGTCACAGCTACTAGTGCTGATAGAGGTATCCATTAATAAACACTCTAGGTGTCTATCAAACGCCTGGCCCCACAGGAGATAGAAAAGCCACAAGACAGACCCCTTTTCTCAAGTAGCCTTTCAAGACCCCTCAATGATTCTCTGAGCCATGGTTTAAAGCCCCATAGCCAGGACATAGCTGGATCATTTCAAAGTGCCAGATCCCTCCCCTTTTTATACTTTTTGTTGGTGGTCACGGAAATTTTATTTTCCTTTTTTCTTCCTAAATGGAACAGTATTCTGGATTGAAAAATGGATGTTATTAAGTAATCTTCAAGCTTAAGTTGTTTGTCTGAAGGTAAATCACACATCTCTGGCAGTTTCCTTCCCCATGTGTAAACTAAAGCCAGCAGCATGCTGCCCACCTCTGCTGAGTAGGCCAGACCCCGAAAGTTGGGGTTGCTAGTCTTTCTCTGCCTGTTAAGACCTGAATGACCAGTGTGCTGAGATCCTTTGCCTCACCTGCTCTCCTTGGTTTTTGTGTTTTTGAGAATGTAAACAGTTCATTTATATGTTCCTGTTATCTTCAAAAACAACAACAAAAAGTCCCCAAACCCAAAAACCAAAACCCAAAACCTTTGTGGAATCTAAATCACACAGTAGATAAGGGACACTGAGCAGCGCCAGTGTCCTTTTTCTGCTCCTGCTGTCTCTTCCCTCTCTTCTCCTGCTTCTCCTGATTTGGCAGTTTGCCTGGAAACCCATGTTTCTTTCCTTACAGTGTGGGCCCTCCAATCCTCCCTTGCTTATTTTCCTCTAGCTTGTGGGTCATTAAAGTGTCCGGGTGTATATTATTCTTTAGACTTTGTACAACTTAGGTTTGAATCTCCTCACTTCTCTGAAGAATCCTTCCTTTCTGTGCCTCTGTTCACACTCCCCCCTACTACACACACCAAAAAAAAAAGAGACCGTAAAAGTAAGGCTCAGTCAGTGGGGATTTACGGTGCAAGTCTCTCTATGTATGTCAGGTATGCTTACGTCGCTATTTTGGAACATAGAGTATTTCACCCTGTATGTCCTTGTCTGAAAAGTAAAGGAAATTAAATCTCATTATGTCATGATTTGAACTCAAAGCAACAATGTAAAACAAATCATACCACCAAAGAAAAAGGCTTTTTATGACTATAGCTCCCCATAAAACATAGTGTTCCCAGATAATTATGTCTCATAGGGTTTCTGTAAAAATAACGCATTGTCTTTTAGGTTTAACAGTTGTCTATAATAGAGGGGTAGGCAGGAACACCTAAGTGTGTTGTGTGGTTCCAGCAGCCCCTCTGACGGGCCTCTGTACAAGGAGAAGCTCCAGCAGCAGAAGGGAACAGAGCAAGCTGTCTCCAACAGCGAGCTGAGTCAGGGCCCATCAGTGCTGTTCAGAGCGTGGCGTCTGGTAGGCAGGGCAGGTGCCTAAGACGTGGGGCTCTAACAGTCATATCAGTTGATGAGACTGAAGGGCCTCAGTCAGTGAAGAGGAGATCATAGGTGAAGGTCCTTGAGCAAGGCCCTTGTTCCCTGGCTGCTTTCTCCTTTCTCTTGAGGGTCTGCAGAATACTGGCATGGAACCCAACTCTTCTGCTCAATATTCTTGAGATTTCTTCTGTTTTCAGTAGAATAGTGACCTTGGCATGCTTATGATATATTAAATGACTACAGGTATGTCTTGGCCCAGTGGAAATAATTAACAGAATTGTTTTACTGTGGTTTTATGACTGTACTATCCATGACACATGAGTCCCCCCTGCCCAAAGGAGGGAAGGATTGAAAATATTTTTGTTATTTTTGTTTTGTTTATACACCTTCATCCAAAAGGATATTAAAAGTGTCATAGAAAGTAGAAAAAAGCTTAGATTCATTGAACATCTATTGTGTGCTGGGAATTTAATCAGTTCAGGATCCCTCTGAAGAGTATAACTGTACCCACTGAACTGATAAGAACACTAAAGCCCAGCAGGTTTGAGTATCTTGCCCAAAGTCATACTGCTAACGTGGCAGGGTCCAGCCCCAAAAGGGAGGGCACACTGCTAATGCCTCTCAGAGCTGTCCCGTTGGGATTCACTGATCTTCTCCTCACCTTGTGTTGTTTCGGTTTCTTTTTGTTTCGTTCAGTATTAACCATTTCCCCCATCATGCACCCTCACTGTTTTCGGTGTGCTGTTCACTTTTGTGGTCTCAGTAAGCCCACACTGATGTGGCTGAGATGAATGCACTTAAGGAAGAAAAGTGTGTACCTCATGTATTCCTAATTCAGCGATTTCTGACTTGCTTGAAATTCCTGGGGTAGATGGACTGAAGGTGAGGCCTTTTCTGGGATAGGGAGGGTTTTTTGGCCAAGGCACTCCTACAGCTAATTTTGCTTCTTAGTTACTCAGCAGCACAACGGTGCGCTTGGCTGCCGTCTTAGTGCTGCCCGTAGAAACACTGTCTTCATTCGTCACTGAAACAGTCCTGAGGAACTTACGCTGTTGCCGAAGACCCAACTGCCTAGCTAAAAATAAAAACTCAAACTGTTTACAGCTTTTGAAAACATTTTCCTCAGCATTGAAATTCTCTGAAGATCTGAGACTGTCGTCGGCACCAGACCAAGTGTTTTTGTCTTGGCTCCTTTTTCTCTTTTTTCTAAATGCAAATGAGCTTCCTTTGCTGGTTTCTATTATATTGATCTTACCAGTCATAATTGTTATGCTAGTAGAATACACAAAGTTCTCTCTTTAAAATGGAAGTATGAGAACTTTTTTGACAAAAATATTAGAATATTTGCATATTTTAAAATGAGAATAACACAATGATAACTACTGCTATTAAACTCTAGCTTGAAAATATTTTGGTTTGTTGAAAATAATGTACTTGTTTAATAAAATTAAAATGCTGTGGATTTGCTATTATATTGGGTGTAGGTGTTAGGAATTGTGAGTAACAGATATCTGACAGTAGTGCCTTAAAACCACAAATGCTTTTCCCCTCACATTAAGAGAATTCTGAAAAAAAGCAGTTTGTGGCAGGGAGAGTAACTCCACTTAAGTCCTGGGGGACCCGGGGTCTTTCTCTCTTTTGACTCCACCCTCCCAGCACTTGGCAAACTTTGAGGTTGCTTTGTGGTCTGGGATGGCTGCTGGAACTCCACCCATGACATCCACAATGGAGGAAGAGTAAGAAGTCCAAAAGAGTACACATTTCCTTTCTTTAAAGACCCTCCCTACAAGTCCCCCACAACACTTTTAGACATGAATGTCTCAGGGCCAGACATCAACTGGTCACCCTGGCTGCAAGAGAGGCTATGCAATGCCCCATTCTTGCTAAAGAAGGAGAGGGAGGGAGGAACTAAAGCCAGAAAATTCCTGCAACATCAGGACACGTGACTTAATTATGATCCAGGGTTCACAGGTTGTAGCAGACACATTGTTTGGAGGCCAGTTGGGTCTAGTTTCCAGGTCTAACTGCCTCTTACCTTAGTCAAGTTACTTAAATTTACAGCTGTCTAACAACCTCTTCTACTGAATCAGCATAAGCTACCTAGTTGGCATGATTGCTGTGAAAGGGCACGTGGAAAGGCCACCTTGATGTGTACCTAGATCAGATGTTAGCTCCACTCACCTTGCACCCTCTACTCAATCAAATTCCCTTCATGGACATTCAGTACACAAACATTTTATGAATGAATTGATTGATTTCAGTGGCTTAACAGAGGCAAATGCATAATTTGAAAAAAATTATTAAGACAAAAGAAGTTGTGACAATTGAATGTTAGGGGCTATATTGTCTTGAGATGCTTATCTTAGATGTTGTCTTACATTTAAAAAGCCTGGTACATAGTAGAAACCTGAGAAGTGTCCTCTTCCCTTCTCCTTCCCACTAATATCTGTTCTTCATGTTGCTCAGCCCGAGAAACTTCTTTCCCAGCCCCTGCCCTCCCATGGCTACCTTGTCCTCCGACAGGCTCAGGGACTCAGACCCAGGACTGAAATGCTAACCAATAATAGAACTGAGCTCTCAGGGGAATAAATCATTGTACTCCTGTTTCCATAGAAAAAATGCTATCAGTTGCAGGATAGGTCAATTATAATTGAATTTAGGGGACCAATCTAATTCATAAGTTGGACTCTGCTTATATTTACCTTATTTTAAAAGGAATCTCACTTATTTCTCTTGAGGAAGAAATATCCTAAAAAATTCTGTTGTGCTAATGACTCACATTATTTTCAGTTTTAATTTCTCTTTTGATATTAACTGATAATTGTACCAACAGTTTGGTTGAATTGTGTTAAATTTCCCCTGAAAGAATAGGTACTATTTATTTTCATATATCTGCTTTCTTTGTTATGCATAAGTAAGGCAAGATGGCTTTTTTGATAGGTCTCCATCAAATTTGAGCTGCTGGGCTTAAGAAGTGTTTTGGTGGGGGGTTGTATTTTATTTTGAAGGTGGTTTTTCTTCTTTTTAAAAAGTCTTTAGGTCCTCGAAGGACATTCTCAATCTAACTGAAGCAAAGATAAAAGGCAGTGATAGAACATGACATTTGTTTTCTCAGCAAACTGGCCCTCATAACAGTTTGTATTTTACAACAAAGAATTACAGATATGTGACTATCCAGGAGGGTCCAAACAATTGGAAGTAGAAAGTGTGGCTCTGTGGGTGTGTGTCAGCTCTGCGGGCAGTGGGTCTTCTCAAAGCGCTACTACAGGGCCCAGGACATAGTGACCTTGCCCTGCAGCTTGTTGCCTAGACTGCCACCAAGCCGGAGCCCAGACGCACGGGGCCTTGGTTGTTGCTGGAGCGAGAGAGAGGCCAGGTGAGAATGGGAGAGTACACAGTAACCCTCAGGGCTCTGCCAGGCCCCTCCCTGCCTGCCGGGCTGTGAAGAAATGCAGGGCTCCAACTGCAGGGCTGTGGCTTGGCCTTGGCCCAGCAACTTCTTTTTCTTTCTCTTTTGCTGTTTTTTTTTCTTAAATGGATACTTAATGAGTGCAGAAATGCCGCTAATTGGCACAGCTGTAGATGCATTTAAAGGGCATACTCCTGATTTTGTACTTGGACAGGTAACCAGGAAGCCTTCGATTGACTCCTTGTCTGAGGTCCCTTTCAGACCTCCTGTGATGAGATCCAGTGGGCCTTTCACCAGGGGCTGCAGGTCTCCTGTGCCCAGGGCTGCTTGAGGGCAAGAACCACCCTGTGACCATAGATATGCAAGAAGGCTCTCTTTCTGAAATGTGTCTTCTCTTCCCTCCAGAAAGCAGTCAAAAGCTGAGAACCACTGAATTCCAAGAGGGTTTCCATTTCCCTGTAGCTTCCAGTGCTTCCAGGGATCCCATATAAAAGCATATAAAGTTGAACACAGCCCCTTTAAGCAGTTCTATTTCTACCATCTCCATCCACAGCCCCCTGTATGTGGGATTACCAGTAAGTCATGCCACTTCCATGCCCACTGCTGTCTCTGGTGGCCAATGAAACGAAGACCTGGGCTTAATCCTCATTAGTGTCCGAGAAAATGTGCTCTCCTAAAACTGTTGATGATCATTTGGGGTAGTTGAGCCTGCTTGATGCCATTCACATGCCAATGTTGCTTAGAATTAGAACAATGATTAATTAATTAAACATTGCTAATGTGGGTGAAGAATACACAGGATTCATCCTTTAGTCTAGGCTAGTGTTTTAACAGTTGAGGGGATAGTGAAATAGGTTTAGAGTTACAGATTTCTTGATGGATTTCAAGTATCAGAAGAAATCAGCCCCCACCACCTCCTCTCTTTGGCTACCTTCTCATCCTGGTGTCATTCTGCAGTTGCTACAAGTTAGCTGTGAATTCTCCCAGCTCCTGGTTCTGTTTGGTGATTCAGATGCAGAGGACCGGGCTTGGAACAGAAGGAGACTCTGAGGACCCTTCAGCCTTTTTATTCATTTTTATGTTTGCCTTAGAAGATTTAGGGATCCTTCGGCCCTTGTCAAGAGACTTTCTAAATCTTTTGTTGTGCTTCTATGTACACAGAGCAAGAAACCCCAGGAGGAAAGCAGAGAAGGGAACAATCAATGGGGACAAAGTTGAGGTGCTTAGAATTGTCTTATGATTTCTAAGTTATGTTTCTGGCTGATGTTTCCTAAAGTGCAGAGTTCATCATTTTTTAGTTAAATTAGAGCTACTAAATTTTGGTAACTGACCTGTGGTATTTTGGGATACCTTATTTGAACCATTGTTCATTGAGAAGTGATCATTTTTACATGGACCCTCATATAGAATGGGAAAATTTTCACCAGTACCAGTGGTAAGAGTTCTAGTTGGTGGACTTGCATTTTCCTGTTCTAATAGTATGAGCACAGAGGGTACAAAATAGCACAAATTAGAGTTACAAATCCCTGGTGAAGACTGGGGTGCATATGTGCTCCCTCTGTATGGATAGAGCTGCTCCTTGGGGTACGGCTGCTTGGTACAGGATGCAGGAAGGGCCGTGTTCATTGGGGAGGGAATTGTTGCTTCAGAAGGTTTGCTTCACAGTGATACTCCTGTGAAGTTTTTCTCAATTTGTTCTTAAGAGTCTTAGGAGTACCCTGGGCTAAAGTGAGAGGTGACGAGAATAGGTTAACAAAACATACATTATAAGCAAACAAACATTGGATTGGAATTCATTTTCTGTTAGATGGGGAGGGAGTGTAATAGTGTTTTGGTGGAAGGATTATAGTCAGAGAAGCCAACTCAGGGTGAGAGACTGCTATCAAATTCAATTTCAGATGTTTAGCACCTTCCGGGTAATGAAGGTTTAGGTCTTCCAGAGGGAAGAAAAGCCAGATATTTTGTAATTGATGCTCTGTCTGGTGTCCCCATCTCAATATTTTTTTTGTCAGGAACTTCATGAAAAAGGCTGCATTTTTTTCTAGGCTAATATGTGTATGTGACCACTTGGAGGTGTGTGGGCTTCACGCATAGCCCTGGATGGGGGCTCTTTGGGTGGTTGATGAAGACATTGAAGTAAACTTAATTTCTTAACTGGCTAGTGGAAGCCTGTAATTTCAGTTATTCCAAATGCTTTTTCTCTTCAGTAATTGAGAAGACTTTAAAGTGGCCAGACTCACAAAAATACATCTATTACCAACTTAATAGCAGTCCTTCTACCGTTTGTTATTGTACCTGTTACTTGATTACTTTTGTATTATTGGTAAGTCTGGTTGGAAAAAGTGAAACATGGCTGAACTACAGCTCTTGGGTGAAGCCAACCGAGGCAGCATTTTTCTGGTGCTGTCCCCAGTCGTAGGCAGAGTGGCCACTGCTCCAGTCCACAGTGTTCCGTCCCAACTGCTGTTTAGATCCTTGTCATGTTGTGATTCATCCATCTGGACATCTTGCTCACCATAGTAGCTCCTTTAGGGCAGGAATTATGTCCTGTTCATCTTTGTACCCCCAACTCGTGGTATCTAAGTACTCCAGAAGAACTTACTGAAAGGGTTCTTTAGCTACCCAACTCACTCGCTTGCAAGGAAGGACGCGAGAACTCCGTCAGCGTGGTCTTATTCCCTGTAAGACAGACAGACAGGATGGCTGTCTCGAAAGAGAGAAAGAGCTTGTGGGTGAGGAAGCGCGCTTTTAAGGAGTAGGGTGTGTTTTACTATGGGGACGTTGGTGATTGGGTCTTAAGGGGTGGGGGCAACCATCTGGTTGGTGGTTGGGTCTTAAGAGGAGGGGGCAACCATCTGGTTGATGGTTGGGCCTTAAGAAGAGGGGTGAAAAGGTGAGGCAAGTCCAGACAAGATTTTCAGCGGCCCATGTGCTTGGGACCATGGGGTAAATGGAGGATAAAGTCTTACAAGAACAAAGACACATGGTGAGTTAAATCGTTATTCAAGGCAGTAGCTCGAGGACATCCAGTGGCAGTGGAAGGTGGAGTGTTAATTGAGGGATGTTGACAGTGTGGCTCTGGAGTCTCTGGAGGGAAGACCACAGGGGAAGCCATGAGTGCCACTTAAGGAAACTTGCTGGTTCCATGGCAGCAAAGGCCTGGCTTTGGAAGAAACATTGACAACATGAAGCAAAACAATATGTAGTTTTCTGTGGAAAAGAATCCTTAGAATAATTTTTTTTTGTTTTATTAAAGTATCTTTGATATACAATCTTATATTGGTTTCAGATATACAATACAGTAGTGGTTCAACAGTTACCCATATTATTAGAATAAGTTTAAAAAATATTCTTGGCTATCTTGACCTCACATTTAACAAGTTCTCCCTTAATTCCTGGTGGCATTTTTGTTTTGCATTGTGGTTAGCTTTTTTTCTAAGTGTCTGAATTTGCATGAGACTAGTTTCATGTTTTCTCATATTTCGGCCCTTGAGATTTGAAGCAGATGTCATAGTAAACACAAACAGGGTTCATAATGGACAAGTAAACTCTTGGGCATGCTGTCCCATGCCTGCACTGACTGGGACAAAGCTTGAGTACTTTGCAAAATGAGACTAATATTTTAGTAGATGTATAATGGATAAAAGGGGCCTGTTTACCAGTTTCTGAGAAGAGATTTAGCTACTCTGCAGTTGCAGTACTGAGAGTCTCAAATAGTGGCTGGTATTGAAATTGGTTTGCAGGCTGCTGGGGGAACACCTGGAGATGCCAGTGATAAGCCTTTGCTCATTTGAGGCCAGTCTTTTCAATGTGGTGATGTTAGAAATTTGGGCAGAATGAGTTGTGATTCTGTGGATTGTGATTAGAAAAAAGAGCAACCTTTGAGAAAAATTCTAAAACATGAGAAATGGAGATGTTCTAATTCTTAAAAATCTAAAATATGAATTCATTCTTGGTGGTAGTGAGGGAAAGAAGAAGTGAAGGAAGAGTGAGCTTTTGTGTATGTATCTAACATACACAAATTCCCTTTTATGGATAAATGGAACCTTAATAAGGAAAACTACTGGCTGTATTATCAGTTGCAAACTGATTTGCTGTAGGCTAATTCTAATATAGTTTGGCTGTGTGAGACATACCTCTTATGCAAACAAAATCAGGTTACCTGAAAATGGACTGTTGCTTTCAAGGTAACAACTGACAACACAGTTTCATCCTGGAATTTTTATTCACTCTTGAATTGTGAATGGGCTTTTCTATTGTTATCTCTAAAACTGAGCTACGATTTTTGTCTTTATAAATAGAGTCTATGCATGTCTCCCACATGTGGGGCTGGAATGGGAGTAAAGACTGGGAAGTCAATGCCATTCTACTTTTTTGTGGTGGGGTGAGAGATCGAGTGGGGAGGCTACATCTAATAACCAGTGGTTCTTGACCTTTGAGAATGTGATGTAGGCCAATGACTCTCATCTCAGAAAAATGCAAATATACCAAGTTAAATATATACTTATGGGGTCTGCACACCCCTGAAGCCCATCTGTGGATTCCCAGTTAAAAGTACTTGCTGCAAACTCAATAAAAAAAAATTAAAAAAAAATAAAAATAATTGGTTGCATCATCTTTCTGATAAATTATCTCATTATTATTATATTTCCCAATTTTAATAACTATATTCAACACCTTAAAGTTTCCCCCAAACTAGGTTGACTATTCTAGGACCCTGCTAGTCTTAGGAGATGAGAGTGACTACCTCGTGCCACCTTGTGACCTGCCAGACCAACACACCACTATCACCATGACCACTGTCACCATAATCACCACCACCACTGCCACCACCACCATTATCACCATCTCTACCATCATCACCAGCATCACCACCACCACCACTGCCACCATCACCATCATCACCACCTCTACCACCAGCACCATCATCATTACTACCACCACCACCATCACCAGCATCACCACCACCACCATCACTACCATCAACATCTTCGTCACTAACCTCCTCCAAATAGTGATTGTTGAGTGTTGTACTAGATGCCAGAGAAGGAGCTGAGGGGGAGGGGTGATATATAGGAAAGAAGAAACACAGAGAAGTACTAACCTTCAAAGAAAGAAGGCAGCTGCCCCTTGGGAGAAGTGACAGTGACACAGAGTGTGTGTGGGTATATACTGCAGGTCATGAAAGCAGCTGAATAAGATGCTGGCTTATTAACCAACTATATTTAGCCTGCAGCAGCTTCTGTTTTTTGATGGGATAAAAACAAGCTAAACTCAGTGAGGACAAATATTAGAAATAAGAGCAGAATCCATGAAAATAAACAGTTTGGACTTCCGGGAAGATGGCGGTGTGAGCAGGGCGGCAGAAATCTCCTCCCAACACTATATTTATCTACGAAAACAAAGAAAATACATCTATTCCTAAAAGAGAGACGAGAATACACAGGAAAGCGCACAGCGTGCAGCTACACCCGAGAGGACTCGGCACCCCAAGAGGCGGGTAAGATACGGAGCCGCGACCCGGCGGGACCCGAGCCCTCCCCCACCCCAGCGCACCGGCGGGAGGAGAGGATCCAGAGCCGGGAGGGAGGGGAAGCACACCCCGCGAAGTAGCCAGCCCCGGGGATCTGCGCGGGGAGCGCTGACCCACATTGCGCAGTGCAGCGGAGATTGGAGAGACAGAGGGGCAGGATCTGAGCGGGGAACGCGCCAGGGTGCTTGCAGCCAGCTCCCGGGAAGGAAAAAAAAAAAGCGCGCGCTTTCTTCAGCGGTCTTAAAGAGACAGGAGCCCAGCGGAGGAGCCGGATCAACCCAGCACACTCAGCCCAGCAGGCTGGGAGTCCTGGGGAGTTTCAGACGCCTTAGCTGGCGACTGAGGAAGCGTAGCCATACTTACACTTCTCACTGAGATCAACAGCCTCCTATTCGTTCCCACCCCTGCCAGAGCGATAAAGGGCCCTGCGGAGCGGCACAGTCACAGCTCTGGAATAGTGGGGCAATAGCGCCACCTAGAGCATTCCAACAGAATCTACGTCCGGTGGTGGGCATTTTTTTTGTTTTCTTTGTTTTCTTTGTTTTCTTTTTATTTTTTCTTTTCTTTCTTTTTTTCTTTCTTTCTTTTCTTTTTTTTCTCTTTTTTTTTCTTCTCTTTTTAAAGTCTTAAAGAGCCCAGCTGACATACGTGGCAACTATCAGTGACCAATTCTATAGCCATGAAAAGACAGAGGAATATGGTTCAGACCAAAATCAACCAGACAACCCCACACAGGGAGTCTGAAGTGATGGAAATGCACAGCCTCCCTGAAAAAGAATTCAGAATAAAAGTCATAACCATGCTGATGGACCTACAGAGAAATGTGCAAGAGCTGAGGGAGGAAGTGAGGGAACTGGGAAAGACAATACAGAAATCAGACAAGCGATCGACGGCTTAACAGCAGAATGGATGAGATGCAAGAGACTGTTAATGGAATAGAAAACAGAGAACAGGAGTACAGAGCAGCTGAGGCAGAGAGAGATAAAGGATTTCTAGGAATGAAAGAATATTAAGAGAACTGTGTGACCAATCCAAACGGAACAATATTCGCATTATAGGAGTACCAGAGGAAGAAGAGAGAGAAAAGGGATAGAAAGTGTCTTTGAAGAAATAATTGCTGAAAACTTTCCCTCGCTGGGGAAGGAAGTAGTCTCGCAGTCCACCGAAGCTCATAGATCTCCCAACACAAGGGACCCAAGGAAGACAACACCAAGACACATAATAATTAAGATGGCAAAGATCAAAGATAAAGACAGGGTATTAAAGGCAGCTAGAGAGAGAAAAAAGATCACCTACAAAGGAAAACCCATCAGACTATCATCAGACTTCTCAACAGAAACCTTACAGGCCAGAAGAGAATGCCATGATATATTTAACGTTATGAAACAGAAGGGCCTCGAACCAAGAATATTGTATCCAGCACGATTATCATTTAAATATGATGGAGGGATTAAACAATTCCAGACAAACGAAAGTTGAGAGAATTTGCCTCTAATAAACGACCACTACAGGATATCTTAAATTGACTGCTCTAGATGGAAGCACACCTAAGGCTAAAAAGATGTCACCAGAGGAAAAAAAAATCATAGCAAAGAAAGCAGACCATCCAAATACTAACTAAAGGCAAAGAATAAAACACCTATTATAGAAAGAATGGAGGAGGAGGAATAAGAAGGGAGAGAAAGAAAGAAACATCAGACTGTGTTTACAATAACTTAACAAGAAAGTTAAGTTAGATTGTTAGATAGTAAAGAAGCAACCCTTGAACCCTTGGTAACCACGAATCTAAAGCCAGCAATGGCAATAAGTACATACCTATCAATAATCACCCTAAATGTAAATGGACTGAATGCACCAATCAAAAGACACAGAGTAACAGAATGGATAAAAAGCAAGACCCATCTATATGCTGCCTACAAGAAACTCACCTCAAATCCAAAGATATACACAGACTAAAAGTGAAGGGATGGAAAAAGATATTTCATGCAAACAACAAAGAGAAAAAGCAGGTGTTGCAGTACTTGTATCAGACAAAATAGACTTCAAAACGAAGAAAGTAGCAAAAGATAAAGAAGGACATTACATAATGATAAAGGGGTCAGTCCAACAAGAAGATATAACCATTATAAATATATATGCACCCAACACAGGAGCGCCAACATATGTGAGACAAATACTAACAGAATTAAAGGAGGAAATAAACAGCAATGCATACATTTTAGGAGACTTCAACACACCACTCACTCCAGAGGACAGATCAACCAGAAAGAAAATAAGTAAAGACACAGAGGCACTGAACAACACACTAGAACAGATGGACCTAACAGACATCTACAGAACTCTACACCCAAAGCAACAGGATACACATTCTTCTCATGCACATGGAACATTTTCCAGAATAGACCACATACTAGGCCACAAAAGAACCTCAGTACTCTAAAATATTGAAATCCTCAACCAACTTCTCAGATCACCAAGGTATAAACTAGAAATAAATTTCAGAAAGAAATCAAAAGGCTCACAAATACATGGAGACTTAACAACACTCTCCTAATTAATCAATGGGTTAACGACCAAATCAAAACAAATCAAAGAATATATGGAGACTAATGACAACAAGAACACAAAGCCACAACTTCAGTGGGACGCAGCAAAGGCAGTTCTAAGAGGAAAGTATATTGCAATCCAGGCCTACTAAAAGAAAGAAGAACATTCCCAAATGAATAGTCTAAAGACACAATTACTGAAATTGGAAAAAGAAGAACAAATGAGGCTCAAAGTCACCAGAAGGAGGGACATAATAAAGATTAGAGAAGAAATAAATAAAATTGAGAAGAATAAAACAATAGAAAAATCAATAAAACCAAGAGCTGGTTCTTTGAAAAAATAAACAAAATAGATAAACCCCTAGCCAGACTCATTAAGAGAAAAAGAGAATCTACACACATAAACACAGAATCAGAAATGAGAAAGGAAAAATCACGACGGACCCCACAGAAATACAAAGAATTATAAGAGAATATTATGAGAATGTATATGCTAACAAGATGGAAACATAGAAGAAATGGACAACTTCCTAGAAAAATAAAACCTTCCAAGACTGACCAAGCAAGAAACAGAAAAACTAAACAGACCAATCACCAGCAACGAAATTGAAGCAGTAATCAAAAAACTACCCAAGAACAAAACTCCTGGACCAGATGGATTCACCTCTGAATTCTACCAGACATATAGAGAAGAAATAACACCCATTCCCCTTAAAGTTTTCCAAAAAATAGAAGAGAAGGGAATACTTCCAAACTCCTTCTATGAAGCCAGCATCACTCTAATACGAAAACCGGGCAAAGACCTCACCAAAAAAGAAAACTATAGACCAATATCCCTGATGAACGTGGACGCAAAAATACTCAACAAAATATTAGCAAACTGAATTCAAAAATACATCAAGAGGATCATACACCATGACCAAGTGGGATACATCCCAGAGATGCAAGGATGGTACAACATTCGAAAATCCATCAACATCATCCACCACATCAATAAAAAGAAGAACAAAAACCACATGATCATCTCCATAGATGCTGAAAAAGCATTTGACAAAATTCAGCATCCATTCATGATTAAAACTCTCAACAAAATGGGTATAGATGGCAAGTACCTCAACATCATAAAGGCCGTATATGACAAACCCACAGCTAACATCATACTTAATGGCGAGAAGCTGAAAGCTTTTCATTGAAGATTGGGAACAAGACAGGGATGCCCACTCTCTCCACTATTATTCAACATAGTACTGGAGGTCCTAGCCACAGCAATCAGACAAAACAAAGACATACAAGGCATCCAGATTGGTAAAGAAGAAGTCAAATTGTCACTATTTGCAGATGACATGATATTGTACATAAAAACCCTAAAGACTCCACTCGAAAACTATTAGAACAATATCTGAATTCAGCACAGTTGCAGGATACAAAATTAACACACAGAAATCTGTTGCTTTCCTATACACTAAGGATGAACTAACAGAAAGAGAAATCAGAAAAACAATGCCATTCATAATTGCATCAAAAAGAATAAAATACCTAGGAATCAACCTAACGAAGGAAGTGAAAGACCTATACCCTGAAAACTACAAGCCATTCCTAAGAGAAATTAAAGAGGACACTAACAAATGGAAATGCATCCCATGGTCTTGGCTAGGAAGAATAAATATTGTCAAAATGGCTGTACTCCCCAAAGCAATCTACAGATTGAATGTAATCCCTATCAAACTACCAACAGCTTTCTTCAATGAACTCGAACAAATCATTCTAAAATTCATATGGCACCACAAAAGACCCTGAATAGCCAAAGCAATCCTGAGAAGGAGGAATAAAACAGGGGGAATTATGCTCCCTGACTTCAAGCTCTACTACAAAGCCACAGTAATCAAGACAATTTGGTATTGGCACAAAAACAGACCCACAGACCAGTGGAATAGAATAGAAAATCCAAACATCAACCCAAACATATACAGTCAATTAATATTTGATAAGGGAGCCTTGGATATACATTGGGGAGATGACAGCTTCTTCAGCAGCTGGTGTTGGAAAAACTGGACAGCTACATGTAAGAGAATGAAATTGGACTACTGTCTAATCCCATACACAAAGGTAAACTCAAGGTGGATCAAAGATCTGAATGTAAGTTATGAAACTATAAAACTCTTAGAAAAAAATATAATAGGCAAAAAGCTCTTGGACATAAACATGAGCGACTTCTTCATGAACATATCTCCCCGAGCAAGGGAAACAGAAGCAAAAATGAACAAGTGGGACTATATGAAGCTGAAAAGCTTCTGTACAGCAAAGGACACCATCAGTAGAACAAAAAGACTTCCTACAGTATGGGAGAATATATGCATAAATGAGGTATCCGATAAGGGGTTGACATCCAAAATATATAAAGAACTCACACACCTCAACAAACAAAAAGCAAATAATCCAATTAAGAAATGGGCAGAAGACATGAATATACACTTCTCCAAAGAAATTCAGATGACCAACAGGCACATGAAAAGATGCTCCACATCACTAATCATCAGAGAAATGCACATTAAAACCACAATGAGATACCACCTCACACCAGTGAGGATGGCCAACATCCAAAACACAAACAACAACAAATGTTGGCGAGGATGTGGAGAAAAGGGAACCCTCCTACACTGCTCTTGGGACTGCAAATTAGTTCAACCATTGTGGAAAACAGTATGGAGGTTCCTCAAAAAACTTAAAATAGAAATACCATTTGACCCAGGAATTCCACTCCTAGGAATTTACCCTAAGAGTCCAGCAGCCCAGTTTGAAAAAGACAGATGCACCCCTATGTTTATCGCAGCACTATTTACAATAGCCAAGAAATCGAAGCAACCTAAGTGTCCATCAGTAAATGAATGGATAAAGAAGAGGTGGTACATATACACAATGGAATATTATTCATCCGTAAGAAGAAAACAAATCCTACCATTTGCAACAACATGGATGGAGCTAGAGGGTATTATGCTCAGTGAAATAAGCCAAGCCGAAAAAGACAAGTACCAAATGATTTCACTCATATGTGGAGTATAAGAACTAAGAAAAAAAAACTGAAGGAACAAAACAGCAGCAGACTCACAGAACCCAAGAACGGACTAATAGTTACCAAAGGGAAAGGGACTGGGGAGGATGGGTGGGAAGGGAGGGGCAAGGGGGAAGAAGGGACATTACGATTAGCATATGTAATGTTGGGGGGGCATGAGGAGGGCTGTACAACCCAGAGAGGACAAGTAGTGACTCTGTGGCATCTCACTACGCTGATGGACAGTGACTGTAATGGGGTTGGGGGGTTGGACCTGATGAAGGGGGTAGTGTAATCACCATAATATTGCTCATTTAATTGTAGATTAATGATATCAAAATAAACTTATGAAAAAAAAAACGCTGTGAACAAGGTAAAAAGGCAACCCACAAAACAGGAAATATAGTTGCAGATCATCTATCTGACCAGGGAATAAAATCCAGACTGTACAGAGAACTCCAAAAACTCAACAAAAAGAAAAACCAAAACAACCCAATTCAAAAACAGGCAAGACGTAAGAAGACAAATCCTACCATTTGCAACAACATGGAAGGAGCTAGAGGGTATTATGCTCAGTGAAATAAGCCAGGCAGAGAAAGACAAGTATCAAATGATTTCACTCATTTGTGGAGTGTAACAATGAAGAAAAACTGAAGGAACAAAACAGCAGCAGACTTCCAGACTCCAAGGAGGGACCAGCAGTTACCAAAGGGAAAGGGAGTGGGGAGGGAGGGAGAAGGAGATTAAGGGGTATTATGATTAGCACACATAATATAGGGGGGTACAGGTAAGGGAAGTGTAGCACATAGAAGACAAGTAGTGACTCTGTAGCATCTTACTACCCTGATGGACAGTGACTGCAATGGGGTATGTGGTGGGGACTTGATAATAGGGGGAGTCTAGTAACCACAGTGTTGCTCATGTGAAACTTGAGCCTAAGATTGTATATCAGTGATATCTTTATAAAAAAAACAAGCAAGAAAAAAAAGTAGAAAAAAAAATATATATATAAGGAATACCAAGTATTTATAGGATCTTAAAATCCTCTTGAACTTCAGTGTTAAGATCAGGATCCCATATAAATGCACAAATAAATTCTGACAAAATTTTGGACTTTCTTATGATAGGCAATAAGTTAATACTTATTTTGTAATGAGTAAGAAAATTTCTCAAAATGTAAGAATCAAAATCTTATGAGATACAGCAAAAGAAGTTCTAAGAGGGAAGTTCTTGGCAATAAATGCCTACCTTCAGAAAAAAATATCTTAAATAAGCAACCTATCTTTACACCTCAAGGAACTAGGAAAAGAAATAACTAAGTCCAAATATAGAAGGAAGGATATAAAAAAGATCAGAGTGGAAATAAATGAAATAGAAAATAAAGACAACATAAAAGATCAATGGAACTAAGAGCAGGTTTTTTGAAAACAAAATAGACAAATCTTTAGCTGGACTTATGAAGCAAAAAAGAGATGACTCAAAAAAAATCAGAACTGAAAGAGAAAATATCACAACTGATGCCACAGAAATACAAAGGATAATATGACTATTATGAAAAATTAAATGCCAACAAACTGGATAACCTAGAAGAAATGGATAAATTCCTAAAAACATATACCTACCAAGACTGAATCATTAAGAAATAGAAAATCTAAACAGACCTGTTACTAGCAGGAGTTTTGAAAATAGTAATAAAAAAATAAAGAAAAAACAGAAAATCCCAGGAGGAGATGGTTTCACCAGTGAATTCTACCAAATATTTAATTAATACCACTCCTGCTCAATTCCTCCAAAGAGGGAATACATCCAAGCTCATTTTACAAGGTCAGCATTATCCAGATGGCCAAAAACCAGACAAAGACACTACAAGAAAAGAAAATTATAGGCCAATATCCCTGATAAACTAAGAATATACAAATATACAAACATACAAATATCATCAACAAAATGTTAGCAAACCAAATTCAATACATCAAAAGGATCATACACCATGATCAGGTGGGATGTATTCCAAGGATACAATGATGGTTCAACATATGCAAATCAATGTGGTACAACATTGACAAAACGAAGGATAAAGATCGTATCACCATCTCAATAGATGCAGAAAAAAACATTTTAAAAAATTCAACATAAATTAATGATAAAAACCATCAACAAAATGGCTATGGAGGGAACATACCTCAACATAATAAAGGCCACATAAGACACACCCACAGCTGAAATAATACTAAATGGTGAAAAACTGAAAGCCTATTCTCTAAGATAATAAAGAAGTCAATGATTCCTACTCTCACCTTTATTTAATATAACATTAGAAGTCCTAGAGAGAGTAATTAGGTAAGAAAAAATTAAAAATCATCTGAATGAGAAAGGAAGAAATAAAGATGTCTCTATTTGCCAATGACATGATATTATATAGAGAAAACTTTAAAGACCCCACAATAAAACTGTTAGAATAAAATCAGTAAAGTTTCAGGATATAAAATAAGTACAAAAATAAGTTGCAGGATACAAAATTTAGTTGCATTTCTATACATTAATAATGAACTATCAGAAAGAAAATTTAGGAAATCAATCCCAGGTACAATTGCATCAAAAATAATCAAGTATCTAAGAATAAATTTAACCAAGGAGGTAAAAGACCTGTACACTGAGAACTATAAAACTGTGAAGAAATTAAAATTTATTTCAATCAATAGAAAGATTTTTTGTGCTCATTAATTAGAATATTTTTAAGATGTCCATATTACTTGATCTACAGTTTTAATGCAATCTCTATTTAAATTTTAATTACATTTTCCACAAAAAATGAAAATAATCCTCAAATTGTGTGGAACCACAAAAGGTCCTAAATAGCCAAAGCCATCTTAAGAAGAACAAAGCTGCATGCATACATTTCCTGATTTCAAATTATATTACAAAGTTATAGAAATCAAATAAATATGTATTGGAATAAAAACAGGCACAGATCAGTGGAACAGAATAGAGAGCCCAGAAATAAATCCATGCATATATAGTCATTCATGTTTATGACAAAGGAGTCCCGAATATACAATGGGGAAAGAATAGTCTCTTCAAAAAATGGCGCTCGGAAAACTGAACAGCCGTATGCAAAGGAATGAAACTGGACCACTATTCTACATCATGCACAAATATCAACTCAAAATGGATTCAAGCCTTGAATGTAAGACATGAAACCATAAAACTCCTAGAAGAAAACAGAGGGTAAGTTCCTTGGTATTGGTTTGGCAATAATTTTTTTGGATATGACACCAAAGTAAAGGCAACAATAGCAAAATTAAACAAGTGGGGCTTTATTAAATTAAACTGCTTCTGGACAGCAAATGAAACGACCAACAAAATGAAAAGGCAACCTAAAGAATGGGAGAAAATATGTGCAAATCACATATCTCATAAGGAGTTAATATCTAATATTTACTATATATTAAGAACTCAGTAGCAAAAATACAAACTACTGCTTAAAAAAATGGACAAATCAAATCCACAATGAGCTATCACCTCACACCTGTTAGGATGGCTATCATCAAAAAGATAAGATATGGAGAAAAGAGAACTGTTGGTGGAAATTGATACAGCCACTATGAAAAACAGTACATAAATTCCTCTAAAAAGTAAAAATTGAACTACCATATGATCCAGGAATTCCACTTCTGGATGTACATTCAAGGGAAATAAAATAAGTTTCTTGAAGAGGTATGTGCACTCCCATGTTCACTGCAGTATTATTCACAACAGTCAAGACGTGGGAAACAAGCTAAGGGTTGATTGACAGGTGAAGGGGTAAAGAAGCTATGATTTAAACATACAATGGTATATTATTCAGCCATGACAACATGGATGGACCTTGAATGCATTATGCTAAGCCAGACAAAGACAAATACTTCAGGGTATCACTTATATGTGGACTTTTGGGGGAAAAAAGTCAAACTCTTAGAAACAACAGAAAAATGTTTGCCATGGTCTGGGAATTAGGGGAATTTCAAGAGGTTGGTAAAAGGGTACAAATTTTCAGCAGTAGATTATCTGAGGATCTAATATAAAACATGATGATTACAGTTGATCACACTATAACATATAATTGAAATTTGGTAAGCAAGTAGAACTTAAATGTTCTCACCAAAAAAGAAAAAAAAGATAAATATGTGATGGACACATTAATTATCTAGATGGTAGAATCCTTCCTAATGTACATGGTTATCAAATCACCATGACATATATTTTAAATATCTTACAATTTTATTGTATATGTATATAGACCTCAATAAAGCTGAAAAAAGGGAAAATATTTGTTTTATGTCAAACACATTTGTAATTACAAATAATTGCTAATATTTATTAAATCTATTTGCACCATGATGCTAAGGGTTTTGTTTAATCTTTCAGGATTTCACATTAGAAAGGCCTCTCTGGTTAATGAATGGCATGTCCATAAGTCCTCAAATGCCTACAGCTGTTACTCACTGTACTTCATTCCTGAATGGAATATCTAATATTCAGATGCTGTTAGTAAGAATGATAAATTTGGGTATAGTTTACCACTGCAATCCCTCTATTTTACTTTAAATGTTCCTATACATATTGTGATAGAAGAACCATTCTTAGACGTACTGATTAGGAACTAAAAAATACTTTTCTACATGCTTATATGTGAAATACTCATGTCACATATTTGAACAATGATTAAAAATTTTACAATGATTATGTACATGTTACTCAACTAGCTAGTCAAAAACTCATATTGGATTCTTTTCTATCTTAGAAATTAGTGAAATAACATTTTTAGATGATAATTTTAAGACAAAAGCCATTCTGTAAACATTTAATGATATTAAGCCATCATCATGCCATGCTTCTAGCTATCCCAGGTTTTTGGATACATTTAGGTCTTTGCTTCCTTATTGAAAAGTCACTATCTGGATTCAGTTTATTTATAAATGCTGCATTTGAATAATTAGAGAAACACTAAGAAGCCATTCAATCCTAAAATCTCATAATTTGAAGTATATCTTTTAAGAAGAGTAGATTTGAGAAATTTATATGTATTTTACTTTTACCATTTTCTTTTCCTTATATTATCTTGTTGTACTAGAAGTTATCAAAAATGTGTTTTTCCCTTTAGACGTTTTGGAAAACATGGCCACCACTTGCTCAAATAACACAATATACACCCTTGTTCATCTTGATCTTGTTGGTACTGGAGAAGTTTGGGTATGAGTGCCCTCCTCATAAGGGCAATATCATGGTTTTCATTTTTGTTCTGTGGTTTCATATTTTAATATCAAATCCACTGTTCTATATCACTGCTGATACCTGAATATATTTCAGTGACCATTTATTGGTTGAGGATGAGTAGTTTATGTTATCACTAACAATCATACTCTTCCTTTAGAAAGTCCCTCAAGTTTGGTTTTTGTAATGTTTCACTATTGTTAGATTCAGGTTCACTAGTTATGATTGATTCATGGCTAAATCAACCATTTCTATGATGGTTAGATGATTTTCTAACTTCATTATTTTCCCCCATTTATGTATTTGTTTACTTATTTATATTAGGATGGTCTCATGAATTCTTATTTTATTTCATGAATGTTGTTATTCCCATTATACATTTTCTTGAAGTTATCTCAAATTTGCCCAGTGAGAGCCACTTAAAACTGGCTTCAGTGTCCTTTTGACATATTCCAATTATTTTATTTAATAATTCCTTACTTTATATAACAAAATTACCCCAGACTCATCTTGTAGTTTCCTGCCATAGCTCTGGACTCAACCATTTCCTTAAAGAACCCCAGGGCTCCTTTAAGTAGGGCATGGCATATAGAAACTAACATCTGAGAGCTAGGTTTGCTCATTGCTGTGGGGGTAACTTTACTTCTAGGTCATTTCAGTTGAAAGAGCTACAATATACATACATACATCTTTCTATCTCTAGCTGTAATTTCATTTCTATGTTAAAAACTATGCATTCATACTGCTATCTCCAATTTTAATTATCACTGAGTTTATTCTTGTCTTCTTTTTCATAGTTTCTAACTCCTTTCTCCAACAGGCAGAAATATGCCTCTCATCATTCCTAATATATTTACTCGTATGCTCAATCCTAAAAGCCACAAACAGTAATTTTAAATTGCTAACCCATACCACTGTGAACTAGGTTCCTTTTGAATCCTAATTCCATAATTTGGTTATCTTTACTTTTTGTGATTCAAATAATCATAAAAATTAGACATGCGGCAGAGTACTAATTTTTTCACTGTACTAAATGTGTAGAAATCTATTCATTCACATTTCTTTTTTATTGGTAAGAACTGTCTCGGAAAAAGTGTCATTTGATTTAGGAAAAGGATATATGTCTTTGTGATCCATGTTCAGGTCTATCTGTTTCATATTGTTAGGCAATGACAGTTGCTACATGACTATCATTAATTGCATTAGTGACACTTTCTTTGGTCATAAATAGGAAATAACTAAATAGCATTCAAAGCTTATGATTCATCAGCTACAAGTGTAGTGCATACTCTTGGGCCATTACTATATATCCTGAATGTCAGCACAGCTTATTCCTCTTTCTCTATTGTTGCATTGCATTTTTTGAAAACCTGATTTAGATTAAAGCTTTATAATGTTGGAAGGCAGAGGGGGGAAGGGAACCTTAGTATTAACCAAATTTGATGGCCATGGATTTCAATATCTATTACTCTCTAGGCAGGTGCTCTTCCCTTACATACAAATAAAAGCTAATGATTCACTAATGTACAAAACGTGGCAATGGTCACAGCTTAGGACTCCATCTATTAAAATATAATACAGCCCTAGCATACCCTCTACACAAAACTCAACACAACCTGTGACCCTTTACTGGGACGCCACTTCTCTATTGCATCTCAGCTGTCCTTTACTATGACTGGGCTAAACAATTCACAGCAGTAAGTGCCTCTTTCCATCAAAGCATACATCCTTAAATCAGCTTCCAACTTGCTTTTATCTCACCAATAAGCTGTTCGTTTCTAGTTGCTGTGGAATTGAAATAAAAATGGCCAACAGAATTGCCTACATAATGGGCCAAAACCTGTCTCAATGCAGGGCCATAAGATGAGGCAGGAGCAGCTTTACTGAGAGGACAAATCTCACATATTTGGATAAGTAACATTTAAATAGTTCTTAGGCAAATGTTTTAGCTGAGTTCAGGTAGACGATTTTTCTGACTAATGCATGGGACTTAGGCTGCAGATTGGGTAGGATTTGATGAGTGGGAGGAATACTCATCAAACAAGGATAGCACTTTAGGTGGAGGGACTATTGTGGGTAAGAGAGGAGAAAAACCAATTGAACTTCTGAACTTCTGTGTCCCTCAGGCAACACAAATTCAGTATGTGCCCAACTGAACCTATTTTCCACCTCCCAAACCTGTTTCTCCTCCAGTATTCTATGTCTGTGAATCCAGCATCTACCCTGTGGTCCCACCCCAGGAAACCTGGAGTCATCCTAGTCAAAATGATTTTAGATACATCTCAGTTCTCAGTATTTTGTATAGCAGTTGTCTGATTACTTCTAGGGCTTCCCAACTGTCCTGTAACACTTACAGATCTTATTTGTCTTATGCTTAGATAGGTATGGGTAATTAAAAATATTTGAGTTGTACCATCATATATTGATTATTTAATTTTCACTAGCATATGACAGGCATTGACTGAAGACTTATAAAAAAAGGAATAAGAAGGAACTAGCATGTATTGGAAGAGAATAAATAGTTCAGGCTGTTTGGAGTCCAGGATTAGTTTTAGGTAAGTTATGAGTAGGACATACATGTGAAAGGATTCTGTAGAGTTTTAGATTTTATGTTGCAGACCAGAAGGAGTCATTGAGGTTTTTATGGAGGAAAACTGACTTGCTCAAAGCAGTGCATTAGGATGATGAACCCTGGAAATATGAATGTCTGGAGGAAAGGGACTAGTGTTAGGAGACTGACAAGGAGGCCAGATAAATAATTTAACTGTGAGATAAAGAAGGCCTGAGATGTGGCAGTAGGAATGGAAAGGTTGGGTCTATATACAAAGTAAACAAAGATTAGTATTTATTAAAATTTGAAAGACAAACAATAAATTGGAAATTTTTTCTCTTTATATGCTAGCCAAAAATCTTTCATAAAACTTAAAGACAGTCATACAAATTAATAAGAAAAACATCTTACACAAATAGATAAAACAGATTAGAAAAGAACTCAGAAAAGGAATAATAAACATAGGGGAGAAGATTCAACCTCATTAGTAATCCAATAAAAAAAAACCTGACAGTTTTTAGGTCATAATTCTAAACTGTGGCCAAGTAACAAACCAGAAGTGGGGTTAAACTCATCTTAGTCACTCAGTTACACTTTGCATCAGTATCCATGCTTCTGGAAAGTCACACAGTGGTGTTCCACACTGGACTGCTTACTTAGCCAATCAGCAATCAGCAACTGCCTCCCTTCTGTAACCATGCTCCCACTGCTGAAAGTCATCTAATCCTTAACCCTCTCATTTTTGAGTCTTCTAATTCTTTAAGTCCATACTTCTCAAAACTATATATATAAAATAAGCTCTGAAACATTGTAACTAATAAGTACATCTCTCCCTGTCTTACCAATGGGTTTCAGCCCTGAGCAAGTTTGCTATGGATTCAGTGTGACCAAAGAAATTACAGTAGAATGTTCTTGGGGTGAAAGGGTTCATTACCTGGCTTGTTCTCACAGCAGTATATTAAGCACTAGTGTCTCTGCCTCTTCCCAGAGCATTGGGCCAGAGCTCTCTATATAGCACAATAATAGCTTATTGTCTATGGGTGTGGAGGCGGTAGCCTAGCAACAGACCAGTTACATCAAGTGGCTTAAGTTCAGTGAGGATCCTGGCAGAGGAAACCCAACTTCCCCACACTCTACCCCTCCAGGATTCTCACCTTACAATCTACACACTCTCAGTCTTCTGCAATGGTCCCTGTATGAGAAAGTTGGAGCACTGTAACCAGATTTCACAACAGCAACAGAGGATAACAACAACTTAGAGATAATAACAAAAATTAAGATACAAAATTTTGATACAGGTAACAAAAATTATAGGAGTCCTCAAACCAGAGGAGGTCCCCAATCCACAAAGACCTTAAGGGCAATAATGAACAACAACTTAGAGATAATAACAAAAATTAAGATACCACAAGATTTTGAACAAAAATTATAATAATCCTCAAGCCACAGGAGGTTCCCAATCCACAAAGACCTTAGGGGCAATAAGACACATGTTTTAATGACACCAACATAGGCAAATCTTGTCCATCAGGTAGGATGCATGCAAGAGAGTGGTCCTATGATAGAACTGTAGCAGGAAGGGGGTCCCTTCCAGGTCTAGTTTACCACACTTTTACTCCTCTCCCCGTGGGGGTTACTGAAGGGTCTATATATAGTGCTACTGGAGGTGCATGCACTGGCCATAATGATAAAACAAAACTCCACGGTAAGATACTCCTACCTTCTGGCCTTTCAGATATGCTACTGTGATCTTTGGCGGCCACTCGGCTGTTGTTCCAGGACTACACAGGAGGCCAGCTTCCAGGCCTGGTCCCCAGGATGCCAGGAGAGCCAGCCATTGTTGGTCCATGTGTCAAAAGGTCCAAGGCCATGTCCACTCAATGGAGTCTCCAGGTTCAGTGTAGTTGGTGCTGGCAGCAAGACAGTATTCTGGTGGCCAAAACTCGGCTTCAGTGATTCTTCCTTGGTTTGTACTTGCAGTTGTATAGGAGAGGCAGCCATATGTGTTAACATGCCTATGGGGCTCAGGGCTCCCTTTCAGGGTCTCTTGCTCGATCACCGTAGCACCATAAATAAGCCGACTGACCATCCCCACAGATGGTATCTGACTTTAGTCCGGATTTTAACAAACAATTGTGCCTCTCTATCATGCCTGCTGCAGTAGAATTGTTTGGCCCATGAAACTTCCATTTGATTCCCAGCTGTTGCACCCATTCTTGCAGTGTTATGTCCAGTAAAATGGGTGCCCTGATCACTCTCAATTCCCTGTGGTTGGCCATAGGCAGCAAACAGATGCTCCAGGCCTCTTTTGGTCATCTGCTGTTTTGCACAATGGGTAGGAAAAGCAACCAGAAGGCCAGTAGCTGTGTCCACACAAGTCTAGCATACCGATATCCTTCTGACACAGGTAGAGGCCCAATATAGTCTATCTGCCACCTGATGAGGGGTATAGGCCCCTTAGCTATTGTCCCATGTTACTGTGGAACTTAGTGTAAGTGCCTTTTGGAGCACACGACACACTCCTGCCGGGCTCTACTAACTCCTTCAAAGGTCAAAGGCAAGCCCCACCAACAGGCTACAGCCCACATTGTCTTCTGCCCCACATGCAACAAATGCTGATGTAAACATTGGGCTATATCAGAGGCAGGCTTTCCTTCTAACCAACGTATCTGAGCCAATTTATCTGCTTCATCATTTCCTGGGGATGCCAGTGGCAAATGACCTGTCACATGGTAATTATTTTAGTCTGACCACAGGCCCATAAGTCTTGCCACAGTTCTTGCCCCCAAAGGGGTTGGAAACCAACCAGCCAGTTGGCATGGTACCAAGTTGGTGGCCACAGGGTCAAGGCGGGATAGACAGCCCAGCGGTCAGTGCAGAGCTATAGGGGAGGGCCCCTGGCTGATCATAAGCCAAATGGCCCACACTCTGCCCCCTGGTTGCTCTTTCCCTCACCATCTTCCATCCATATTGTCTCAGTCTTAGGATGGAAAGGTCCTCCATTTTGGGAGCTGCACACGGCTGGAGCCATCGGTGAACCATGCATCTTTGGGTATAGGGACTCTTCCCTCCTGATAGGGACTCTCTACTACCAATGGTTCAAAAGAAAGTTCTTCCTGCTTTTCACTAGTATATGTCACCGGCCCCAATAAGCATTAGGGTTCTTCACTCAAGGGGCTACTAGAGAGGGCACTAGGCTACTGCAGTTAAGGATCCCACTTGGCGAGTGTGGGTGTTTGTACCACACCACTCCTTGGCTTTTGGGTCCAGTTTCATACCCACCCCAAGATGGGATAGGTGGTTATTACCTTTATCAGGGCCATTTCAGTGATGGGTTCTGTAGCCAGCAAGGCGTGATACACGGCAGCCAGTTGTTTTTCTATCAAGTGTATCATACCTCTGCTGCTTTCCAGAGTTGTGACCAGAATCCAATAGGTTGACAAGTTTTTTCAAGCCGCTGCCAGGGATTCCAGCCATAACCATCTTCAGTCACATGAAAACCCAGCTCACAGGACCTTGATGGGTCTATTGCACTCAAGACCTGCCCGGCCCTGACTGCCCGTTTTGCTGTAGTAAAGGCAGATCCACGTGTCTCCTCCCAGTCTCACCTGATGCCCTTTTGTACCAACCTGTATAAGGGCTTCAGAATTTGTGCCAAGTGTGGGATAAATGCTCTCCAGTAGCCTAGAACACCAAAACTCCTTTAGCAATGCTACAGTTGTAAGGGTAGGAAAGGCCTGGACTTTATCTATAACTGCTTCTGGTATAACTTTGGTCTTACCCGACCAGACGACCCGCAAGAATTTGACAGACAAACCAGGTCCCTGAAACATAGTACTGTTCACAACCCATCCTTTCTCCTGTAGATGTTGCAGCAGTCTAGGTGCTGCACCTTCTAGATCTGAAAAAGAATCGGACGTGAGCATGACATCATCAATATAATGGTACAGCTGCACCGTTGGCAGTTTCTCATATGTAGCCAAGTCCTGGACTACAAGTTCACAACAGATGGTGGGGCTGTGGAGGTATCCCTGTGGAAGGACGGTGAAAGTCCATTGCCACCCTTCCATGTGAAGGCAAATTGTTCCTGACTTTTCTGCTCAATGCCAATGGAAAAGAAAACATTAGCCAGATCTACCACATAATGATGTGTTCCTAGGTTCATGGCTGAGGGTATCCATCATGTCTGTAATTGAGGGGACAGCAGCATGCATAGAGGGTATGACTTTATTCAATTCTCTGTAATCCAGGAGCCATCTGGCTTTTTACTGGCCACACTGGGGAATTGAAAGGACTATGGGTGGGCTTTATAATACCCACCTTTTCCAATTGCTGGAGAGTTTCTCTATTTTGTTTATGCCCTCCAGGCAGTTTGACTGTTTGGTATTAGTCACCCGCCAAGGAACAGGCAAAGCTATGGGCAGGAGCCTAGCATGTCCCCTCACAACTGCCTTCACCACACATACTCTCAGTCTGAATTCACCAGCAGTGGTCTGCAACCATAGACCCTGCAGGATATCTATTCCCAAAATATACTCAGGGATAGGAGATATATACATGGTACACTCTTTTGGGGGTTGATGCCCTATTCCCAAAGGGATTTGGGCTTGTTTCACTCTGATAGCCTTACCCCCGTATCCATCTATGATAGTGGGGGTCCTGGGGAACTGCTCATGGTTACCATGAATCAGTGAACATTCAGACCCTGTGTCCACCAGAGCCAGGACACATTGTATGTTTACTGGGGACCAATGGATAGCTATTTCAACATGTGGCCTCCGGTTCCCCCTGGTCCCTCAGGGCTGCTACCTTGACCTTCCCCTCAGTCAAACCGTGTTCCCCAGTCATTTTCCTGTGTGGGAACAAGTGAGGTTGGCTCACTCTCCAGCAGGGAAGTCTTGCAGAGACACAGGCCGGACTTGTGGCTCTGTCTCTTTGGTCTTAAGGGCTGTAACTGCTAGTCTGGTTTCAGTTGTTGCCATAGCTCCAGTAAGATCCTATTTGGCTTCCTGTCTAATTTCCTTCCTTCTGCTCCTGCCCACATTAAATCAGCCCACAACTGGGTCCTTGTAATCTTCATGGGGCCCTTTAAATTCTTCTCATGAGTAACAGGTCTTATTTCTTTCTGAATTCTCTTGGCTTCAGCCTCTCCTAAGTCTGCTACTGTACGTGTCACCTCGCTTATCGGATGCCCTAAGTGAGGGGAAGGAATGGCTACTAGAGACCCAAAGAGGGATGTAGGAGCCATTTGAAGTACAATATTTCTCATCCCAGTCGTGAAAATCTCTTTATCTGGGCCATTATTCTCTGGGCTATACATGGCATTTCCTATGCCTAGCTCTCGTAGTACCTGTTGGAGCTCAGCATACACCTGCCATCTAACAGGAAAGGATGGTAGATCACCCGGATTGGGCCACACAGCACGAATTGCAGCCATAAGCCAGGCGAGGAGGTAGTGATTTCCTGGAGTGTGATGTGTACTTTGTTACCACTGCCTCAAGGCAGGCTGCACTGTCAGGGAAGCCAACTTTCCCATCTCTGATCCCAACAGAACAATTCCATCCACCCCTAAGTCCCACAGACACAGGAGCCAAGCTGATATTGACTCTGAGGGCTTCAGCCTAAACTGGGAGCCCAAATCCACCAGCTCAGCCTGAGTATAGGGGCAGACCATACAGTGCTCCATGACCTGGGGAGGGGGTGGGCTGCTGCTCCTCTCCTTGGGGAACTCTCGGCAGCTGGGTGTTTATTTTCTTTACAAACACTGGGCGTGCTTTCAGTACAGGAGAGGTAAGTGCCTCCAGCACCACCCCTTCATCCTTTCTCAGCTCCTCCACTTCCGGGCCTGATGGCACCTTTCTCTCTTCTCCCCCGAGTGCCTCCTCTGCTACAGCCTTTACCTTTTCTACTGTGCCTCCCAGCAATGCTAGCTCAGTCTTCAGAAGGTCTCTTACCTTCAGCTCAATGCTTTGCAGCTATCGTTCTTTTGCCACCTCCACCTGTGCTTCCCTCAGGAGTTCGTCTTTTTCCTTGATGGCCTTTTCCTCCTTCAGAGCACCTGGCAGCGCTGCTGTCTCATTCTGCAAAGAATCTTTTGCCTCTTCAATGGCACCTCACTGCTGGCGTTCTCGTGCTGCCTTCTCTCACATTAATGCCATTTCCTTCTTCAGGGAATCCACAGCAGTTTGCAGCTCGTGTTCTCACGCTGCCATTTCTTGGCTCTTTTTAGGAGTGTGTCCTTCTCTAATGTAGACTTTTTAAATACTGTGAGAAGCAGCCAACTGACAGTCCCCACTGCCTCACGGACACTCTGTCTCTCAAAAGACCTACTTACTATACCAAGGGCCACCCCTACTGCTTCAGGTATCACCTTCACCGGCCTCCAGTTCTGGGGTGGGGTCCAGCCCTCTAGGAGGCAAGCCACTCTTTCCCCATTCACAGGGGAAGCCTGCTGAAGCACCACTCTCATAAAGGCAGCCTGTCTTTTTCCTTGGCCAATAATGAACCCTGCCAACTGTCACGAACTGTCTTGCCAATGGGTTTTAGGCCCCGGGTAAGTTCACTATGTATTCAATGTGACCAAAGAAATGACAGTAGAACGTTCTTGGGGTGAAAGGGTTTATTACCTGGCTTGTTCTCCTGGCAGTAGCGTCTGTGCCTCCACACAGAGCACTGGGCCAGAGCTCTCTATATTGTGCAATAATAGCTTATTGTCTATGGGTGTGGAAGCAGTAGCCTAGCAATAGGACAGTTACATCATTAAGTTTAAGGTCAGTGAGGATCCTGGCTATAGGAACTCCAGCTTCCCCACACTCCCATGCATAAACAAGCAATAAAGCTACCTTCTTTTTATTTTAGATAACCAGTGAGTTTTCTTTACTGAGTGAGCAAGCAAGTCTCTCAGGTGGGAGAGTAAATTGTCACAGCTCTTCTGTAAAAAGATTTCATAAAAATTCATTTAGGGAGTTTGAAAGTTTAATTCCTGGACCTGATAGTTGGAATCTGGGGAAATATCTTAAGAAAACAATCAGAATTGATTTCTTAATTATAAGGTGATTAATGGCTTATTTCTATTAGTGAAAATTTTAAAATGGTTTCAATGACCAACAATAGAAAAATGGTTGAATAAATCATGGAATATTACTTGAGATATTATATAGACATTAAGCAATGTTTTCAAAGGTTTTTTAATAATCTTAGACCATACTCACACAAGTAATAGGGGAGGATTTAAAGATGTTTGTGCAATGTGATCCTAGGTGTGGACATATGTGAATCTATAAAATATCAGAAATACTAATATCCAAGATTTGCATGTTTCTCCTTTGTGGAATTGTGCATGAGTTTTTATCTTAATCCTACATATTTTCAAAATCTGTTAACATGTAAAAAGATGAACAGGTTGGAAAAAAAAATCAGCTCTTCCTCCTTCCATGAGAGGAGAGGACACATAACTGCTATCTCCAGACTGGAGAACAGACAAGAGATGGCAGGGAATCACAATTCACCAGAGCAGAGGCTCACAAATGGAAATGCTGATGAAACCAGCGCCTAGGAATAAAGGATCATAATTGATGAATTGCTGGAAGCTCTGAGAGTTAAAAATGCCAAAGGTACCCAGTCAAAGAGGGTGTACCAATATTGTGAGATTTGCAATATTGTGAGATTTACCTACAGAAGCCTGACCAGATGCCCACAGTAAGTACTGGAGAAAAATCTGTTGGTTTCCTTCAGGGAGAGAGAAAAAGGAACCTTTTTGAAATACAACAGAGCATTCGGTTCTTAATAAGGCTTGCCCCCAGAGGAAACTAGTTAATGAGAGTCTACACTAATGGAGTATTATCAGAGCCCAAATGACCTGGGAAAGGGAAGCACTTGACTCCAGCTGGTTCTAGCCTTCCTTGAGAAAAGAGTGAAGCCCTCAACTCCAGCCCACTCTAACCATCCTGTCCCACCTAAGGGAGGAGAAAAACACTGGAAACACAAATTTCACATTCCAGATGCATAGGCTCACTGGAACACAGAGACTTAATCAGAGGCCTACAGAAAGCTTTCCCTCCTCCTATACCTCACTACCATATTAGCAAACACCTATTTCTGGCAGCTCCTTTCACCTTTGACATCATGTCCAGCTATCAAGAAAAATTACAGGGTATCCCAAAGGGCAAACACACATGGTTTGAAGAGACATAGTAAGTATCAGAAACAGGGCTGTTGGAATTACCAGGCCATGAATTTAAAACAACCATGATTGATATGCTAAGGGCCCTGAAAGAACAGTTGGCCAATGTGAGCAGAGAGATGGAAATCCTAAGAAATAAAAAAGAAATGCTTGAGATCAAAAACACTGTGATAAAAATAAAGAATTCCTTTGATGGGCTTATTAGTAGACTAAACACAGCCAATGAAAGACTCTCTGAGTAAAGCTCTATAAATAGAATCCTCAAAAACCAAAAAGCAAAGAAAACCAAGACCCCCCCAAAAAAAACCCCAACAAAAAACAGAACATAATATCCAAGGACTATGGAACAACTACAGAAGGTGTAACATATGTGCAATGGGAACACAAGAAAGGAGAAGGGAGAGGAAAGAACAGATGAAATATACGAAACAATAATGACTGAGAATTTCCCCTCAATGAATACCAGACACCAAACCATTGGTCCATAAATCTCAGAGAACACCAAATAGGATAAATACCACCCCACCACATCAAACCAACACCTAGACATATCATTTTCAAGTCACGGAAAGTCAAAGATAAAGAAGATACCCTGAAGGAAGCTGGGGGAGGGGGCACCTTACCACTTCCTAAAGATAAAGTTTTCATCTAACTTCTCAGACATGATGCAAGCAAGAATAGAGAGGATTGAAATATTAGAGCATTGAGAGAAAAAAGAAAAAAACACTAACCTAGAATTCTGTATCTGTGAAATTATCCTTCAAAAGTGAAGAAGAAATAAAGATTTTCCAAGAAAAACAAAATTTGAGGGAATTTGTTGCCAGGGGGCCTGCCTTGTTAAGAAATGTTAAAAGTGCTTTAAAGAGAAGGAAAATGATATAGGGCAGAAACTCTGCTCTCTATGAAGAAAGGAACAGTTTGTTCAAAATAACAGCAACAATGTATTTGATTATGTATGTGTCTTGCCTGAAGATATCAGCTCCAGGCATTTTCACTATGGATTCAGTAAGGTCAAGGAATGATAATGAAAAGTTTTGGGGGTAAAAGGCATTATTACCTGCCTTTGTTCTCCTGGTGACAGGTCAAGCACTAGAATTACGTCTGCATCCAACAGTCTGCAGATCTGTAATCCTCCTGGTCTCTGCCTCCACCCAAAGCACGGGGCAGAGCTCTTTATATAGTGAATCAGTCAATAATAGCTTATTGCCTGCAGGTGTGGAAGCAGTAGCCTAGCAGTAGGCCAATTACATCACCAAGTAATTTAGGGTCAGGTGAGGAACCTAGCCATAGAAACTTCCATTTCCCCACAGTATGCTTATTTATATATGATTGTGGGGAAATTGGGGTTCCTATGGCCAGGATCCTCACTAAACTTAAACCATCTGATGATGTAACTGGCCTGTTGCTAGGCTACCGCTTCCACACCTTTAGGCAATAAGCTATTATTGCGCTATGTAGAGAGCTCGGCCCAGTGCTCTGGGCAGAGGCAGAGATGCTAGCGCTCAACCTACCACCAGGAGAACAAGCCGGGTAATAAACCCTTTCACCCCAAAGAATGTTTTGCTTTCAATTTCTTTGGTCACATTAAATCCATAACAAACTTGCCTGGGACTGAAACCCACTGGCAAGACAATTGGTGAAAGTCGGCAGGGTTCACTGTTGACCAAGGAAAAAGACAAGCTGCCCTCATGGGAGGGGTGCTTCAGCGGGCTGCCCCTGTGAATGGGGAGACAGTGGATTGTCCCCCAATGGGTATGTGGTCTGAGGTGGCTTGCCTCCTAGAGGACTGGGCCCCACCCCAGGACTGGAGGTAAGTGGATGTGACACCTGAGGCTGTAGGGGTGGCCCTCGGTATGGTAAGTAGGTCTTCTGAGAAACAGAGTGCCCATGAGGCAGCAGGGACTGTGGGTTGGCTGCTTCTCACAGTATTAAAAAGGTCTACAGAAGAGACCCAAGAAATGGCGGCACAAGACCATTAGCTGCAAACTTCTGTGGATTCCCTGAAGAGGGAAATGGCATTGATGTGAGAGGAGGAAACACAAGAGCGCCGGCAGCAAGGAGCCATTGGAGACGAGACAGCAGCACTGCCAGGTGTTCTGAAGGAGGAAGAGGCCATCAAGGAAAAAGACGAACTCCTGAGGGAAGCACAGGTGGAGGTGGCAAGAGAATGCCAGCTGTGAAGCATTGAGGTGAAGATAAGAGAGCTGCTGACTGAGCTAGCATTGCCGGGAGGCACAGTAGAAAAGGTAAAGGTTGTAGCAGAGGAGGCCCTTGGGGGAGGGGAGATAAAGGTACCATCAGCCCCAGAAACGGAGGAGCTTGGAAAGGATGGTGTCATGCCAGAGGCACTGGCCCCTCCTGTATTGAAAGTACGCCCAGTGGTTGTAAATAAAATAAAGACCCAGCAGCTGAAAGTTCCCCAAGGAGAGGAGCAGCCCCCTCCCCAGGTCGTGGAGCCCTCTATGGTCCACCCCTATACTCAGGCTGAGCTGGTGGATTTGGGCTCCTGGTTTGGGCTGAAGCCCTCTGAGTCAATATCAGCGTGGCTCCTGCATCTGTGGACTTGGGGTGGATGGAATTGTTCTGTTGGGATCAGAGATGGGAAAGCTATCTTCCATGACAGTGCAACTTGCCTTGAGGCAGCGATTACAAAATGCACGTCAGACCCCAGGGAGCCACTCCCTCCTCAATTGGCTTATGGCTGCATTTCATGCTGTGTGGCCCAATCCGGGTGATCTACCATTCTTTCCTGTTAGATGGCAGATGTATGCTGAGCTACAACAGTTGTTCCGGAAGCTAGGCATAAGAAATACCATCCATAGTCCAGAGAATTATGACCCAGATGAAGAGATTTTCACGACTGGGATGAGAAATATTGTACTTCAAATGGCTCCTACATCCTTCTTTGGGTCTCTAGAAGCCATTCTTTCCCCTCACTTAGGGCATCCCATAAGCGAGGTGCCACATACAGTAGCAGACTTAGGAGAGGCTGAAGTCACAAGAATTCAGGAAGAAATAAGACCTGTTACTCACAAGAAGAATTTAAAGGGCCCCATGAAGGTTATGAGGACCCAGATGTGCATTGATTTAATATGGGCAGGAGTAGATGGAAGGAAATTAGATGGGAAGTCAAATAGGATCTTACTAGAGCTATGGCAACAGCTGAAATCAGAGCAGCAGTTCCAGCCATTAAGACCAAAGACGCAGAGGTCAGAGACAGAGCCACGAGTCCGCCCTGGGTGTTTGCAAGACTTCCTGCTGGAGAGCGAGCCAACCTCACTTAAGGCCACACAGGAAGGTGATTGGGGAACATGGTTTGACTGAGGGGAAGGTCAAGGTATCTGCCCTGAGGGACCATGGGGGACCGGAGGCCACATGTTGAAATAGCTGTCCATTGGTCCCCAGTGAACATACAATGTGTCCTGGCTCTGGTGGACACAGGGTCTGAATGTTCACTGATTCATGGTAACCATGAGCAGTTCCCCAGGACCCCCACTATCATAGATGGATACACGGGTAAGGCTATCAGAGTGAAACAAGCCCAAATCCCTTTGGGAATAGGGCATCTACCCCCAAAAGAGTATACTGTATATATATCTCCTATCCCTGAGTATATTTGGGGGATTGATATCCTGCAGGGTCTATGGTTGCACACGACTGCAGGTGAGTTCAAACTGAGAGTATGTGTGGTGAAGGCAGTTGTGAGGGGACATGCTAGGCACCTGCCCGTAGCTTTGCCTGTGCCATGGAGGGTGACTAATACCAAACAACACAAACTGCCTGGAGGGCATAAAGAAAATAGAGAAACTCTCCAGCAATTGGAAAAGGTGGGTATTATAAAGCCCACCCATAGTCCTTTAAATTCTCCAGTGTAGCCAGTAAAAAAGCCAGATGGCTCCTGGATTACAGAGAATTGAATAAAGTCATACCCTCTATGCATGCTGCTGTCCCCTCAATTACAGACATGATGGATACCCTCAGCCATGAACTAGGAACACATCATTATGTGGTAGATCTGGCTAATGTCTTCTTTTCCATTGGCATTGAGCAGAAAAGTCAGGAACAATTTGCCTTCACATGGAAGGGTGGCAATGGACTTTCACCGTCCTTCCACAGGGATACCTCCACAGCCCCACCATCTGTCATGAACTTGTAGTCAAGGACTTGGCTACATAGGAGAAACCGCCAATGGTGTGGCTGTACCATTATATTGATGATGTCATGCTGTCATCTGATTCTTTTTCAGATCTAGAAGGTGCAGCACCTAGACTGCTGCAACATTTACAGGAGAAAGGATGGGCTGTGAACAGCACCAAGGTTCAGGGACCTGGTTTGTCTGTCAAATTCTTAGGCGTCTTCAGGTCTGGTAAGACTAATGTTATCTCAAAAGTAGTTATAGATAAAGTCCAGGCCTTTCCTACCCCTACAACTGTCGCATTGCTAAAGGGGTTTTTGAGTCCTCTAGGCTACTGAAGAGTGTTTATCCCACACTTGGCACAAATTCTGAAGCCCTTATACCGGTTGGTATGAAAGGGTGTCAGATGGGACTGGGATGAGACATGTGCATCTGCCTTTACTACAGCAAAATGGGCAGTCAAGGCCATGCAGGCCTTGAGTGTGATAGACCCATCAAGGCCCTGTGAGCTGGACGTTCACGTTACTGAAGACAGTTATGGCTGGGGTCTCTGGCAGCAGCTTGAATAAACTTGCCAACCTGTTGAATTCTGGTCACAATTCTGGAAAGTGGCAGAGGTATGATACACGTTGATAGAAAAACAACTGACTGCTGTGTATCACGCCTTGCTGGCTACAGAACCCATCACTGAAATGGCCCTGATAAAGGTAGTAACCATTTATCCTATCTTGGGGTGGGTACGAGACTGGACCCAAAAGCCAAGGAGTGGTGTGGCACAAACACCCACACTCACCAAGTGGAGTGCTTACCTACAGCAACGTAGTGCCCTCTCTAGTAGCCCTGAAGAACTCTAATGCTTATTGGGGCCAGTGACATATACTAGTGAAAGCAGAAAGAACTTGCTTTTGAACCATTAGTAGCAGAGAGCCCCTATCGAGAGGGAAGAGCCCCTATACCCGAAGATGCATGGTACTCAGATGACTCCAGCCATGGGCAGCCCCCAAAATGGAGGGCCATAGCTTTCCATCCTAAGACTGAGACACTATGGATGGAATATGGTGAAGGGAAGAGCAGCCAATGGGCAGAGTTGAGGGCTGTGCGGCTTGTGATCAGCCAGGAGACCTCCCCTATAGTTGTCTGCACTGACTGCTGGGCTGTCTATAGGGCCTTGACCCTGTGGCTACCAACCTGGTACCATGCCAGCTGGCTGGTTGGTCACCGACCCCTCTGGGGGCAAGAACTGTGGCAAGACTTATGGGTCTGTGGTCAGACTAAAATAATTACAGTATACCATGTGACAGGTCATTTGCCACTGGCATCCCCAGGAAATGATGAAGCAGATAAATTGGCCCAGATACGTTGGTTAGAAGGAAAGCCCGCCTCTGATTTAGCCCAATGTTTACATCAGCATTTGTTGCATGCGGGGCAAAAGACAATGTGGGCTGTAGCCTGTTGGTGGGGCTTGCCTTTGACCTTTGAAGGAGTTAGTAGAGCCCGGCAGGAGTGTGTCGTGTGCTCCAAAAGGCACTTACACCGAGTTCCACAGCAACATGGGACAATAGCTAAGGGGCCTATACCCCTCATCAGGTGGCAGATAGACTATATTGGGCCTCTACCTGTGTCAGAAGGATATCAGTATGCTATGACTTGTGTGGACACAGCTACTGGCCTTCTGGTTGCTTTTCCTACCCATTGTGCAAAACAGCAGATGACCAAAAGAGGCCTGGAGCATCTGTTTGCTGCCTATGGCCAACCACAGGGAATTGAGAGTGATCAGGGCACCCATTTTACTGGACATAACACTGCAAGAATGGGTGCAACAGCTAGGAATCAAATGGAAGTTTCATGTGCCATACAATCCTACCCCAGCAGGCATGATAGAGAGGCACAATGGCTTGTTAAAATCCAGACTAACGTCAGATACCAATAGTCTGCAGGGATGATCAGTCTGCTTATAGACAGTGCTATGGCGTTTGAATGAGAGACCCCGAAAGGGAGTCCTGAGCCCCATAGACATGTTAACACATGTGGCTGCCTCCCCTATACAACTGCCAGTACAAACCAAGGAAGAATCACTGAAGCCGAGTTTTGGCCACCAGAATAACATCTTGCTGCCAGCACCGATTGCACTGAACCCCGGAGACTCCATTGAGTGGACGTTGCCTTGGACCTTTTGACACATGGACCAACAATGGCTGGCTCTTCTGGCACCTTGGGGACAAGGCCTGGGATCTAGCCTCCTGTGTATTCCTGGAATAACAGCAGAGTGTCTGCCAAAGATCACAGTAGTATATCTGACAGGCCAGAGGTAGGAGCATCTTACTGGGGAGTTTTGTTTTATCATTATGGCCAGTGCATGCACCTCCAGTAGCACCATATACAGACCCTTCAGTAACCCCCACGGGGAAAGGAGTAAAAGTATGATATACTAGACCTGGAAGGGACCCCCTTCTTGCTATAGTGCTATCACAGGACCACTCTCTTGCATGCATCCTACCTGATGGACAAGATTTGCCTATGTTGGTGGCATTAAAACATGCGTGTTATTGCCCCTAAATTCTTTGTGGATTGGGAACTTCCTCTGTCTTGAAGATTATTATAATTTCTCTTAATGTATCAAAATCTTGTTGTATCTCAATTTTTATTATCTCTAAGTTGTTGTTATCCTCTGTTGCTATTGTGGAATCTGGTTACAGTGCTCCAGCTTTATCGCAAAGGGACCATTGCAGAAGATTGAAAGCATGTAGATTGTAAGGTGAGAGTCCTGGAGGGGTGGATTGTGGGGAAGTTGAGGTTCCTATGGCCAGGATCCTCACTGAACATAAACCACCTGATGATGTAACTGGCCTGTTGCTAGGCTACCGCTTCCACACCTTTAGGCAATAAGCTATTATTGTGCTATATAGCAAGCTCTGCCCCAGTGCTCTGGGTGGAGGCAGAGACGCTAGTGCTTGACCTACCGCTGGGAGAACAAGCCGGGTAATAAACCCTTTCACCCCAAAGAACGTTTTACTTTCAATTTCTATGGTCACACTGAATCCATAGCAAACTTGCCCGGTGCTGAAACCCATTGGTAAGACAATGATATACATATATATGCTTATGTATATAAGTAAAATGAATGACAGCAATGATAAAAGGAATGGGAGGAAAGGACTAGGATAATTTTGTTATAAGGTACTCACACTGCCTGTGAAATGGTATAGTATTCATTGCAAACTCTAGCACAACCACTAAATAAAAATTAGGCGTATATATGCTAAGATCAGAGAAAATGGAATCAAATAAAATGAAGAATTAAAACCACAAAATACAGCAGAGTGTAAGACAAAAATAGGAATAAAGAATAAGTGGCAACAAATAGAAAACATTTAGGGATATGGTAAATATTAATGTAATTATATCAATAATCACTTTGAATGCCAATGGTTTACATGCACCAATTAAAAGACAGATACTGTCAGATTGGATCAGAAAATATGGCCCAACTGTAAACTGTCTATAAGAAACTCACATTAAATATAAAGACACATATAGCTAAAAAATAAATGGATGAAAATAAATATATTATCCTAACGAATCAAAAGAAATCAGTAGTTGTATTAATTCCAGATAGAGTCATCTTCAAAGTAAGGAAACTTGCCAGTGAGAAAAAAGGTATTCCATTATGATGGGGGTCAAGTCTCCAAGAAGAGATAATTTTTGACATGTATGTGCCTGTCAACAGAAAGTCAGGTACATGAGGATAAAACTGCAAGGAAAAATAGATGTATCTATTATAATGGTTGGAGATGTCCACACCCCTCTCAGAAACAGAAATCCAGCAGGTAGACTAACAGTAAAGGCCTAGTTCAACTTAATAATACCATCAAACAACTGGATATAATTGCCATCTATAGACTACTGCTTCAAACAACAACAGAATACTCATTTTTCTCAAGCTTACATGGAACATTCCCCAGAGCAAATGACAATCTGGACCATAAAACTCACCTTAACAAATTCAAAAGAATAGAAATTATATAATATCGGTCCTCAGAACACAATGGAAATAAAGTATATATCAGTAGCAAAAAGATAACTGGAAAAATCTCAAAATATTGATATTAAACAATACACTTGTAAATAATGAATGAGTTTAAAAAGAAACCACAAGAGAAATTTAAAAAATATTTTGACTAAATAAAAATGAAAACACAACTTACCTAAATTTACGGGGTGAAGCAAAAGTAGTGCTTAGAGGAAAAATTTATAGCATTGAATGTATATTTCAGAAAAAAGGTATAAAATCAATAATGTTAGTTTATACCTTAGAAAATAAAAAGAGCAAATTAAGTCCAATGTAGCAGAAATAAATTAACAATAAGATTTGGGGCAAAAATCAATAAAATTAAAACAGGAAATCAATGAATCCTGGGGCTGGTTTTGTGAAAGATCAATAACCATGACAAGTTTTTAGCTAGGCTAAGAGAAAAGGAGAAAGAATACAAATTACTACCAGAATGAAGGAATCAGAGATGAAGAGATGGATCACCATGACAGATCCCATGGAAACTAAAAGGATAATAAAGGAATACTATGAACAACTCTAGGCCACAAATTTGATAACCTAGATGATAAGAACCAATTATTTGAAAGATACAATCTGTCAAAAATCACACAAGAAGAAATATATGATCTGAATTGGCCTATATTAATTAATGATTCAAAACAGAAAACATAAGGACCATATGGGTTCTTTGGTGAATTCTACTAGCATTTAAGGAAGATATTATACCAATTCTAATTTCTTTCTGAGGACAGAAGCAGAGAGAATACTTCCTAACTCTTCTATAAGGCATGCATTACAAACTAATACCAAAACCAGACAAAGACAAGGAAAGAAACTATAGACCAATAGCTCTCATGAGCATAGACATAAAAATCCTCAATAAAATATTAGGAAAATTTTTTTGATGAAGGGGTAGTTTAATAACCATAATATTGCACATGTAATTGTAGATTAATGATAATAAAATAAATTATATTAGAAAAAATATTAGGAAATTTAATCAAAAGAAATATTAACAGAATTATACACCAAAGTGGGATTTATCCAGATATGAGAGGCTTCTTTACCAATCAAATATCAGTTCATTAAACATTCATTAAAATTAAACATTTATCTGTGAAAGACAATTATCAAGAGAATTTAAAGACAAGCCACAGTGAGAAGATATTTGCAAAAGACGCATCTGATAAAGGATTATTATCCAAAATACACAAAAAACTCTTAAAACTCAGCAATACAAAAACAAAGAACCTCATTAATTAAAAGGGAGGCAAAGACCTTTACAGACACCTCAGCAAAGAAGATACATAGATGGCAAATAAGCCCAAGAAAAGATCCTCTACCTAATATGTCATCAGAGAAATGAAAATGGAAACGATGACACACCACTCTGTACCTATTAAAATGGTCAAAATACAGAATGCTGACACCACCAAATGCCTGTGAGGTTCTGAAGCAACAGGAACTCTCATACACTGCTAGTGGGAATGTAAAATGTACAGCCACTGTGAAAGACAGTTTGGTGGTTTCTTACAATACTAAACATACTCTTTCTTACCTTATGATCTGGCAAATACACTCCTCTCTATTTACATAAAGGAGTTAAAAATTTATGTCCACACAAAAACCTGCACACAGATATTTGTGGAAGCTTTATTCATATTTTCCAAAACTTGGAAGCAACCAAGATGTCCTTCAGTAGACGAATGGATAACCTGCAGTAGTTCCAGATAATGGAATATTATTTTATGCTAAAAAGAAATGAGCTATTAAGCTATGAAAAGATATGAAGGAACCTTAAATTCACATTACTAAGGGAAAAAAGCTATGTCAAAAAGCTACATTTTGTATGATTCCAGTTATATAACAGCCTGGAAAAGGCAAACCTATGGAAACAATAAAAAGAACAGTGTTTCCCAGGGGTGAGGGGTGGGGATGGAGAAGAAATAGGCAGAGCACAGAGGACTTTTAGGACAGTAAAAACACTGTATGATATTTTATAGATGATTATATGTCTATATACATGTGCCAAAACCCATGGAATGCTAATATAACTATGGACTTTGGGTGATTATTATGTGTCACTGTAGAATCATCCTTGTCAAAATGTACCATTTTTGTGAATGATGTTGATAATGGGGTACCTGAATAGGGATAGGGGATATATGGGGATTCTCTGTACCTTCCTCTCAATTTTGTGTTCATCTAAAACTGCTCTAAAAATATAAGGTATTTTTAAATGTTTAAAAATATAAATTATTTTTTTAAAAGATTATAGAGTGATTGAATGTGAAATGTAGAGCGGAAGGATAATTCAAAGATGTTTAAGCCATGATATTTGTAATTAGTACACCATGAAAAGGGAGCTGATTTGGGGCAAAGGATGATTGGCAAAGCTGCTCCATTCTCTTCCCCTATTTTTTAGATGTATGGCATACAAATCTGGACTGTTATTCGCTGATTGGTATTTCTATTCTCTAAATTTCACAAAGTCTCATACAACAGCCTTTCAAACAACCATGCTGATGGCAAAGTGGAGGCAGAAGGAGCTCTAACAATTTTCCAATGACCACTCCAATGTTTTTCTCTAGACCAAATATGCACTGGACTTCATAAATGTTTAAGCAGAGATTCTCTGAAATTTCAGAGAAAGTCCAGCCAATACATAATACAATGTCTTTGTTTCCTTGCCTTTATGGGTAAGACTTTAGAATATAGATCCTTATGGTTTTCTTCTGTCCGTTTCCCATCTTCTGTCTTTCTGCAGTCCTTTATTGAAACACAGTACCTCTTAGAACACAGTACCTCTTAGAACACAGTACCTCCCTTAGAACACAGTACCTCTGTGCATAGAACAATGGGATCTGCATCCCCACCCATTCTTGTTCCTCAGTCTTTGTGCATTTGACTTAAGGAGCTCCAGTTGGAGCTGTCCCTGCACTGACTTTTGGGGATCCTAAAGGAGGGAGCTACTAGCATTCTTCTTTTCCTTCTTTCATGCACTCTACAGTGGCCAAGTTTTCTTCCAAAGTACTTCAAAAGAAATATAATTTTCCACCAAAACAATAAGCTCTACTTAAAGACTGCCTAGTTGAGTAGAAAAACACAATCTTACTCTTTGACATTTATTTGCTCTTACTCTTTATATAATAATAATCCAGGAATTAGTACACGAAAATATGCTTTCCTCCTTTTTGGTTGGGCTTCTCTGTATTCAAAATATACAAAGAACTCTTAATATTCAGAATACTAAAACAACCTCAGTAACTGTTAACTAACTTCTCTGCCTGAATCTTCCAAATGAGAAAGAGCATACTCACATAGTTTGAGAGCTACATCTTCCTCCCCTAAGAGCAGGGGTGGCTGTTGAAGATCATTCTACCTTAAACTCATGATCTCCAATCTCAATCGTGCCCCAATTCTGCCAGGTGATCCCCTGAAATTATTTTACCTACTGTGCCCTTAAAGAGACAGTAGCTTCTGAAACAGGACTTCCTGGCTTTAAATCCTGACTCTCTAATTTACCAGCTGTGCAGTTTGGGGAAAACTATTTAATCATCTCTGTGCCTATTAAGTGAAGATACTATTTCACCCTAGTATTGAATGATTCATTTTGAGTAAAGTACTTAAAGCAGAGCTATGCATAATGTACACATGATTTAAACACTCTCTCTTATTAATCTTGAATATTTCTTCTTCTCTGGCTCCTTCCCAACCACATTTAAACATATGTTTTTCCCACCTTGAAAACAACAAAAAAACTAAAACTTCCTTTATCCCACATCTGTCTCCAGTGACCATTTTGTTTTCCACCTTTTGCAGCCCAATGTCTCATGTCTGTATTTAAAATCTTTAATCACCTACCTCCTCCCATTAACATCACTTACACACACACGTACAAACATACCCACAAACACTTAAAAAATTTCAATCTGGTTTCTATATCCACCAAAGTACTGCATATATTTTACCTAAGTCAATAATAGCTCCTCATTGGCTAATAGAATATTTGCTTTACTGAACTCTCTGCATCATTTGACACTGTTCACATATTATCTTCTGGTAGGCCGTCTTGGTTTTCTTACATCACAGTAGGCTATCCTCCTTTATGGGCCCATTTTCCTCTACCTTTGTCTTAAATATTGATTTTTCCTAGGACTCCATTTCTTTTCTTTTCTTTTTTTATTAAAGTATCATTGATATACACTTTTACAAAGGTTTCACATGAAAAACAATGTGGTTACTACATTCACCCATATTATTGAGTCCCCCCCATACCCCATTGAAGTCACTGTCCATCAGTGTAGTAATGTCACAGAGCCCCTACTTGTCTTCTCTGTGCTACACTGTCTTCCCCGTAACCCCACACACCATGTGTACTAATCAAATACCCATCAATCCCCTTCTCCCTCCCCCCCAACCACCTTCCCACACCCCTCCCCTTTGGTAACCGCTAGTCCCTTCTTGGAGTTTGTGAGTCTGCTGCTGTTTTGTTCCTTCAGTTTGCTTCATTGTTATACTCCACAAATGAGGGAAATCATTTGGTACTTGTCTTTCTCTTAGGCCTCCATTTCTTACAATCATTTGTAGTTCTGCTCAATCACATGACTTCAAAAACTGTCTGGCAATGACTCCCAGATCTACATTGCAGCTCTCTTCTATAATCTCTTTCCATAGTTTATGATACCTATAGCCACGTGCCTACTGGGTATCACTACTTGCATGGCCCTTGAGCCCAAAAGTTCAGAACTTATTGAACTCAGCATTTTCACTTGTCAGCGACTTTCTTTGGGCCCCTATACCTCAGTGAATGCCACACCCTTCCTCTCACATAGAGCCTGAACCCTGAACACAATCTGTGACTCATCCTTCTGTCTTCCTAACCCCAGATTTAATCAGTGACTAAAAATTCTCCAGTTCCTCCTGAGAAACATCCTTTAAATTTGTTCATTTTATTTACCTTGGCTGTTATTATTTTAGTCAAAGTCACCACCATTTCTTGATTAGGGTTCTAAAAAGCAGCAGCTTTTGATTGGAATTCCTGACTTCAGCTTTGTTCCCTCAATCCATTCTCCATTTTGCCATCGGAATGCTTCTTTTTGCTCCTGCATGCCCTCTTCCTCTACATAGCACCGCTCAGTGGTTTCTCATTGATCTGAGGAAAAGCCCAAACTCCTTTTTATGCTCAGAGTCATGCACGTCCTAGTCCCTGGAGACTGACATGCTGTAGTACCATTTCTCACCATTCACTTCCATTTACCCTGTAAGCATACAAAACACTTCCTAGTTCCTCGACACAATCTACTTCCAAACCTCCTTATACATTCTAGAACATTGTCCCTTTTACCAATTCCCCTTATCTGGCTGTAGTAGTTTTCCAGGCCTGTTATCATAAAATACCACAGACAGGGTGGCTTCAATAACAGAAACTGATTTTCTCACGTTCTGGAGGCCGGAAGTCCACAGTCAAGTTGCTGAGCAGTTTGGTCTCCTCTGAGCCCTCTCTCTTTGCCTTGCAAAGGACTGCTCTCTTTCTACATCTTCACACGTCATCCCTCTGTGCATGTACACACCTGGTGTCTCTCAGTGTGTCCAAATTTCCTATTCTTATAAAGACCCAAGTCAGATTGGATTAGGGTTACCCCAACAGCTTCATGTTCATTTATCACCTCTTTAAAAGTCTGGTGCCCAAATATAGTCATATTCTGAGGTACTGGGGTAGGGCTTCATAAAATACCACAGAAAGGGTATTTTGAACACACAGATTTGCATTCAAAGTATGAATTTGGAACAACACATTTCAGCCAGTAACACTGACCACTGCCTATGTAGACTTCTGATTTCTCCTTGTTGATTTTTTAGAAAAGTGTCCATTAATTTTTCAAGTCTGACTTATATGTCTCTTTCTGTCACTCTCAGACACCTGGAAGTCTCCCCTTCAAAGCACATGCTATCTTGTCTGACTTTACTACTATATTTTAAACAATATAAGCATAAAAACCATACATTTTCAGTCATTTCTGTTTCCCCAGAACCTAGTACAGCATATGTCAAACATAAATCATTGTATTAATGCAAGAATAAATGACTATATCCATACATCCCCTCTTGTTTTCTTTCCATGCCTCTTTCTCTGGCCTGCCATTTGTCAGAGTCTTGTTGTAAACTGCAAGAGGAACCTAACTTGCAGTTTTTTGGATAGAGTATGTCCTTTATTATTCCATGGCTTTGTTTTGCCCTTCTGCCTGAAATTTCCTCCCTGAATTCCTTCTTAGCCTTTACAAACCTTGCTAATCCTTCAAGTCTGAGGTCTGGGAAGCCTGAGTATCTACAACGGCTGTGAAGACACCTCTTCTGTGCTCATAGCTCCCTGCGCTTATCTCTATTATACATTCATTACCTCTGTCAGGAAAGTGATTTTTTTTTTCAGCATATTTGTATTTCATAGCTGGCAAAGTGGGAGCTTGATACACAATTGAACAAATGTGTGCCAGAGCTGACGACAGCAATGCAATGTTCTGTTGGATCTAATGAGAAGAAAACATTTTGGTTACTCCTTTAGATGCAGCAGTGTTGAGGGGGAAGCAAGTCTGGTATGCTCGGAAGAGGAAGGTGTCTGGTGTAGCTGAAGTAGGAGTGACAGAATTGGTAAGGAATGAGGTCTGAGCAGCAATGGGGTCAAAGCATGCACAGCTGTTGAGGCAACTGTTAGGACTTCGATTTAATTTTCATCCTGAGTGAACTAGGGAGAATGGAGAGAATTCTGACATATTTTGATAATAGATTGGTAATAGGCTCCAGGTTGGAGGGCACGGTGGTTATTGGGGGGCAAGGGCAGAAACAAGAGAACAGTTAGGAGACTGATAATAATTCAGGTGAGAGGTTATATGCTGGTGAGGGGGAGGGTCATGGTAGGGATAGTAAGTGTTTGGAGTCTGTATATATTTTGACAGTAGAGTTTAACAGGATTACTGCCCAGAAGGATGTAAGGATGGGAGTGAATGAAATGAATGGCTTTGGAGTGTATGTATCTATTCATATATGACATGTTTTTCAGTATCTATTGATACATGTTGTAGGTAGCCCCGAATTTAAAATGGATACCTTAAGACACCTGATGAGACAGGAGTCAGACATATATTTTAGGACTGATGGTAGGATGTTGAATAAGAAAATTAGAATCTTTAGAAGAGATTAAAAAGGGCATTTTATTTGATACATTGTAGAAGTATATATACAAACAGGCCTAATTACAGTTGAGGGGAAAAGTGGAGAACAGATGATGGGAATTATTTGGGGAAGTAACTTTTGTAAGAATCCTCTACAATGCCAAATCTCTCACAACATAAAGGAATAGTGATTTGGAAAAAGCAATAAAAAATGCTATCTAAAGAACCAAATAAAACTTATCTTAGGTAATTAAATCGTATGTTACTATTTTCATGAAGTATAAAAGATATCTGCAACTACTGAAAGAATACTTTTTACTTATGAAAGAAAATACTTGATTCAAGAATTTATTCTTCTCAAATGAATATGTATAGACTTCATCAAGGAAAACCTTTCAAAGAAAACTGATTAAGTAATAAATATAAATAATTTGATGTATGGTGAAGTATACATTTAATAAAAATATATCCTGCTATTACACCTACAAAGTAAAAATACTAAGTCATTTTGGGGAGATTTTTTTTATTCCTTGCATGATTTCTGTTAAAATTTCTTTTATTTTACATACCTTAGTTCCTCTGGAAAATTTGTTTAGATAAAATACTTTTGTTCACTTCTACAATAGACTTTAATTTATTTTTAAAACTGTCTTTTACATCATGAGATGTGATCAAGATATCAATATTTTTAATCACTGATTTCCTCTTTGGTCTATCTCTTCTTTCATTACAGGTGATATCTTTTCCTATTTTGTACCTTTATACCTTCAATTTGGGTTCAGTATGCTTTTTTGCTTTTTTTTTGACATCTTGTTCAATTAAATCATTCATATTGCCAGAAGATAAAGAAAAATAGTTCTTATTTTTAGTGGCTGTGTCAAATGTTAAGAATAATTGTACTGTCAAAAGAAGCAACATAGCATGTTTCACAGCCTCAAAACCTTATAGAGAACTATAAGGTATCTCTTTTTCTTCCTTTGAGATAAAACAACATTTTTCTCCTTTTACCTTATATTTTAATAATCACAGCATTAAAAATTGAAACACAATAACACATTTGCACTTAGCAGGTGTTTACCCAATTATACAGATATTCATTGCAAATAGTGTTTTTTCACATAATGCACTTAATATGGGCAAGAATATTATTTTCTAAATGCACTGTGGTATAGGACTGTAATTTCATCCAGGGGTTAGGTATGGTATTATAAAAAATGATGGAGAATGATTAGTGTAGCAATATCATTAGTGCTACAAGATGGAATGCAGTTTACAGTTTCAAGCTAGTTTTATCTACTAAAAATAGAGCATTATTTCTTATTTACTGGTCAGTTTCTACAAACCTCTTATTATGCCTTCCCAACAATTTCTACCTTTCTTATTCTTCCATGATGCACAGTTTAATTTAATGGTACAGAATTCTGCTGTAACTCACTGAATATGATTTCAATGAAAATATTTTATTTTATTTTGAAAAGGAATAATAAAAATAATCATAATCATTTTTATAATTTCTTTAGAGCATAGCAAAACAATCTGTATAGAACACTGAAAATCCTTGTTCAATTCAGGTTCAGTATACATTAATTGAACAACTAATGTATGCAAACTTCTATAAGACATTTTCTATCCTTAAAAAGCTCATAGTTAAAATGGAGAAAGAGTGAATAACCAAAATGAAAGGGAAAAAATGACTGTATGGGACGCAAAATTTTTAGAGAACTATCAGACCGATAAGGTTCATGTGGAATAGGTGCCCAGGAAAATACTCAACTAAAGGTTCATTTCAGCAGTTTTCTTCAGATTAATACCTTGTTGGCATTGGAAAGATCAGATAAGGAGGTCTGGGAAATAAAGATCAACTTGGGAAATTGCAAGTAAATAATGTAACCCATCGCCTCATGGAACAGAAATGAGTGAAATTAGGAGCAGAGATACAAGGAAGGGTAGAGCAAAGAACCCACACAGGGCTTTCCCTCATTCCAGGCCTCAGTTTCCAGTATTAGAGGTGAGAAAGTGGGTTTAATATAAATGAGATCCTTTGGGGAATCTATCAAAAGGGAGTAATAGAAGCTTTTTGTAGCAAGGAGTATGCTTATCCTTGAAGAAGTTATAGATGAGGGCATTAATGTTCAAGGAAAAATTTCAGTATGGATATGGATCATGAAAAGGCAGGCCTGGATTTTTACCCATATATAAGATAGGCATATGATGTTATGGCAATAAGCCTGGAATTTTAAGTTGGGATAAAACAATGGACAATTTTAAAAGGGAACAAAATTTTCATTTAATTTAATAGGTATTAGGGAATAACTGAAAGCTGTTTTGTTTTGTTTGACGTGTGGTTTTGGAAGCTTTCTCTGGTTGCAGTGCATAGGACTGATCAGAAAAGGGGATATATAATAGAAGTAAGGGACCAACAATGAGGCTTGTAATGATACAGGGAGAGAGATAACAAGGTCTTTCCTGGTGGTAAATGAGACGGCAGTAGGGAGGAGGAAATGGCGGCACCGATTCTGACTGGATGGGAGGTAGAGAAAAAAGTGACTCAGTGCATTTTAGGAGAATGTAGGTGCCTTTCGTAAAAACAAATATGGAAAGCTATGAATAGAGACTGTTCGGAAAAAATAGGGATGATAGAGAAAGATGACAACACTATTTTGGGTCATCAGAAGTTTGAGGAGCTGGAAAGCTCTATAGACGAAAGTATCCATCACATGGAACTGCAGAACTGTAGTACAAGACGGAAAAGCAGAAAGTATGGTGTGAAAGTTACCAGCACATAACTAGCTGTCAAACCTGTTTGAGAGCTGTTAACACAGAAAAGAGTGAAAAAAAAATAGAAAAGAGAAAAGTGTAGAAATAGTCATTTATAGCAGACTCACAGGTAAACAGGTTCAGTAAGGAAAAACTCTTCAAGGGAATTTCTTACCCAAATTTTGCCCAGTCTGGACTTCATCACCTAGGCCTACTAAATATATCCACATGTAGCCCAAATTTTTCTAGGCCTTCTATGCCTGTGGATGCATATGAGGCAACGTTAGTAAAAATGTGAAAATTGTATTTCCTGTGGTCCTCACCTTTAAAACACAGAACCCCAACATTCTGCAATATGCTTACAGTTTCTCTATCTCCTGGAGCTCACACTGTTGTTGCTCTCAGTTGCCGCTCTCCCAAGCACCAGAATCTTTGACCATGGAAAGCTGTTGTTTTTCCAGGCATGGTGATCATTCTTGCTGTTCTTCTAATGCTCTTATTGGCACCCTCGGTGCTCCTGTGCTCATGGGACCCAAATTTGGGGGCAACCATTGACCAATCCTAACAGCTCTCTCCTATTTGTGTTATATTCTATAACACAGGACTCAAGCCTAAGAAGTTGGTGATCTTAGTATTTTACAGAATTGGAAGAAACTTTTCTCTCAGATTTAATTTCCTACCTCTGTCTTATAAGAGACCAAACAGAGAGATATATTCAATTCTAAAGCCAAAGCCAAGCCCACCTCCCCACCAACGCCCCATACACTAAAGAGTACAACTTTCTTACTGGGTAAAACTCACATGTCTGGCAAGTAGTCCTGAAGTTCTCCTGGTTGAACACTTAGATCCACATCTTTTGTCCATGCATTTGGTGCATATTGGGTGGTGTGAGGTAAATGGAAGTTTGTGTCCAGAATTTTCTGCCCTGTTTGCTTATTAATAGGCCACAGCAGGGCCACAGCCGGGGCAAGAGGTAGAGAGAAAATGGCCATTTTCTCCTCCCCTCTGTTTCTGGTACATAATTGGCTTGGTGCTCACCAGTCACTAGGGACCTGCACACGGAGTTCCTCCTGGAAGGGGCAGGCAGGGGGAGCATGTGGGCCGCAGCAGTGGGACAGAGTAGGGGTTGGCTAGCAAACCTGAGTGAGCCATGAGCAATAAAAAACCCTTTCCCCCAACCTGCCCTTCCCCTTCTGCTCCTTCAGTTTCACTGGATTCATAAGGAATTTTCCTCAGGCCGAGAACCTCCTTCCCCCTGGAGCTACAGGTGGGCTGATCAATTGTTACTTCAGGGCTTTTATTATCAATTCTAAGTCTTACCCATGCAGTTGTTTAAAGGACAGTGGAGTCACAGCACTAACTTTCTCTACTCCAGCTGTTGCATCTGCTATTCCACTTCCTTGATGCATGCCTGGGGTACAGAGGAGAGAGGACTCAGGCACCAGCTCTTCTCTGGTTGGTCTCTGTTCTCCTAAGAACACTTAAGGGGTGAGCATCTCTCCAAGCTAAGATGTCTCTTGTGATTAAAGGCCCTTTGCTCTGAGTTATGGGCAGTTTAAGGACTTTCCAAGATGAATTTTTACTATCCCACATTTTTACCATACAGAATCTGTGTCAAAAGAAATGACTTGTATTGGTCCTTGGCCTGTTTGCCTTAAGATAACATTCCTTGATGGTTTCCTGCAATGCTGAATCACAAATGAGCTGATCTCTGCTGGTTGCCTTCCCCAGGCTTCTGTAACTCTTTTCCATGGGGATTTGGCTATTGAGAGTTTCTGTCAAAGGTTGAAAGACAAATGGAAAGGAGATGTGCTTTCTTCCTCTGCCTCTGCCTCAGATGATACAGACATCTACTGCTGCTGCATCTCTGCTCCTCTGCTAATCAACTATAGCTTCATGTGGGCTTTCTATGACCAGTTGGAGAATAAATAGTTGGTTTTGGTTTACATAGAATTTGTACAATACGCCAGCAATAGCTTGCATGTGGACTGCTGCCATATTACAGTTCCACTCAGGGTTGATCCTGAAGATGGGAGTGAAGATCAAACTTCCGATGGTTAAGACTTTGGAAAGTAGATTTGGTTGCCCCATGTTTGTGGAATGGGAGAGATGTCTTGAGGGTGAAGTTCTACTCTGATTCATGACAATGATTAAGATTTGTGTTCATTGGTCAGGGACTTGAAAAGAACAAGACTGGAAGATTATGACAAGCAGGTCAAGAGGAGTTACATGAACAGATTTTCCAAAATAGGCATGAGTGTCCCATGTGTGTCCACCCAAGGGCATCTACTGAAGAAGAGGATCTCACAATTACATGGGCAACATGTCCTGCCACAAGACTGTCAGTCTACTCTCTTATCCATCTTGAATTTTTGTTTTTCAGTGGTCCCATGATAAAAATGGCCGTATTAGCAGAGATGTAGGCTATGTATGATCTCAGAATTTTTGTTTTTCAGTGGTCCCATGATAAAAATGGCCATATTAGCAGAGATGTAGGCTATGTATGATCTCAGCAACATAGACTTCTCCTCACCTATGGTGACCTCTTTATTGTCTCTGATAAGTGTCCAATTTCTGAACCCCATATGCCAATATTTAATGTTCAATGTGGGGCCGTTCTCTAGAGGTCTTGGTCTGTCCTATTGTGAATGCATGACATTGGCCCTCTTCCTTTGTGAAAGTCATTTTTCCTCACTGATATAAACATCTATTCTCTTTTTTAATAATGTCCTCAAGGTTCATTCATGTAACATATATAACAGCATTTCCTTCCTTTTTAAGGTTTCATAATATTTCACTGTATGTATATACCACATTTTCTCTCTGTTATTCTGTCAATGGACATTTAGGTTTTTTTCACATCTTCATTATTATGAATAATGCTGCAGTGAACATGGGAGCGCAGATGTTTCTGAGATCCAGATTTCAATTATTTTGGATGTATACCCAGAAGCAGGATCTCTGAATGAAACATTACCCTTGAAATGAATTTACCTTCCATACCTGCCATGTTCTGCCAGTCTGATGCATTATGATGTTATCCCAAATAACATTGCTTCTGACCAAGGAACATATTTTGCTGCAAGAGAAATGCAACAGTGGGCTCACACTCAGGGATTTCTCTTATTTAATCACAAACCCCATAATCCAGAAGCAGCATGTCCAAAAAAAGGGTGTAGTATGTAGTATACGCTTTCAATCAGTCCCAGTTATGTATGCTAGTTCTTTCATAGTCAGCATTCATAGGTCCTGAATTCAAAAAGTGGAAATGAGAAGGGTCCCTTTCACCATTACACAAAATAACTCACTTATGGACATTTTACTTGTCCAAGTATCTACTATGGAACACAAAAACAGGCCCATTAAACTGGAAATTAAAACCACCATCTGACTGTTTTCTGAGTCATGCCTAAAAAGGAGGTTATAGTGAATGAAGCAAGGAGGTTGTAGTATTAGTTGGTGTGATTGTTCCATGTTATCAAGGGAAAATTGGGTTGCTGCTATAAAACAAGAGCAAGAAATACTACATTTGGAACTCATGGGATTCCCAGAGCCCACTGCTTCCCTGGCTGATAATAAAGTCCAGTTCAATAAAGGCAAAACCATTAAGGATTCAGACCCTTCTGGAATTAGGTTTGGGATGCCTCTTGATGTAAAGACTCCTGACCAGCTGATCTGAGAGCAAGAGTAATATGGAATGAGTAGTGGGAAGAGAAGTGATAAATAATGACACCCAGGTAACCACTTCCACAAGTGAGAACTGTAGCAGCTGTGCATGCTTTGTGTGTATATATGTGTATGTATATATATCCTCCCTCCCCACTTCTTACTGTTTTGTGTAAGGAGTGTTAATGGTGCTTAACTTTACAAGTTCAGTTCATATGTCACCAGAACCCATGAGGTGTGGCATCTGGACCTGATGGGAAGGACTAGAAATTTCCTGCAGATCTTGGGTGGGAGAAGGATACGATGGTGCAGACAGGTCCGGAGCATCTCAGTTCTTTTGTGATGGATGGTTATCTCCTACTGAAAAGAAGCACATTATTATATGTGATCTGTATATGGGCAGTGGTGAGAATGGCTGCTGAGTAACAAAAAAGGAGAAGCCAACTAGTTTGAAGTCCGTTTTCCTTCAGAGCCAGTTTTGTACCACAAGTGGAGTGATCTCAGAATTTCTCATTTTCCAAGGTCCCTTGTGAGCTATTTTCCTGATGGACTCAGCTAGTGAAAGGCACAGTTAGTAGGCTGGTGGAAGCAGCTGAAGAAATGGAGACAGACGATGCTGTTTCTTCCCCTCTGATTCAGGCAACATCTCTAGCAAGACTGAGGCTTCTATAGGGCCCCAGCTCCCATCTGAATTTTCAGGTTCTACCTGGTGACTCTTGCTGCTGAGCTGTTGTGATGCATCCTCCTCCTTTATTCCTTCTAGTCTTTGAGGCAGTGGCTTCCAGCTGTTACTCATCTCTAGGGTAACCCATTGTTACATCTTTGGTTTCTCAGCTTCTTTCTTCATGGGTAAAACCAATACTCCACATTAAATTATATTTTAAATATGTTAACTGATTTATGCTTTTCTAGTTGGAAATTGAGTGATACATAAGTCCATGTATAATGCTGGAATACTGAACCTTTCTTGTAAGCTAGTAAAGTTTACAGTGAAGGCAATATTCTTGTTGTAAGAAACAAACTGCTCTGATAACTTCATTACCTTCAACGCTTTTTGTTTGTGATTCTTAAAAACTATTATTTGTAAATGTGGGGAAAACTGAAGTGCCTATGGCCAGGATCCTCACCTGAACCTAAACTACTTGATGATGTAACTGGCCTACTGCTGGACTAATGCTTCCACGCCTGTGGGCAATAAGCTATTATTGACTGAATCACTATATAACGAGCTTGCCTGTTGCTCTGGGCAGAGGCAAAGACAAAGGAGGATTACAGACCTGCAGATTGTTAGATGCAGATGTCACTTTAGTGCTCAACCTATCATCCGGAGAACAAGCCAGATAATCACCTCATTTACTCCAAATATGCTTCACTGTCACTCCTCGGTCTCACTGAATCCATAGTGAACTTGCCTGGGGCTGAAACTCATTGGCAAGACAGTAGAAAATAATATTGTTCTACTTATTTGCTTTTTAGAATAATCCTATGTGGGTATGATACAAAATTCAAGTATTATAAATGGATATATGGTGAAAAAAAACCCTTTTTCCCTAGTTTCCCCTTCATCTATTTTCCCCAATGGTAGCATACAGTTGTCATCAGTTTCTTGTGTTTTCTTCCAGAGATTGCTCATATACTCACATACCCACAGAGTAATTTATGATGCACATGCTTCTGCACCTTGTTTTTTATCTCACAATATACTGGAAAGTTTTCTTTACCATTACACAGAAAGCTGCATCATTCTTCCCAATTTTAGAACAATATTCTGTTATAGTTGACTGTTCCAATACTTGCTGAACATTTAGGTTGTTTCTATTATTTTGCCATGGCTAACAATGCTACAGGTAATAACTTTTCATATTAGACAAGTTGCAACATCAGATGGAAAGAGAAAATATCTCTGAACTTTCACTTGGAAAAGTGCTCACCCCGGATGGTTCCCCAAACTTTTCCCTAAAATTAAGGTTCAACTGTGACATGACTGAGAAATCAACTTTTGTTATTCCACTGTTTTCTGGGTTGTTTGTTAGGTTGCAGCTAGAGGTTATTACCCCAACTAACAGAAGTGAGAACAGGGAGTACATCCTAATACAAGTTTTTAAGGAATTATGGTCCTCAGAGACAAATCAGGTTCAGTTAAGGAAGGGAATGGAAGAGCACTGGAAGAAAAAGTTAAACCAGAAAGTCAAACATAATGTAGTGTTGTGACTAGACTTTGAATATGGCAGACCAAGGTTATGCATCAATTCACTCCACTAACTGTATTCCCATGAGTAAGTTTCTTGACTCTACATAGCTCAGCTTCTTCATTTCAAAAATCTCCAATTTTAAGATAATAATAACACCTACTGTCTTGCCAGTGGGTTTCAGCCCAGGGCAAGTTCACTCTTGATTTGATGAGACTGAAAAATGATAATGGAATGTTCGTGGGGTAAAAGGGTTTATACCCAACTTTATTCCTATGGTGGCAGGCACTAGAATCCTGTCCACTCAGAGCGAGTCTGCATGCAGCAAGCTGGTCTATTCCTCTGGGCCTCTCTGCCCCTCCACCACTCCAGTCTCTGCTCTCGTGCAGCTGTGCAGCCCAGAGCACTGGGAAGAGCTCTTTATATAGAGTCAGTCATAACGTATTGCCCACACATGTGTAGTGAACAAGCAAGCCAGGGTCAGGTGAGAATCCTGGCCATAGCAACTTTCATTTTCTCTACACCTACTTTATGAGAAATGAAGTATAGTTCAATAAACTATAGCAATATCTTTGGGGAAATAATAGCTAGTGCTTGTAGGTGTTATGGGAGATAGCTTGTGGAGAGGGAAAAAAAGAAAGTATAGAAGAAAATGTGTCAGATGGGCCATATTGACTAAGACTGTGAGTGCCAATGAGAAAGAAGGAACTGAGTTGGGAAGAACTTATGTTTGATAAAAGAGGCCCTGAGTAGGTGTACAAGAGTGAATGAACAATATACATGGTCAAGTTTATTTTCAGAATATTGTTTTGCACTGTGGGATGCTGTAGAATTATCTCATGCTGAGAGATTTGGTGATTCCTTCCCAATTTGGTGATGGGGTCAATGAGAGGGCAAGTGAGTTTGCGACTAATATGTTTGCATAGCAGCTTGTATTTATATTTCACTGGTCTCTACCTTTATCCCTTATCAATGCACAGCAAAAGACCCACCAGCCAGGTGGTAAAACAAAAAATCATTCAAAGGAAGGGGATCTAAAAGACATGAGAAAATGAGAGTTTGGTCACTTGAATCTTGTCCATAGTTCCTTGATTCTGTACACATAAAATTTGAAAATAAAGACATTTGTATTACCACTTAGAAGTATGATACTGCTATATTCTATAGTAAAGTATAAAATCATGTATCTTTTCCTCTCCATTTCTTCCAACAATGCAACATTTCACTTACATTAATAAAATTATTAGGTGCTTCTATTGTTCCATTCTTTTGCAAACTCTACATGTTCCTAGAACAATTAAGATGCCATCCCAAGGATGAGTAGCAGTATCCTTGGTCACACAAATTGAACCTCTCCCTTCCCTCCCTCCTTTTCCTCTTTCCAGTATGCCTCTTACTTTTCCTTCCTTTGATTGCTGGAGAAGTCATTTTCTCCATTCTGTCCTCTTCTGGGTATGAAAACGTAAGTGCTGAATTACTCCAACTTAGGTAACCCTTAGGATAATTTTTTAAGCAGCAGGAAACAGGGCTATCTGACTGCGCAGATAATGATATCAGCTGCTTCCTTCCAAAACAACAGGTGCTTTGGCATAAAAATGTATATCATCATACTGAGATGATGACATCAGTTCATACTTCAGCTTAATTATAAACTACCTCCATTAATCCTCAAATAATTAAACATTTTGTGTACTGCAAGGTGAAATATAAAATTAAAGGTACCTGGCTATTTATTACCATAAGGTTTTGAAAATGTATTTTCTTCACAATGCCATCCTTTGTACATCAGCAGAATAAAATTTAAAGTGTATTTCAAAAATTATATTTTGCTTCTATCAGAGAAACATAAAGGATGAGATCATTAATGAAATATAGTATTTTTATGTTTGTATGCTTACAACCACCACAAAGAAAGTTAACAGCTATGCAGCCTATGTATAATTAAAAATTAACAACAAAATAATTTTAATTAAAAAATATTAAATATTTGAAGAACCCTCATTAATATTTCAATTTTGTATTTTCAATAATAAATTCCAAATACTTGCATTTACATTTCATTAAAAACAAATATTCAAACTGGTAGAGTCTGATGTATAGCATAAAAATTATGTACATCAGAAGTTTTTGGTAAAAATGGAACACCTCTTAATGAAGTTATGTTAGACTCATTACTTATAGCTTCAATATTTAGAAGTTTTAGTGAAAAGATTCTCATTATATCATTTATTTTATCAAACCCAAAATAGAATTGCAAACTTAAAACCTTTCTTCATTCAGTACAGAAATGTAATAAATAAGATTACTGTATCTTTCTTTTAACTTTAAAATATAGAGCTGACCTTCTTTAAAACAGTTGTTACCTTCATGAGCCAGATGTGTTTCTAAGCAATTACTTATATGGAATTTACCCAAGGACATAGCCATTTAAGACTCAATAAATTATGCATTTGTCATTTGTTATTGGGTAAGACTTAAGCTGACATCTCTGACATGCATACAAGTGTCCCAGTGCTTAGTCATTATATTAACAATTTAGCAGAGGTGATTTTCTGTGGGAATGAGAGAACCATGGTTTATAAAATAATTTTTATCATGGAAGTAGGTAATCCCACAGATTTTAATTATTCACTATACATCCATTAGAAAGTCTACCTTCCTTAGGTTATATTACAATTGATATCATGTCAATTCTGTGGGGTTCCCACGAAGGCATCATTATCTGTTTATCATGAAGACGGCACAACAGCTGTATGAAGATGTTCTTAAGAGGATTATTTCTTCCATTTTTTAAAAATGTAATCAGCTAACAAGACCTTTTCTCTTGGTAGGCACATAATGATAAATTCATACAAGAAGAGTTTTATTCTTTATAAGTAAAAGTCAGACTGGAAATTTTCGGTGGATTTAGCTGGAACATTTGGGTGACCATATGGAGCTCTCTGTGGCGCCACGGGACCACGCAGCTATGAAATCTGATCACTATCTCCCCAGTGACAGCTGGGCCTTTACACCATCAGAAAATTTTCAGACTTCTAATTTGTCATAACTACCTCCTGTGGAAAGGAAATATGTTATGTCGCCGGATACAAAAATTCTTACTACCCGGCACCATGAACAGTTAATTCCTGAACTGCATTTTGTGATTCACTGATGCGACTCCTACACCAAAACCATACGGAGTCTTGTTCAGTTAGCCAATCGCTCCACCACTCAAAGAGCCATCTTCACCGAACTGTATCCAGAGCAAGATTCCGTCACAGACCTTAGCATTTTAAGTACATTTAACTTTTAACTGCTCTCAAAAAGTCAGTGATGCCACTGAGAGGTTTCATCTGAGTTCCACTGGCCCTTACTGATCTATTTAGTCTAATGACTCTTTCTTTGAGTAGTTGAATATTATACTATGGTTCCCAGTCCCTGCTTCTTTCTACATAGTGAGGCTGAAACTGTTCTCCTACTGTTGATTCTTTCAGTCTATCAGGCTTATTAGGTATCCCTCCAGCTACCCAAAGAGACAGAGCTGTTTTGCCATTCTTCCTCTCTGACCCAGAATTTCTGCTTGGGAATCCCGTCACAACCATCCCATCAGAGAAAGGGCTTTGAGGATGTAGTTTGTGTTTTTCCTCAACCCAACTTCCACTGAAGATGCAACTTTAAGCAGTGACTTCAACTTTGACTTCTACTGGACAAATCCCATTGTTTGCTAGCTTTTTAATATCTCATCCCTTCATTCATTTTTTAAAAATCAGGTGTATTTGACTGTCTAAATGGATGCCCTGCTACAATATTTAATTCAATATAATGAAGAAAGACTTTGTGGTGGTTTTTCCTTCATCCTCCTGTTCATTTAGCTTCCCATTAGCTATGCAGAGATTCATCACCAGATGCACCATCTTTTATAACCTAAAAGTCCAAAATCTTGTCTATGATAATTTCGTAGTACAATTCATATAATGATAATAATAGCTAACATCTATTCAGCATTTACTACGTGTCTGGCACTAATCTAAATACTTTAAATGAGGGAACTCATTTATATTCTACAACTTTCCTGTGAGATTGACGCTGTTATTATCATTCTCATTTTAGAGACTAGGAAGCACAGGTACTTTCTGATGAAGATCAGAGAACTCAGAAGTATCAGATTCAGGATTTGAAGCCAGGTTGACTGGTTTAAGAGCCAATGCTGCTAACCACTACACCATGCTATGTCTCAAAGTAGGAATGGGGGTGGGGCTGGGGGGGAAATAAGTTTGGTGCTGATATGAACAGAAAAAACGTGAATTCTGTGAGTTTTACCACTTTGAAGTAGCTCAGTGATACTGAAAATAGTATTACCCTGAGCCTCTGTTCCCTCATTTTTAAATAGCAAGAGGAGACTAATTCTTTCCTTTGTGCAAAACAAAGCTAGGGTACAGGTCTCCTATTGGTAATGATAGTTCATAGGTATTCATACGGGTACTTTTTATGTTACAGATGTGATTTATTTTAAAACCATTGTCCTTAATTTCCATATTGCTGATTCTGTTGCTCTATACATAGTCTTTTAATCCATCCAGCATATCGCATTCTACTACTTACTTCTCAGTACCCTATTCTTTGGTACTTTTTCTTCATGCTCTAGATCAAAACCAATGCCAAGCAAAAACGTGCTTTTAATTCCATCCATCTACTATCCTCAATCCCAAACCACTCCTTCTGATATATTCATGTCAATGTTCTTTCTTTGACTTCAACCAATTTTTTCTTTATGCCCATCATTACACCCTATAACATACATTAGCCATTCTCTATTTCCCTTCTTCAAGTGAACACTACATTTTACTCCCAAAGTACTAAATCAGGATTGAATGGAGTCACCTCAGCTCATCTCCTTTCACTGCCCTTAAACTGCACTCCAGACATCTTGTGCAATTTCTCCACTTACAGAAAATATCCAGGTTTGCTTAATTCTTCCAGAATGTCCACTTTCAACTGATTATGGGCTTTTAGCACTTCTAAAAAATATCTGTATTGCAATATTTAGATTGGTATTTGACTGAATAACTAGGGATGGTAGGCCAGCCAAGTAGATGAATGAAAAAGACTTTAAAAGTCTACCCCTTGTCAAGGCCTCCATCTCCTTGGAACACATATCCTTAAATCTTATTTTCCCAATAAAAACATTAACAAAATCACATTTCTGCTGAACCTGATATGACTATCTTGGGTACAACCAAAAACAAATTAACCCTTCTCGTAGGAGAGGTGAGAAGTCCTTCACTTTCTTCCTTTGATATCCTGCAGCTTAAATACTATGAGATAAATTCAACTATTGTTAATACATTTTATGTTAGATGAGAAAAGGGTAACAGGGAAGAGAAGGAAAATGTCTTGTTAATTTATACAGACATTCATAACAAAATAAGGGAGGAATACTCATAATCGTTATAACTTTTATTTCTATAGTGATCATGTGGTTACAGCTAGTATTTATAATTATATCCTTTCATTACTCATTCCACGTTTCCTTTTGCCCTCAGCTGGTCATGGTTCTTCAACTGGTGGCATACCCCTAAACTTTCATTCCTGATGGGTTTGAGCCATTAGCAATTCTGCCTAAACTGAGTTGTGATAGTAGTCTATTGACCTTAATCACAGGATGTGGTAGGACTAAGATGCCTTAAGGCATCCCCAGCATTCCAGACATACTCTTCCTTAACTGCGTGTGTAGCAGCAAACCAATTTACCCTGCACTCTAGCCAGCACAGTAACTCACTCTTTGGCCTGTTGATTCAGAGGCATGAATAACGCACAGGTACCCTCTGTGAGTTTCTATTTTCAATTCAATGGAATCATTACAATGGTGCAAGCAATTTTCCCTTTGGAATTAAGACCTCTAGACCAGCCGAGCATAACATTACAGGGACAAAAAGCAAATATTTTTGCTAGTGGATCACTACTGGTAATAGTGAGCAGCGCCACTCCCATTTCTACCCCTTGACCCTGGACCTGTGAATCTTGACTACGGGAGAAAAAGCATCATATATTGGATGCTAATTAAGAGCACATATAGCATTCCAGGGCTTGACCAAGTCCTCAAAGAATTGCCACCTAGTGGCACTGTAACTGGGTTTTCAAAAAGCCATTCCATTATTCTGGCAAGCCAGCTGCTTTAGGATGATGGGGTACATGGTAAGACCAGTGAATTCCATGAGCATGGGCCAACTGATATACTTTATTTGCTGTGAACTGAGTTTCTTGATCAGAAACAAGGATATGTAGAATACTGGATATTAGGCATAAGGCATTTTTGTTAAGTCCATGGGTGATACTTCTGGCAGAGCATTGTCTTGATGGAAGGCACATCAATATTTAGAATAAATGTCTGTTTTATTAAGAAAAAGTGCTGCCTCTTTCATGATAGGACATGGCCCAATGTAATCAACCTATCGCCCGGTAGCTGGCTGATCACCCCAGGGAACGATGCCGTATCAGGGACTCAGTGTTAGTCTCTGATGCCTGCTGACTGAGCACCCGACAGTGGCTGTAGCCTGGTCAGCTTTGGTGAGTGGAAGTTTATTTTGCTGAGCCCATGAATAATCTCCACTCCTGGAACCATGGCCACTTGGTTCTCAAGCCCACTGGGCAATGAGAATTGTGGCTGGGGAAAGAGACTCACTGATATTCACAGAACAGATCGTCCTTTGCAACTGTTTATCAAAATCCTTTTCTTCTAAGGCCACCCTTTGGTGAGCCTTCACATGGGCCATAAATATCTTCACATTCTTTCCTATTCAAAGAGATCTGGTCACATACCTCTCTCCCAGAGGTTACTAAATTTCAAACTGTGCTCCTTCCGAAGTAAAGTACCTGAGTATTTGGCCAACCCAAACCATTGGCCAAGGGCCACACATCAGCATAGATTCTCACCACACTTAAAGAATACAACTTTATTATCTTACAAGACTGACACTGTCTCAAAAGCTAAAAGATTTTAAAGCAGGACTGCACTATTGCTCACATTCCTTAATTTACAGATACTTTCCTCTATCTTCAAAGCTAGAAAAGGTGAATTGAGTCCTTCTCACATTTGTGAGATGGCATCACTCTGACCTCTTCCATAGTCACATCTCCCTCTGGCTCTCTTCTCCCCCACTTTTCTACTTTCAAGGATTATGTGGTTATGTTGGACCCACTGAGATAATCCAGGATAATCCATTCTGCTCAAGGACCTTAACTTAATCATACCTGCAAAGTTCCCTTTGCTGCATAAGGTACCATATTCACAGCTTCCAGAGATGAGGATGTGGACATCTTTGGAAGGCTATTATTTTTCTTTTCAAAGCTTATCTTTTGCATCCAAAAGATTCAAATACACTCTACATACAAAATATATTAACACTATTCCAAGGTACAAAATATCTCAACTCACTATAGCCTCAATTTACAGTCCAAAATCTCATCAGCATAAAATCTCAGAACTAATTATCATTGAAATAAGCTAAATTAGGTATGAATGTAATGAATCCTGGTGCAAAATTCCTCTCCATTGTGGACTGTGAAACTAGAGAACAAGATATCTGCTCCCAAAATACAACGATGGGACTGGCATAGGATAGTAGTTACAGACTTTCTATTTCATAAATGGGGAAAACATAAATAAAAAAGAGTCACTATAAATATAAATAAATTTATATAAGAAAATATAAGTGAAAAACCCAAACAATTTCAAGATCCAGCCAGGAAACCCAAGTAGATTTCAAGGCCTGGAGACAGTGGCCCTTCCCTCTGGACTCCAGGCTTTGCAGTCTGACCATTGAGGTTCCACTTTCTTGCTTTGGAGTTCCACCTTGTGGGTCACCTTTTCTTTTCTATAATGACAGCATATGTTTACAGCTGTGTAGTTGTATCAGCCCATTTCCTTCCTGGAGAATTTTGGGGATGAGAAGTCTTTCTTGTATTTTGTCCTCTCTCTTTTCCTTCAGCCCAAGCTGGCAGTTTTTCTCCTGACATAACATTCCCAAGAACTTTGTTGGTTTCCTGTGTATATCATGGAGATTCATTCAAGTCAACAAAAATCTCCTCCACAAATCTTTCCTAGGTAATCCCATCTCTGTTTTTTGCTTTTGCCTAGTGGACTGAGGGAATTGATGTCACATACCTAATCTCTTCAAAGAGCATTTGTATTATTGAATATTCTTTTTTTTTTAATTTCCCTGAGGTATTAGCTAAAGGTTATATAGTCACCTCTTGACATTTTTTCTCTAGAAAGTGCTTTTGTGATGGAGAATCTCCTAATTTTACTGTCTCATGTAATTTAGATAGCCTTAGAAATTTCCAAATCATCAAGTCCTAGTTTCCTCTGTGTTTAATACTTTTTTCTCAGTTTCTTTCTTTCCTCTTGCATATTACTATAAGCAGTAAGAAGGAACCATGCCACAGATTCAGCACTGATGGGAATCTCCTCAGCTACATGTTCAATTTCATCATTTTCAAATTCTATTTTCCAAAGAACTTTGGGACATAATTCTGCTATGGTTTCTGCCACCACAGCAAGAATATCCATTTTCTTTAGTTTCTAATACCACGTTCCTCATTTTCATCTGAGTCCTCAATAGCAGCACCTTTAACATCCATGTATCTGCTAAGAGTCTTCACCAAAATTCAGGAAGTTGCTAAAGTGGTATAGGTTTTTTCTTTCATGGTCCTCATGTCCTTCTGAATCTTTATTGGTAGAGTTATTGAGACCCATATTTCTTCTAATAGTAGGTCCATGGCAATCTAGGGCTTTATAAAAAAAAAAATTATGTTCCTCAAAATTCTTCCAGCTTCTTCTCATTGCCCAAAATTCAAAGCCACGTTTATATTTTAGGTATTGGCTACAGCAGTATCATACGTCCATGTGCCAATCAGGGTTCAACCAGAGAAGTAGAACTAGTAGGAAATGAATATTAAGAGATTTAGTATAAGAAATTGGCTCATGTGATTCTGTGGGATAGATGGGAAAATCTGAAATTTATAGAGAAGATCATCAGGAAGGGCAGGCGGAGCTCTTGGGCATAGGCTGAAGGTGTTGTCCACATGTAAAATTTCTTCTTCAGAGAAGCCTCAGCTCTGATTTTAAGACCTTTCAATGATTGAATATATTATTTAGGATAATCTTAAAGTTAATTGCCTCTGGTTTCTAATCACATTTACAGAATACCAACACACAGATTGATGTTTTATTGAATAACTCTGGACTGTAGCCTAGCCAAGTGGACACATCAAAAAGACATCACAGTATGTTAAGTGTCAGTATGACCTTCCTTGTTTAGTTTTAATCTTTTGTTCAGGCATTTACTAAGGCACCAAAGAACTTAATTAAAAATCATAGCCACAATTTTCAAACCTTTAAAAAAGGAATAATAATAACCATCTAGCACTGTTAAGGGATAACACTGTAAATTTTTGATTATGGTACCAGGTATATAGTAGATGTTTAATAAAGGTTAACTTTCTGGTTTCTTTGCTTCTCAAAAGTAGAAAATACAATCTGAAAATTTTTGTGTCTACACCAAGAATAACTTGAATATTAGCTATGGGCATTTAATTAAGACCTATAACATCATATTGCAATTATTTGTTTATCTCTCTCTCTTTCTGATTAGTCTACAAAGTTGTAGAACTCCTAAGCCATTTCCCATCTTTGTAACTCCTATTTCTAGTCTACCCTTAGTAAGTGTGTACCGCAGTGTTTATGAACTGTGTTTCTTTTACTTCCTTTGTAGTGTTACTATTAAAGCATCATATTCATAGCAATAATAGAATGGTATTTTTCATGATGACAGTGATGATAATGATAATAATAATAATTTGCTATAGGCTGACAAATAACATAGAGCACAATGTATTTTCCAGGTGTTGGGTATACAAATCAATAGAGCAAGTAACCAAAAGTATATCAGAGTCTAAGGATGAGACAAATATTAAATGAATAAACTAATATATGAGTGGTTAAAATAGTAGCAAAGCTAACAGTTCTTAAGTGTATGTTTTAAGCACAATTTTAAGCACTTTATATTAATCCAATTAAACAGAGAGTATGAGATACTATGGTTTAAAGAAAGATGAATGGATGCACAAAAGATTCAGACTACATGAAAAGTTAATGGAGCAAGAAAATCTACTTATCTATTTCAGAGTAATTATTTTTAATCTCTACTTCCAAATTCTGTTAAAGATAGCTCGTGGTTCAAACAGAAAGAGCTGTACCTCTCTACAGTTTTAAAAATTAAAGTTGAACCTATCCAATCACATTATGGAACCCTAAGAGAGAAATAAAAATGACAAGAAGTTTTAAAAAGAAAAGGTGCTTATAGAAAACTGTACATTGGCACTGTAATCAAAGTTTAACCTTAGTGCTTCTGTTGAACACAGCAACTGAGTGCGGTGTTGCCGCCACACTGGAGCTTGGTACGATTTGGGATAAACCCTATGTACAGTGATTAAAATGAGATCCATTTACTGGTATATGTTTCCTGGCTTAAGCCACTGCCAGGATCATTGCCACTGCCAAGGCTTTATGTTCAATGAACTCAATCAGCCAGTCCAAAAAGTCATGCGATAATGGTGCATGGTGCCAAACAAAGGGGAGAGTTGCTGGGGAGCCTGGGGGGGTGGGCAGCTCATACACATGAGCTTTTTGGCAAGATATAATCCCCTCTGGAAGGACCCCTACCTTTCAAAGAGCATACTGCATTTTGCTAGGAACAAATGCCGACAGAAATCCCAGTAAGCTTTACCATCATTGATAATATAGCTCTGATGGTGGCAACAGTTCTACTAATGAGTGCCTACTATCTGTAGCAGGAGTTTGCAAGATGATCGTTTATTCTCAAAACACCTTTTGTTGCTATTTTCTCTCTCCAAATGAAAACTTTCCAATATTTAGTGTCTTGCCCTAGCTAAATATCACCATAATTTTTCTCCCACTTCAAAATAAGAATTAATAGAGGGTGTTTAAACACGAGTACATTAAAGAAAGAGTGCATAAAACAATGGACAGATAAAATAAAGGCTTTGTACAGTTGGATGTAAGTTTATTTTAGGATACACACTTACTTTTGTCTTTTACATGTAGATGGTTTGTTCTCTTGATTTTAATCCAAGGCACAGAGGCATTTTATTCACCTTGTACCTTTCCATAAAAATGAACACAACAGTTTCCTATCTTCTTATTCCAGCTTTCCCAGTATAGATATAATTTGTTTCACCATTTTTTGATATACAAATTAAACATGAAATTAATTAAAAGCTATGTAATAATGGCTTATTCTAGGCTCAGGGACAGAAATGTAGCCCAGAACTAGTGTGTATACATGTGTGTGTGTGGTGTGTTTGTTTCTCTTTTATATTGTTGATGTTTGGAGAAATTGTGTTTAGCCAAGTAAGTATAAAACAAAGTCTAGAGATACCAAGATTTGTTTGTGCAAAAATCTCTCTCTAAAATAAATACTCCTTAATATATTACACTATTATAAAGAGAAATGATAAAAACTTACAAACCCACTTAATTAAAAACATTATTGCTCAAGGAAAAAAAATATAGCTCCTATGAATTTCCTTACTATTTTATAACATTCCCTCTTCCTTTCTTTACAATCTATCTTCATTCCAATCAACAGTTGACAAAAAGAGGCAAGGCTTTCTGGGCTACAAGGAAGTTTTAATAAAAGTGACCCCCAACTAACAACTTCAAATTGCTTTTAAAGTTAAGTAAAATGTGGTTCAGCCTAGTAAAGAGTGTAGTCCTCTTACTGAGGTATTAATAAAAAAGACTAAAGTGATGCTTACACCAACTTTCTAAGCATTTTCCCCCTTTAATTCCAGAGTTAAGAAATGGATTGAATCTGTGTGTGAGGAAGGGATTTTCTTTCCCTGATTCTCTCTCTCCACTTACCCACCCCCAGTGGTCTATGTCCACTCGAGAGTTAAATTGCTAATCCCCCCTTCTGTTCTTTTTATATAAGCGATTGTTTAAAAGAAGATCTTGAAAAAAGTTACACTCACTTAGAGAAATGCATCTTCAGGTTTTTCTGTTTATTCTAGGTTGTTGAAATTCTTGGAGCAGTCTCCATTATTGTTGTTAGACTTACACTTTGCTATTAACCTTGTTTATACTGTCTTTATTGATCATTTCTTGAGATCGGTTGCATGTATGTACTTATTAGGAATAAATAATTCTTCTATTCTCTTACTTTATATCTTGAAAATGGAAGATTTTCATTCCCTTCATTTAAACTCCATTCTCTGTTTTTACTTATCAGATCATCTTGTCTTCCCTGAGGCATTGCTGAAACACAATTTATAACATGGCAAGATTTTCACATAATTAAAATGTTCTTATTCCCCCTCTGTTTCTTTTCTTATAAACACAAATTAATTTTAACTTTTATTACCTTTGGCTGGAGTTAGGTAGAGAAATTCAGAAAGCACGTACATAGAAGGTTGAGCACATAGGGTCATCAGTGCGCTCCTTAAAGGCAGTTATTATACAAGGATCTCTGAAATCTTGAGGCACCTCAGCTCCTACATCCAATTGGTCAGTAAGCCTTACTGGCCCTCCCTCTATGATGCAGCCATCCACTTCCACTACTGCATCCCGTACAAGCCTCCAATATTGGCCACCTAGCCTTTGAATTGCCCTCACCCTCCATGCTTGCCTCCCTTTACGATCCATTCTACACACACAGAGAGGCAAGTTAGATCATTCATACCTGAGAACAAAATCCATCAGTAGCTTCATCACACTTTGAGTTTTAGACCTAAAGAGCTCTGCATAATCTTTCTATGATCTTCCTGTCTCTCTGAATTAAGCTCCTACCATGCTCTCCTGTGCTTTCTGCACTCAGTGGCAACCTCTCTCTCCCTAGGGCACACTAAGCCTGGAGCTGCACCAGGGTTTCTTCACCATCTCTCTGCTTAGCCTGATCTTAACCAGATCAGCCCCTGACTACCTCCTCCTCATCACTCAGAAATCATCTCATTTCTGCATCCCAGAGAGTTCTAAATGGCCCATCCTAAGGCAGCGCTCCTTGCCCTCCCAAGCCCAGTGCTCTCTGTCATGAACAGCAGCAAGCCAGTTTGGTTGCCTTCGGAGCTTGTCTCCCCAAATCTTTCTTTGGCCATCCATTTATATTCCTCTAGAACATAAGCTCCGTGAGAGCACAACCTACATTCTTACTACCCTAGCCCCACATCTGACACAGGGCAGGTTCATTGTAAATGGAACCTGAGGTTAGTATGAAGCCAAGAGTTTGGATCGGAGAAATTACAGTAAGAAATTGTATATTAAGATTATGCTCACCACTCTAAGTTAGCACTAATAAAATTTACTCTGTTGCTGATATTTAAAAAAAACCCACAGCACATAATGTTTAAAATTATACACATATGTGATAAAATTTTAAAGTGAACTTATAATCTGGAATAGCTAATAAATGACCATCCGTTATGATGCCTTTTTTTTTTTGGTATCATTAATATACACTTACATGAGCAACTATGATGCCTTTCTGTAGTCCCCTTAGAACTGATGGAACCTACTAGAGTGAGAAGGTGGAGGGCAGATGAGGCCCTGCTGAGCACAGAGCTGGACAGAAGGTTCTCTTGACGCATGGGACAGGGTGGGAGAGGGCCTTCCCTCAAGACTTGCCCATTGCCTGGAGATTAGTTTGCCTTATGTTCGTCCATCTGGGATATGATAGCTAATTCATTTTCTCTTTAAAAGAAATTATAATTCTGGCACAGGTCTTAGTGCTTTGCTCCTAAATCTTCCGTTTTCAGTCTTTTTTTTTTTTCATCAGTCTTCTTGAATGTCAGTTTTTTCAAGCCACTTTGAAAAGATGTGGCAGATATTTTCAAATCTAACTTATTTGAAATCTTGATTTTCCAAGATACATTTTAGGATATATAATGCTATTCAGGCCTCTGGTTCATTCTTCCAAGGGAGAGGGGCAGTAGGGAGCTAGGGTAATACTGTATAGATAACAGAAGTATCTGTTGTTCATGGAATTCTGGAAAGCAGAGGCCTAGGGTTCCTTTCCTGAGAAGCAACTAAAGTGAGAGTTCATGAAAGGCTTTTCCCCACTGTGGCAGGACGCTGTAAACATTCTTCAGTGGCATTCAGATCATTACATGCATCTTAGAAAATCTGTTATCAGCGGTGAGTGGCAGAATATGGTTCATCAAGGTCTCAATAAAAGTTGTTTTGGTAGTATATCTGACAGGCCAGATTAATTTATAATCATGTCTGGAAATCTATATAACACTATCTTTACCCTTTTAATTGATAATGTTATGTATCTTACTGTTTTCTTCTATTTTAAGTTCATGAAAAGAGGATAAAATTATGCAATTCATTGCCCTTAAAACTTCTCTCACACTATCCTGGATTTTAATGACTTTTTTTATTATGGAAAAATAAGTCTAAAAAATTCCTCTAATATATCTAGCCATTATCTTATCTTGTCCAGTCAGATGTATATATCTGCCTTCAAGTTTTAATTAACATATATTGCATCTTCAGACTGTGCACTTTGTCCCAAGTCCATATGCTACATCACATTAATACCTAGAAAATTACCTCTGTCAGCCCCAACTGACAAAGCATATTGAATGTAAAGAATATACAATTACACCGAGAAGCCGCCTGGCGAACCAGGGCTAATTCTGAAGAAAGCTTGTCATGACTAACATCACTTCAACTATAAGCCATCCTATGCAAAATGACTTTTATAATTTGTTTTGTTGTTGCATATGTCTCATCTTGGTGGCCGAGATGGCAAGATAGGTGCCCAGTACCTTCTAAATGAATCTAGAGAGGGTAAGCCTTCCAAAACATTCACTATCATTGAAGACCCTTCAATCTCCAAGGCCCTGGCTTGTGAAAACAAGGCTCCAATTTATGGCTTATTAACTCTTATCCTTCAAGAATTCTGAGAGTTAAGACCCAACACATTTCAACAATTGATCCCTTAGGCAAGATAACTAGATGGTGTTTTTATACTAGATAGCCACAGCTTTTATACAAGAAATGAATTTTAAACATTATTTTCAGTCAGTTGAGCAATGAAAGTTATCTTTCTGCATTTGTTTCACTGTTTGCAATCTCCAAGCAACTCGCTGTTTTACAGTAAAAAATCACCCTCAAAACAAAGGTTTTTCTATTTAAACACATAAAGGTGGAAAGTCACTACCAAAAATCAGAAGTCACCTAACTCATTAACCACTGAAATGCCAAAAAAGTTCCTCTGTCAGGCTGTATAATTAAGAATATTTGCATTTCATGTGGGGCATTGATATGACTAGCTTCAGCTTCACACTAAATCTCACACTCAATCGGTGTATGTGTGTGTGTATAGCTTCCACTGATTTCAAAGCTTCCAGGAAAAGAAGAGAAAATAAGCTCTTCTTTATGAATCCACTACTGTGGGATTTTTAAAAAAGTATATATATATATATATATACACACACACACAAAAGCAGGGCAAGTAAAGAGAAACACAATGGCCTTTATTTTCTAAGTCTCTTTCTCTCTCTTTTTTTTTGTGTTTGTATTTTAAATGAACAAATGTAACATTTACATCTTAATTTCACATGATTCTTGTAAATTCATGGGATTATCAGAATGTTTTGTCCCATAGGATCAATATACAAAAAAGAAAAAGAAAACTTCTATCATTTTCCAAAATAACAAAATTTTGGAGCTACTGACTTATAAAAACTCATTCATTTTCAATTAATGTTGATGTTTCCTGAAAAAAAGGGGAACTCCCCCTTTTCTTCTCCATTGACAAGTACTTCCCACCATTTATTCCTTTCTTTGCTTCAGGATTGTGATTATTACTTAAATTGTAAATGGTTAATTTATTCATCACATTGTTTTCTCATGCTGTTGGAATTTTACTAAAAAAATTTAATGGAGTGGTTTAAAAATCATTGTTATTAACATAATGTTTCATTTAGCAATTCCTTTAAATCTTACCCTGAAGAAAAGAGATTATAGGCCACCTACTCCATGAAACCTCTCCTCAGGTCCCTCTACCCTATGCATATGTATACTTATGCATAGTTGACTGCTTTCTCTCCAGTGCTTAATAAATGCACCTATTGTAACACTCACACTGATTACAATAGTTTATTTTCATGTCCGTCTTCCCTATAAGTCTGAGCTCTGAATAGTAGAGACCTTTTTTTTTACAATACCTACATCCAGGTGCCTGAGCAATTCATAGTATATACTAGACAATAAGTAAATGTTTGTTGAAATAAGTGTTTTAATTTCCTTAATTTCATTTTTTTCTGATTATACAATAATAAATCTTATGGTAGAATATTTGAAAAATACATTAAAATACAAAGAATATTCATTACTTTTTAATTCTCTCATCCTAAAATAGCTACTGCTAATATGCATGTCTTAGTTTATTTTTCATAATTGAATATGATTTGTGCCTTAAGATGAATAAACATGGACTTCTGCAACCCCAGGATACTCCCTTTTCCTGTCTTTGACTGTATATTTCACATCTTAAGAGATATTTTTTGAAGCTTCTCTTAACCTGGTGGTGATTTTGCAGTTATTTAGGTTTTCTTTCCTTCTTCCCTTTCTCCCTCCCTCCTCCTTTCCTCACTTTTCTTTTTCTTTCTTTCTTTTCATGCAATAGATATTCACTGACCTCTTGCTATACTTCAGGTACTAAATTTGCCCTGTAAAAATAATATCGGGCAAACACATATCTCTCCCCCCATGGAACTTATAGTTATGAAAGCAGATGGTAACCGATAATTTACAAAAGGAAAGACTCAGATTTCAATTTAAAAAGTGCAAGTGCTTTTCTAGGTGGGTGAAGAAAAGGAAAATGGGTAATCTGCTATGTTCATAATTTAGACATTCTGGAACAGTCTGTGTTTGAATGTCTGCTACTGTGTGTGTCTGTGTGTGTGTCTGCATGCTCCTCTTATTCTGATTATGTTATGGAAGTACTTGCAATTTTCTAGCTATGCTGAATCCTTCCAGCCATAAATTTAGGTACTCTTTCTCCAAAAGATTAATCACATGATTTTGCTCCTGACTTGTTACTAATTTATTAAACAATTTTTTGGTATAATCTATCAAAATACATTCTTTTGGAAGAAATCATTAATTTTCAACAGTTTAGAACATTGAATATTCACTTTTAAATTCCAATATATTATATGTAGAAATCACATTAATAGCCTACATACATTCTATAAAACCTTGGAAACACACCAAAACTAACTCAATCTCAGAAAATCAGACATAGGTCTGCAAATGAGAGCTGCTTTTCAGATATAACATTCTTTTTATAACAGAATTGATAGGAGAAGTGTTTGTCTTTTGATTTATCCCCTAAAAAAAGATTTATAGTTTGTTATACTGTTTTAAGTAACATTTCTTCAGTAATATTAAAAATCCAATGATAAAGAGAAACAAGAAGTAAGGGCACGAGGGTTTAAATTTAAGTCATCCATAATGGGATTTCCAACATTTGTTATTAATTTTTGAAATGGTCATCATACATTATATCTGGATGATCTTATAATTTAAATAAGCAATTCTAGGTGGACTTTCAACTTCGCATACTATGATGCAAATTAGAAATGTCTTGTGACTCGATTATAGCTCTATTCACCTACTCAATGTGGAGAGTAAAAGTGGGAAATTGACATTAGTAAATGTAAAGATTTCTTTTAATTCAAGTCTGTGAAAGAAAAAAAATCTAAATGACTCTATATTCTAAATGACTTAATGGGGAGGCAAACATCCAAGAACAAATTCAAAACAAGATGCATTATTGCTAAGGGTTTTCTTATAAAAATGTTGTGACTGAACAGTTGAGAGAGTGATTTTCTATGTTGTTTAGAATGTAAGTAGGAAACCTCAAGAATCATTTGTAGGCAAAAGGTAGCATATATATTTTTTGAGTGTATAAAAGTAAATAAGTATTATATATCAATGATACCTTAATAAAAATAAATTAAAAATAAAAGAGTGAGGATGTGAGCAATAAACCCCACAAAGTAACAATGATGTTGTCTGAAATGTGTATCATATCATATCTGTGGATCTACATAATTTATATTTCTCCCAATGGCAGTAGAAGCTAAATTAAATTCCTTGAGAAGTTTGATTTAAAAAAAGTAAATAAGTATTCATGATAAGGTGTTCATATTCATGTTTGCAACTCTCAACTTTAATATATGCTTTATCCTTAATTTCCATGGTTTCATTTTTCATTAAAGTGATTAAACATTGATTTGCTCTCTTCTGTAGCGAGAACAGGGAGGTAGGTATAGGGAGACCCTTGACAGTCCTTTCAGTTGCTACCAACAAACGCGCTATTGCCTTCAGTTTGTCCTTTAGAGATTAAGCTCCTGTTGAAGCAGCAGTTGTCAAGGATCCTTTCTTTTATTAAATTTTTGGCCTGTTAACTTCTTTTTCACTTTTCTAAGCAAAGTTTTATTGAAACATAATAGATAGGGATGGTCACAAATTGTAAATAAATTCTTACAAATGAATGTATGCAGGAAACCATCCCCCACACAGAGACATAAACAGAGTAGCCATCATACGCCCTTCTAGATCTTCTTCCACATAGGTGACCATTTTTCTGACATCCATCACCAATGATTAATTTTGCCTGTTTTTGAATTTTATATAAATGAAATCAAATGGTAAGCTCTCTGGTGTGTCTGGCTGCTTTCACTCAATATTTTATTTTTGAGATTTATCCATGCTGTTGACTACAGCAATAATTTATTTGCTTTTTTTGTTGGAGAATAGGAATCTGCACATTTTCTAAGAAAGGTAAATACAATAAATATGGCATGGTTTTTAGGCGGTGGGTCTCTCTTACAACTACTCAGTTCTGCTATTGTAATATGTTAATATTATATTATAGTATAGTATAGTATATATATTATATTAGCATGAAAGCAGCCACAGATTCATAAATGACCAGACCTTGGTTCTAATAAAACTTTATTTATAATACAGATGGTAGCCAGATTTGGTCCATGGGCCATAGTTTTTTAACCCATGCTGTATTTTATTGCAAGAATGTACCACAGTCTACCCAAGCTACTGTTTGTATTGTCTCTAGGTTGATGATTGTCTCTAGTTTAATGACACTAAAAAACTTATAGATCACATCTTATGAAGCACATATATATGTATTTTGATTGTGTGTATTCTGATTATTTAACTGCTCAGTCACAGGGTAGGCTTATTTTCAGCTTTGATAGATACTACCAAATAGCTTTCTAAATTTGCACCCATCAGCAATGTATGAGAGTTCCAGTTGCTCCACTTCCCCATCAAAACTTGGTATGGTCAGTTTTTAATGGGGTAAAGTGACCATTTATATAGAGGATACTGGAGATTAAATTTATAATATGGAATAAATCCTCACAGATAATAGTATTATAGATTGAAGCTTAAACGTTTAACTTTAGTTGTCTGTACTTTTCCCCTTCCAATTCAGTATGCACACACAAACACAAATCCACCCACACACAGACCAGCAACCAAAACAACAAAAACTGCATTTTCTAGTCCTGAAAGAACACTGTGATTTCCTATTGTGCTTTACAAAAAAAAAAATCATGCACTTGTATGCTTAGAGAAATAGAGAGAAACAGTGAAGCATCCTATTATCTTTAAGAAGATCATTTTAAGATCTCAGGAGCTGTCACTAGCCAGTGCTTTCAAAGTCAGCTCAAAGTGCAGTGGGATGCGCAGAAAACGTTCATTAGTCAGGCACATGCGAGTTAAGTCTTTACTTCTAGGAATCATTTCTAATCATCTGTAATTAGAGTAATGCTTTTGAAAATGTTAGCACTGCTAACCACTAGGAGTTGAAACTCTCTCTTCTGGGAAAGCGAGCAGATGGTGTCACCTCACTGACTTTCTTCTGTTCGGCAGGGAGGACTAAGGGATTTAACTTGTCTGTTCCCTCTCTCCTGCCTAGGCCTTGGACACTTGTCTAGTCTGTGGTCATAGCTCTTGGCTCAGCTATTTCTTGCCCAGTGCCTTTTGTTTGACATTACTTTGATCTTCACCCAATATCAGCAATGCTCTGCTTGGATGACTCTCTCACTCTAGCTCTTACTCTTTTCCTTGGCAAGAGTATTCTTTTCTTTTGGTTGTAAAAATCTGGCCAGTAATGAGGTGGTAAGCTCCTGTCCAAGCAGCAGGAGTTGTCAATGCTCCTTTCCTTCATTAACTTTCTTGGGCTGTAGCCACAACAGCAAGACTTCAGGGACTGTGAATTTAACCTTCTCCAGCACTGATCATTTTCCCACATAGATTCACATGGCCCCATAGCCTCTTGGCCCCTGTCACCACCCCTCCCTTCAGCCTGCTTTTTATAGATTATCCTGACCTCTCTGTCCAATGCTCTTCAGGTCCACTATGAAATAATACACTTGAAGCATTTCTTTTTTTTAGTTGACTACCTTTTATTCATTGTTGTTAAATGAAGACCACTTTTATACAGCTTTAACAAAGGTGCTGAAACTTCAGGTAACAGCTATGGCAAATTACCTTTTTCCTTATGAAATAAGCAAATAATTGGTAACCATACTTTGTAGCATATTGTCATTTATTTCAACCCTAATAGAAATATAAAATTCTTTGTGTTTTTCTACCTAATAGTAATGACTATATGTGTGTGTGTATATATATGTATATGTATACACACACACATATATATACATACATACACAAATATATGGGATATAAATAGAAAAATCTGTATCTCTTCAAGTAGTGACCATTCAATTAAATATTCATAGAATCACTTACCACTTTTGATTCTAAAAGAAAGAGTGTACTCATTGGGTAATCTGACCAACTTAATGTGATGATGATGATGGTAATAACAGTAATATCGATAATAACTATGGCAATAAAGCTGTCATATTTTAGATACCTGCATGTGCCAGATACAATGCCAGACATCATGTGTTTAGTGTGCAAGTGCATGTGTCCAATTTCTAATTCTCTGATGAAATCTGTAAGATAGTAACAATCATGTGCAATTTACAGACAAGGAAAATGAAGCACAGACAAGTTTTTTTGCCCAAAGTTAGACATACTTTTGGATGGTTCCTCTCTATTCTCAATTCCACATCCCTCTCTCCCGGTCAATTTACTGTTCTCTCAAAATTGGCCTTTATACATAACATCAATATTCATTTGCCATCCCTAATATATGAGCATTAATTTATAAAAGCAATCCCTAACTATAGGTGGATAACCTATTCTTGGACCTATTGTTAAGAGCCATGCAATGTTGAAAGACAGAATTTGCTATTTTAAGCTTACTTTGAAATGATTTCTGTATACTAATGAAGATTCACCCTTACTGGCACTTTACCTTATTAGACTGATCTATTTACTTACAGTCACTTATGGATTATACTTTTGTGTTTATGGGATTAGAGAATATAGAGCTAACTGCAAGGGAACTATTTGCTAGTTTTAACCTATGTCATTTCCATTAATTTCCCATTTGCCATTAGGCAATAAGGTGATTTTCCATTCTTCAAATCTGTATCGACAACAAATTAGTATCAATGCAGAAAAATGTCCATATTGGGTACTACTATCTTAATAGGTGCCATTAAGTACTTTATTATAGTTTCATATTTCCTGGTCTGCCAGTCACTCTAATGTTCCTTCATTTTTATAGATTTTTGTCCTCATCTTTGCTGATGGATACATTTCTACCATCTTTCACCACCAGTAGTCATGGGCTTTTAGTTATTCCAGGAAAATTTAAAAAGCAACTTCCTAGACCTACTGTTCTTTATCTCTTAATATATGACAGTATCAGCAAAATGCCAATCTAAGTCAATTCACTTTCATCTGAAATTCTACTAATAGTTTAAGTACTGTGGCGATTCCCTTTAAGGTTCAGAAAAAAATTGTGTAGGGAGTTTCAGATTATAAAGGAAAACTGTAAAACAAAGATAAAAGATTATAGTCAAAATATTTCTCTTTACCTGATGGAGATGATTCTTGTAAGGAGATGTAAGGTGTTAAAATATTTCCTGTCTGTCAGTTTTACAAAATATCAATTAAGCAAAGGCAGAAGAAAGAATTCATTGTTTTTCCACATTCCTAAACTTACATACAAATGATTCTGAGTTTAAAATAAAAAAGCTATTGCCAAAATCATAACTTTTCAAGGGTTACTCCTTTGATTCATTTCCCCAGAGTCATGTGATCTGCTGTAAACCCTGGGACTGAAGGTACCAAACCAGCTGTGCTGGAGTGACAGCCAGAGGGTGTGGCTTAGCCCTTGATCTCCCGCTCTGCCCCTGACGTCCCCGGTGACTTTGGATAAGTGTACATCACCTTATGGTCCTTCCTTTATGCAATGAAGTAGTTTGAGAAGATGAACTATTACGTCCCTTAAAGTCCCAGACATTTAGGATTGTTATCTGTATCTCATGGAATTTACTAAAACTGAGCAAATCATGCCACATGTTCATTATTCAACAAGTGAGAGGAGCACAAACCTGGGGGAAATTACCTAAGTTATTATAAACAATGACTGCTCCTTCATTACAGATAGAGCTAATTGAAGAGAACTGGTTTGGTGGTCATGACACCTCCCAGTTTAAAATTCTTCAGTGGTTCCCTCCCTACTGCTCTGAAGACAAAGATTAAACTCTTTAACCCGGCCTACAAGGTCCCCCCACTGTTTAGCCCCTAGTTGAGGTAGGTCAAATGGGTAATGGCTTAAACACAATGGATCTGTATTTTTTGTTTAGCTAATAGTCCACAGACGAGGTCCTACTGACAGGCTGTTCTCCTAATAGTACCCCAGGAGCCAATGTTCTTCCCATTTTGTATCTTTGCTTCCACCAAGGACTTGTAATTTTTTTACCTAGCTGACAAAGGGAAAGGGGGTGGGCCTTGGTTGAAAGATGATACACAACATTTCGCTCACATTCACGTGGCCACACCTCAATGCAAGGGCAAAAGCTGGGAAATACAGTGTTGCCTAATGTCCAGGATGAATTTGGGTACATAGGTAGGCTCAGCCAAATTTCCATTTCTACCTTATGCTGTACTGAATCTCTTTCACTGACAAGAATGCTCGCCCTCTCCTCTGCCTGTGGGGCCTCACCTAGGATCTCTTCCCTGTGCGTCTGCCCCCAGCCTGCCCCTGCGGTCTCAGGTGGTGGTGACTTCCTTTCTGGGCCCTCAGGAGATTTTGGTTCTACCTGATCTTCTACCCTACAATAAGAATCACTGCAGTTTATCTTAATTAATTATCTGTTTTCTCTCCCAGGTTCTAAGCTCCTTGAAGGCAAAGATCACACTTTTTTCCTGTTTGATTCAGGAATGATGGAAAAAGAAAACAAGAATAGAAAAGGAGGCAGTAAAGGGAAAAGATACAGAGTAACTGAGGGCTGGAGAAAGATAGCACTCTGCTGCATAGTCAAATCTCTTGTGCTTATGCATTCAATGAATAGACTAGTTATTCTGGCATGGTATTGTCAGATTTTAAAAAGTCCCTCATTCTTTGTGGTTATAAATGGATATGTAATTACAGTATTTTGTTATATTAGTATAGAATATCACAACTTCTCTGGGATGAAAAGGAAACTAATTCTAAAGGAAAGGGGCTGAATCTCAAAATATTTTCAGTTTCTCATTCTTATCTTGCATCTCAGCAAGACTTGTTCTTTTAAGCAGCACCAAATATTTGCTGTCTTATTCACTCATAAAGAATTCACAGGGTTTCTCAAATCATCTTCATTGAATAGTGGCTTTCTCATTCTCACTGTGAGTTTCTCAGACTGAGGTGAAAGGCTCATTATGATTCCCCTTTAGGAGAATTATTTGGACATTTGAAAACACAAGCAGCTGAACTAACCCTCAAATTACTGTGAACCTGTGTATATCAATGATACCTTAATAAAAATAAATAAATAAATAAGAAAGGGGGGGAAGTTACTGTGAACCTATCCTTAAAATATCTTACAATCAGAGAGCTACGATATTCCTGAATTTCATATTTAAAAATATGTGGTCAAAATTACTTTTGGTTTCATGGGGAACTGTATTGATGGAAATTGTTATGTGGTGAAGCAGGTGTGTGCTCTTTCAGAAATAAATAGGTAGAGAATTTAGCAATGTGGCAAGCAATATTTCTGAAGCCTGCATTGTTAACACACATTAGGAACCACACACACAGAGGTAAGAAAATAAATAAAACTCTACATTGATAATTTCACTGTCATGTAATGAATGCAAGTCAAATAACCTAAAACGTGATGTACGAATTAGACTACTTGGCTAAATGGACTTCTAGAAGAAAGCACAAACTTTTTATTTTTTTAATTAATGTTTCATTGATATACAATCTTATGAAGGTTTCACATGAACAACATTGTGGGTTCAACATTTTACCCATATTATCAAGTCTCGTCCCCACACCCCATTGTAATCACTGTCCATCCGCATAGTAAGATGCTATAGAGTCATTACTTGTCTTCTCTGAAAAGCACAATCTTTTAAAAATAATTTGAGGGGAGTTCCAGGAGATGCGGTGTGAACAGGGCGGTGGAAATCTCCTCCCCAAACTATATAAATCTATGAAAATACAGCAAATACAACTACTCCTAAAAGAGAGACCAGAATTCACAGCACAGCACACACCCTGCATCTGCACCTGAGAGGACTCGGCACCCCGCCAGGCGGGTAAGATATGGAGCTGGGACCTGGTGGGACACGAACACTCCCTCACCCCAGGGCACCGGCGGGAGGAGAGGATTCAGAGCCGGGAGGGAGTGGAAGTGCAGGCCTGCAAAATAACCAGCCCCGGTGATCTGCGCCGGGGGCACTGACACACATTGTGCGGTGTATCGTATATTAGACAGGCAGAAGGTGCAGGTTTTGAGCTGGGAGCGTGCCCGGGTCCGCGCAGCCGGTGCCCCGGGACAAGAGAAAAGCGTGTGCTGTTTTTAGCGGTCCTGGAGAGGCCGGGGGCCCAGTGAGGGAACATGATTGCCCCAGCACGCTCAGCCCAGTGGGCTGGCAGAACTGAGAAATTTTGGACCCCTTGGCTGGCGACTGGGAAAAGGTAGCCATACTGAAACTTTACAGAGAGAACAAGAGCTTTCCATTCATTCTCGCCCCATCCAGAGCTACAAAGAGTGGCGCAGCCGTGGCTGTGGAATAGTCAAGCAACAGCGCCACCTACAGCATCCTTACAGAATCCACTCTGGGTGGGCGTTTTTTTTTTCCCATTCTTTTCTTTCTTTTTTTTCTTTTCTTTCTCTTCTTTCTTTTTTTTTTTTTGTTGGTTTCTGTTTTTGTTTTTTTTGTTTTGTTTTTAAGACTTAAAGAGCCCAGAAGACATACATGGCACCTACCAGCAACCACTTCTATCACCATGAAAAGACAGAGTAATATGTTACAGAGAAAGATCACCCAGACCGAGACAACACCTGAGAGGGAACCTGAAGGGATGGAAATGCACAATCTTCCTGAAAAAGAATTCAGAACAAAAGTCATAACCATGCTGATGGATCTACAGAGAAATATGCAAGAGCTGAGGGAAGAAGTGAGGGAAGACAGGAAACACAATGCAGAAATGAGACAAGCCATCGACGGGCTTAGCAGCATACTGGACGAGATGCAAGACACTGTTAATGGAATAGAAATCAGAGAACAGGAATACAGAGAAGCTGAGGCAGAGAGAGATAAAAGGATCTCTAGGAATGAAAGAATATTAAGAGAACTGTGTGACCAATTCAAACGGAACAATATTTGCATTATAGGAGTACCAGAAGAAGAAGAGAGAGAAAAAGGGATAGAAAGTGTCTTTGAAGAAATAATTGCTCAAAACTTTCCCTCGCTGGGGAAGGAAATAGTCTCGCAGTCCACCGAAGCCCACAGATCTCCCAACACAAGGGACCCATAATAATTAAGACACATAATAATTAAGATGTCAAAGATCAAAGATAAGGACAGAGTATTAAAGGCAGCGAGAGAAAGAAAAAAGATCACCTACAAAGGAAAACCTATCAGACTATCATCAGACTTCTCAACAGAAACCTTACAGGCCAGAAGAGAATGGCATGATATATTTAATGTAATGAAATAGAAGGGCCTCGAACCAAGAATATTGTATCCAGCACGATTATCATTTAAATATAAAAGAGAGATTAAACAATTTCCAGACAAGCAAATGCTGAGAGAATTTGCCTCCCATAAACCACTTCTAGAGGACATCTTAAAGGAAGTGCTCTAGAGGGAAGCACTCCTAAGGCTAAAGAGAGGTCACCAGAGAAAATAAAATCATAGCAAAGAAAGCAGACCATCCAAACACTAACTAAAGGCAAAGAATAAAACACCTAGAATATAAAGAATGGAGGAGGAAAATAAGAAGGAAGAGAAATAAAGAAACATCAGACTGTGCTTACAATAACTTAACAAGAAAGTTAAGTTAGATTGTTAGATAGTAAACAAGCAACCCTTGAACCTTTGGTAACCACGAATCTGAAGCCAGCAATGGCAATAAGTACATATCTATTGATAATCACCCTAAATATAAATGGACTGAATGCACCAATCAAAAGACACAGAGTAACAGAATGGATAAAAAAGCAAGACCCATCTATATGCTGCCTACAAGAAACTCACCTCAAACCCAAACATATACACAGATTAAAGTGAAGGGATGGAAAAAGATATTTCATGCAAACAACAAGGAGAAAAAAGCAGTGGTTGCAGTACTTGTATCAGACAAAATAGACTTCAAAATGAAGAAAGTAGCAAGAGATAAAGAAGGACATTACATAATGATAAAGGGGTCAATCCAACAAGAGGATATAACCATTATAAATATATATGCACCCAACACTGGTGTGCCAGCATATGTGAAACAAATACTAACAGAATTAAAGAAGGAAACAGACAGCAATGCATTCATTTTAGGAGATTAACACACCACTGACTCCAAAGGACAGATCAACCAGACAGACAATAAGTAAAGACACAGAAGCACTGAACAACACACAACAACAGATGGACCTAAAAGACATCTACAGAACTCTACACCCAAAAGCAACAGGGTACACATTCTTCTCAAACACACATGAAAGATTTTCCAGAATAGACCATATAGTAGGCCACAAAGAGAACCTCAGTAAAGTCAAAAATATTGAAATTCTACCAACCGACTTCTCAGATCATAAAGGTATAAAACTAGAATTAAATTATAGAAAGAAAACAAAAAGGCTCACAAATACATGGAGACTTAACAACATTCTCCTAATTAATCAATGGGTTGATGACCAAATCAAAACAGAAATCAAAGAATATATGGAGACAAATGACAACAACAACACAAAGCCACAACTTCTGTGGGAAGCAGCAAAGGCAGTTCTAAGAGGAAAGTATATTGTAATCCAGGCCTATTTAAAGAAAGAAGAACATTCCCAAATGAATACTCTAAAGACACAATTACTGAAATTGGAAAAACAAGAACAAATGAGGCCCAAAGTCACCAGAAGGAGGGACATAATAAAGATCAGAGAAGAAATAAACAAAATTGAGAAGAATAAAACAATAGAAAAAATCAATGAAACCGAGAGCTGGTTCTTTGAAAAAATAGGCAAAATATATAAAACCCTAGCCAGACTTATTAAGAGAAAAACAGAATCTACACACATAAACAGAATCAGAAAAGAGAAAGGAAAAATAATGACAGACCCCACAGAAATACAAAGAATCATAAGAGAATATTATGAGAATCTATATGCTAAGAAGCTGGAAAACCTAGAAGAAATGGACAACTTTTTAGAAAAATACAACCTCCCAAAACTGACCAAACAAGAAACAGAAAAACTAAACAGACCAATCACCAGCAACGAAATTGAAGCAGTAATCAAAAAACTACCGAAGAACAAAACCCCCGGACCAGATGGATTCACCTCCGAATTCTACCAGACATATAGAGAAGAAATAACACTGATTCTCCTTAAAGTTTTCCAAAAAATAGAAGAGGAGGGAATACTTCCAAACTCATTCTATGAAGCCAACAACACTCTACTACCAAAACCTGGCAAAGTCCTCACCAAAAAAGAAAATTACAGACCAATATCCCTGATGAACATAGATGCAAAAATACTCAACAAAATATTAGCAAACTGAATTCAAAAATACATCAAGAGGATCATACACCATGATCAAGTGGGATTCATCCCAGAGATGCAAGGATGGTACCACATTCGAAAATCCATCAATATCATCCACCACATCAACAAAAAGAAGAACAAAACCACATGATCATCTCCATAGATGCTGAAAAAGCATATGACAAAATACAGCATTCATTCATGATTAAAACTCTCAACAAAATGGGTATAGAGGGTAAGTACCTCAACATCATAAACGCTACATATGACAAACCCACAGCTAACATCATACTTAACAGCGAGAAGCTGAAAGCTTTTCATCTAAGATCAGGAACAAGACAAGGATGCCCACTCTCTCCACTGTTATTCAACATAGTACTGGAAGTCCTAGCCACAGCAATCAGACAAAACAAAGAAATACAAGGCATCCAGATTGGTAAAGCAGAAGTCAAATTGTCACTATTTGCAGATAACATGATATTGTACATAAAAAACCCTAAGTATTCCACTCCAAAACTACTGGAACTAATATCTGAATTCAGCAAAGTTGCAGGATACAAAATTAACACACAGAAATCTGTTGCTTTCCTATGCACTAACGACCAACTAACAGAAAGAGAAATCAGAAAAACAATTCCATTCACAATTGCATCAAAAAGAATAAAATACCTAGGAATAAACTTAATGAAGGAAGTGAAAGACCTATACTCTGAAAACTACAAGACACTCCTAAGAGAAATTAAAGAGGACACTAACAAATGGAAATTCAACCCATGCTCTTGGCTAGGTAGAATAAATATTGTCAAATGACTACCTAAAGCAATCTATGGATTCAACGCAATCCCTATCAAACTACCAATAGCTTTCTTCAATGAACTGGAACAAATAATTCTAAAATTCATATGGAACCACAAAAGACCCCGAATAGCCAAAGCAATCCTGAGAAGGAGGAATAAAACAGGGGGAATAACGTTCCCTGACTTCAAGCTCTACTACAAAGTCACAGTAATCAAGACAATTTGGTATTAGCACGAAAACAGACCCACAGACCAGAAGAACAGAATAGATAATCCAAACATTAACCCAAACATATACAGTCAACTAATATTTGATAAAGGGGCCATAAATATACAATGGGGAGATGACAGCCTCTTCAGCAGGTGGTGTTGGAAAAACTGGACAGCTACATGTAAGAGAATGAAACTGGACTACTGTCTAACCCCATACACAAAAGTCAACTCAAAATGGATCAAAGACCTGAATGTAAGTCATGAAACCATAAAACTCTTAGAAAAAAACATAGGCAAAAATCTCTTGGACATAAACATGAGTGACTTCTTTATGAACGTATCTCCCTGAGCAAGGGAAACAAAAGCAAAAATGAACAAGTGAGACTATATCAAGCTGAAAATCTTCTGTACAGCAAAGGACACCATCAGTAGAACAAAAAGACACCCTACAGTATAGGAGAACATATTCATAAATGACGTATCCGATAAGGGGTTGACATCCAAAATATATAAAGAACTCACACACCTCAACAAACATAAAGTAAATAATCAAATTAAGAAATGGTCAGAGGACATGAATAGACACTTCTCCAAAGAAGAAACTCAGATGGCCAAGAGGCACATGAAAAGATGCTCCACATCGCTAATCATCAGAGAAATGCAGATTAAAACCACAATGAAATATCACCTCACACCAGTGAGGATAGCCAACATCCAAAACACAAACAACAACAAATGTTGGCGAGGATGTGGAGAAAAGGGAACCCTCCTACGCTGCTGGTGGGAATGCAAATTAGTTCAACTATTGTGGAAAGCAGTATGGAGGTTCCTCAAAAAACTCAAAATAGAAATACCATTTGACCCAGGAATTCCACTCCTAGGAATTTACCCTAAGAATGCAGCAGCCCAGTTTGAAAAAGACAGGTGCACCCCTATGTTTATCGCAGCACTATTTACAATAGCCAAGAAATGGAAGCAACCTAAGTGTCCATCAGTAGATGAATGGATAAAGAAGAGGTGGTACATATACACAATGGAATATTATTCATCCATAAGAAGAAAACAAATCCTACCATTTGCAACAACATGGATGGAGCTAGAGGGTATTATGCTCAGTGAAATAAGCCAAGCGGGAAAAGACAAGTATCAAATGATTTCACTCATATGTGGAGTATAAGAACAAAGAAACAAACTGAAGGAACAAAACAGTAGCAGACTCACAGAACCCAAGAATAGACTAACAGTTACCAAAGGGAAAGGGACTGGGGAGGATGAGTGGGAAGGGAGGAACAAGGGGGGAAAAGGGTCATTACAATTAGCAGACGTAATGTTGGGGGGCCACGGGGAGGGCTGTACAACTCAGAGAAGACAAGTAGTGACTCTATAGCATCTCACTATGCTGAAGGACAGTGAGTGTAATGGGGTTGTTGTTGGGGACCTGATGAAGGGGGTAGTTTAATCACCATAATATTGCACATGTAATTGTAGATTAATGATACCAAGATAAACTATTAAAAATAAATAAATAAATAAAGTAATTTGAGAACTGCTTTGTGTCAGATACGAAATTATTTTATATAATATGCCTTTTGGCCTTAAATTATCACAGAAGTAGGTGAGACATGAATCTTAGAAAAATAATGTTCTGAATTATTAACGTTTTTTAAATGAAAATTCAGATTTCAGGAGTCACCAAAGGTTTGCACATCAGTGTAGAACAGATGCAACAGCTTAGGCATGGCAGACCTCTGTGGCATTGCCTATAGTCTATGCCTGGCATGGCATGGATTACAAATTTAATGAAAAATATCAGTCTTTGTTGGGCAGTTTATAAGTACCCAAATTTTTTTAAATGTAGGTACTTATAGCATTTAAGTACCCAAGCAATATTTCAGGGTCAATTAAGCTCAGGGTTTTCATTATTTATAGGTAATTAAAGCTTGACCTCTATTTATTGAGTTGTCAGTTCAGCTGGATTCAGATGTCTACCTCCCATCTTAGGCTTGTATCATTTGGCTATCTTAAAAACTCTAAGACAGTTGAGCATTAATGTTCTTTAAGAAAGTTACCCCAAGTCTTTGAATTGTGCCACATTTTTGTAATGTGGAGAAATGCAATTTGTTTCCTTTTTTTACTTTGGAAACATTTTTTACTGACAAAATAGGCTTGAGAAACTGAAGTGGCCATCTTGAGATAACATGAACACTTACTCTGAAAACTAGGATTTTCTTTTGATTTTTAAAGTCTGTTTTGCTATGGTATCTTCATTGCTTGGATTTATTAAAGCAACATTGTAACCGCTTTTAAAGGGAAGAAAAGTCTTACATTTTTAGACTGGTTTATTTTCATCCATTTGATCTGTCAGCATGTAGACAGTTGTTTCAGATGTTTAGCTACTTTGATAATGTATTATTTACATTTCTCATGAATGACAAAAACAAAACATAGCATACAGTGATATTTTAATTAGAGTAATGTCATATCAAAGATTCTAAAAAGAAAAAAGGAGGAAGCTTCTTCTTACTTAACACAAGAGAACTAATTCTGCTTTACCCTTGCACCTGCTAAAGGAATTTATTGGAAGAAATGGAATTGGAGATATTTGCCCTTTTTATTAAAATCAGCTTAATAGTTCTTAGCACCACCTGTTACTACATTGTATAATCCATCTTTGGGTAATAGATTTTCTCCAGATGTTTAGTTTTCTGTTGTCTTGGTGATTATGTTTTTTTTTTTTTACAGCCCAGTGAATCACAGGACACATCATTTGCCTGTGACAAACACACAGACTTGGTAGTTTTAAATTCCTTATGTCGAAAAAATTCCTACTGATTTTGAAGTTTTCACTTTTAGATTTAAATAGTGGACTAATAATGGCATTCCTGAAGACAGGAAATACGCAGGTAGAAATTCACTGATGTAAACAAACTAAACTTAGAGGCTCTCTCATGAGTCTATTTTAAATATCATATTCTTGTAGTTCTTTTACTGGATTTGTCCACTGTTTTTATGCAGGGATAGTATCATGTAATTGTAAGTTAATCAAACAGTTATGCCAAAACATAAGATAAACAATATGTTGATTTTGTTTATTATTTGGTAATGAAAGCACAATTCCGCATATAGAATATTTTTCCAAAATATTCTCTTGCATGACCGGACAATACTTTTTTCAGTGAAGTTCAGCCAGGATAAGACACAAATTGTAGCTATTTTCAAACTGGACTCCTGTTCTAAACTGGAGTAAGCTAACAGTGTCAGGAGAATCCTCTCAGGTAAATAAAATTCAGTCACTTTATAATTCTGTCATCCCAGAATTCCCTAATTCTTGATGGCAATCATGTTAAAGCACCATTCTAGAGGAAAAGAGTTACTAAGAAAGTAGACCTAGGATGTAAATTAGGGCATGCCATTGTACTGGTCCTTTGCTAATTCTAGGGGAATTTGAATTCCTAGACCTTAGAGTCCCTTGATTAGTTGGCCTGGAGGTTTGGGATGGGTATGTCTCTCCTAGATGGAGTATAAAGAGACCTCTTTTCTGCTTCACTGAGCTTTAAATTAAATCCAGGTTTCTTTGAAACAGAATGAAGAGGGCTCATGAGATAAACCAACCTCCAGAGGCTGACCAAGGTTTAAGATTTGGAAAGACTCCTTTCATAGTATCTTTCCCTTTGATGTACCACTAATTCAGCCAACATGCAATACCTCATGAAGGCTCCTTGAAATCTGATGGCCAAAGCTATTCCTGTGTTAGGGGGAATTCACCAGGTTTCAGGAGCTCCAGCTATCTCTAAATGAAACTCTCCACCCTTTATAGATTTAGTCTGGGGGCCATGACAGTGTTCAAGCACCTAACATATTAGATACTATCTGATTGCATTTTTTTATATTCTGTCCCTATTACATTTTTACTGTCTTGTTGAAACTATAGTAAATCAAGAAGACAAGATACTACAAAAAAATAATATAATAGGCCAATATACCTAGGGGGTTATAATTTTAAGTGAGGTGGTTTCAGTGAGTATGCCAGGCCATTTTAACAGCCACTGTTAAGGCTCTCCAGTGGGAGTATGCTGCTGGGACAGGTTCCAGATCAGGAGAGAGACTGGAAAAGTTGCAGTAATTAGTGAGGGGCAGAGTATTAGAAGTTGAGAGGGAATAATGGTAGGTCAGATCATGACAACATGTAAGCTAGATTAAGAATTTCTGCTTTTACTCTAAGCAAAGAGCCACCATCAGAGGGTTTTGAACAGAGGGTTTAATCTGATTTAAATTTTAAATGAACTTCTCTGGCTGCTTTAATGATGGTAGACTGAGACAGGGGAAGGTGGAAGCAGCTGAGTAAGAGCGGAAGCAAACTTTCATGCTGTTGAAGGGTTTGGGGCCTTGTTCAGGTGCCAGACACATTCACAAATTGTAAAGGTACATATTGAAGAGGAAGTAGGGAAAGTGTGGTCTGAGAAAAGAGCAAGCTCTCTCAGGGTCAAGTGCACTCATTTCAAATTCTGCCCATTCAGGGTTCATTGAATTTATGGAGTGCTTCTGGGATGTGGAGGCAGAAAAGGACAGAAGGAGGGTGACATGTTTTTATTTAAGATATTTATCTTTTAAAATTATGACTTTAGTGCATATTCATTATGAATAAGTTTAGAAAAGTATCAAGTGAAAACCAAAAGTAAAAATTTAGTTTTAAATTTAAAATTTAAAAACAAAGCAGCTATAATGCCATCATCAAGAAATGGTGACTATTAACTTTTTTTTACCTTATCAAGCCTTTTATCTATTTACTGACTAATGAAGAATTAGAATAAAACTACCCTATGTGAGTAAATTCTTTTTTTTCCCACTCAAATTATATCCTTAACATTTACTCATATGACAGAAGGTTTGAGGAAACTATGATATTTATGGCAGCATTTCCACTGTAGATACAGCATAATTTTACTATAGCCATACAGTTAGGAAAATGGATTGATTTACTTACTTTTTTAAAGGAAAGCTGGTCTGATTATTATCCTTGAGTATATATCCTGAGGATTTTTTTTAAACCATAGTTTAGTTTTTTCATATATCACTTTCTGCCTCCCCTACTATTTCTTTCTCCACTTTTTCTTCCTCCTTTTCAGATATCCCTGCCCTTTCCGTCTACTTCATTTTTAAAATCCAGCCTAATTAACTTCAACAAGAAAGGTCTAATAGCCAGTCAGTCATGAAAAAGAGAAAAAAAGAGAAAGCAAGAAAAGAAACTATCAACTGATTACTCTATCTTTCTCATTATACAGTAGATTAGATATTACTGTTTTGACTTCATGGTCTCATGAGAAAGACTTGGCTCAGAAAGACTACAACAAAACATTCATTAGGATGACATATGGCAAAAGTAATGGAAGTGGAACCCAACAAATCCATTCCGGTTAAAATCTTGAAGTTGTAATTGTAAGATAATTGTGTAGTATTATTGTCAAGCACTTACAGCATGAGACTAATAGGATGCCAAGAGAAATGTCGATCAGTGCTTGAGAGCCTTAATTTTCCCCAAATTTTATTCACCAACTTGTTCACTGAATAGGGAGGGCTCTCTTCTGAAGTTGCTATTCATGCACGAGTTACTGAACAGTTACATGCTCAAAAGTGGTGACCAAACAGCGCTGAGAGGATGTGGAGTGGGCACTCAGATGAGAAAAGGAAAGATACGCTCTTCCAAAAAGTTTATTCCAAGATGTAAGGAATGTTCCTAACATCTAGGTGGCATTTCTGACCGCCAATGATGTGAGTCATTGTAAGTGTACTAAATAAACCACTGCATTACTTTTTTTTTCCAATTTACTCTAAAGAAACTATTTCCATGTTTGCAAGAATAATTTGGCAGACTGATCAAATGCTAAAGTCTGCATAGATTGTCTTTTATGAGTTGTACTATAATAAAAAATTCACATATTCTGCTGTAAGATTCTTATAAATATAATAGTATCTCGGGAATATTGAAATTGTAAACATTCAGATATCTCCAATTAATCTATTTTTAATAGAAAAGTGATATATGCTATATACCATTCTTATTTTAGGTGAATCATGCAGTTTTTCTCCCAATAACTGCTTATGTTATGAGTTTATTAATGAACTTTATTTATAGGCACAGAGAAAGCAAAAAAGAAACACCTCCATCTGAAATAGGCAACCAGAATGTGCTCTATTTTAAATAGTATAATAATTTCATTAATACTAGAAAGAACTACTAAACTTTTGCCAGAATTAAATAAATGATTATCAGTTACCTTAAACCTAAATTGGGTAGAAAAATGTTCAAAATGAGTTTAAAAATAGAATAATTCAAGAAGGTTCTTAGGGTATATTTTCAAAACTTTTCCAAAAAGTTATATCTGGCCATTTAGTCAAATAGGCTAAGGCAAAAACACAGTGAGATCAGGATCAAAGGGTTTTCCCAAAACCAAGCATCTAACTTGGCACTAGAATCAAAACTTCCCAGGTCACAGATCTATTTATATAAACAACAGTTGGTATCCAGAGATGATGCCTTGAATGACATTCCAAGTAAATTAAGATCATTTCTTAAGGATATCTACTAGCTCTTTTTTTTATCTTCTGTTATTCATCATGGTTCTTTTAAAACATAAAACCAACCTATCATAACAATTCTCGGCTTAAAATCCTCTAACAATTCTTCCTCCACAATTTGCTCAAATTAAAAGCCTGTCCTTGTAATGTCCTTGCAGAATCCCGCTGCCCTGTCCTTCCATGATCATACTCTGACCTCATCTCCCCCACCATTCACTTCCAACGTAGTCTCCTCAGCTCTTTGTTCTTCAAATTTGCCAGCCTGCTCGGTCACAGAAATCGTAGTTTCCTCAATCTGGAATGTTCTTTCTCCAGATATGTCCCTGTCTTTCTCCCTCACCCTCTTCAAGTCTGTGCCCTAGGATTACTCCTAAACATGGGAAATGGACACCTCTGCCCTGCGTCTGCGCTTTCAGAGGTCCCAGTTCTGCTCCCTTGCTTGCTGAGCCCGCCTCCCACAGAGCAAAGGGTTCAACAAACCAAGGGGAAACACCTCCCTGGAACTGGCAGCCCCTTTCTAGAGCACCCTCCATTTCCAGGGACACCCAGCAAATGTTATGAGTGAAGCTGTTTGCTGGAGTCACGGCACCAGTAAGGACTTCCCGGGGCATCTTCTTTAAAATAATGCCACCATTATTCCCCAGATTTCCCTCTTTCCCTTCCCTGTAGTACATATCACCTTCTAACTTGTGCATAGTTTATTCACTAGCTGTGTCTGTCTCCTCCTACTAGAATGTAAATTCCAGGAGGCAGGAATTTTTGCCCACTTCTTGCTGTAATTCCTTGTCCCAAATACTGCTTGGTATGTGTTCAGTAATATCTGTTGGTTGAATGAATACAGTGAATGAAGGGTACAAATCTATCTTCTGTTTTCTGGACAGCTGTGAAAATGACAGAAATTCATTTGGTGACATTATGGTGTTTTCAGTTCCTCTTTCTTACCCATGAAGCTTGTTCTAAGAATTTGAATTTCTCTTCTAACATCATCAAGTAATGTCAAAGTATAAAAAAAAGCCTTCAGAGTATCAGAGATTAGCTAATCTCTGATAAAACTTTTCTTACAATTGATTACAAACAGCCTCTTTCCCTTAGTTTAGGAGCTATAGTTGAGAAGTTATGCATAAGCAGAATCCTCAGTTCAAAACAACTATACCTTTCAGTTTATAAATTCTGAATTGCCCCTTCTGGCATAGTCTGAAGCCTTTCTTATCAAACCTAAAAGAAATCAAGAAGGACATGTGAACTCTTTTCTGGTGCAACATTTCCCACTCTGTTTTTTTTTAATATTTCATAGTGTTCTAAGTATTTACTGTTATGACCTAAGTAGAATAATGATATAAGTATGAAACACTACCCAAATGAGAACAAAAATTTTTAAATAAGATTTTTTAAACTTTTACTGTTTGCCTATTGTGTTTAATTAGAGCCTGGCACATCCTAGGTAGAGTGGGAAAATGAGAAATCATGATACCTTAGAAGGACTAAGGCCATCTATAGTTGGTGGCTTTTTTGCATCAAAGGCGGAATGAAGAAACAAGCATTGGTAAGTATCTTTTGGAAACAGAACCTTTAATATAACACTTTCATCAGTAGAAACACCCATATTTTGTCATGACATTCTGAGTACCTGAAATAGAATTTTGGATCTTTATGAGCCTTAGAGATTATTTAAATTCATTCTCTTAATTTCACTAGTGAACAATCTAAGCCTCAAATAATTTAATACAGAAACACATAGTACACATGAGCATTAAAAATGAAACATTCTGATGTTCAAAGAAGAAAAAAGCTCTTTTTGGAGGGGGTTGAGGGATCGTGGAGAACATCAGTGTGAAGAGATATCAATATGTCCAGACCTTACACAGGCCTAGAAACAGAGGTGGGAATACTTGAATGGTGTGCTAAGGAAGAATGAGTGCTCCAATTTGACTGGCATGTCAGGGACAAATGAGTGTAGATGAGAAGTAGGACCTGATTATAGAAGTTCTTCAGTTGTAGGCATAAGAGTTTGGATTTTACTTCATAAGCAATGAACAGTTACTGATGCTTTTTCAAGAAGGTGATTAAAGTTGGGTTCAAGAATATAACTTCTCTGTAGTTAGGAAGGTTGACAGAGTGGAAAGACTAAATGCTTGGAGATCACTGGTGTAACGAATAATTGGTGTTCTATGTAGTTAGATTATTGGGATACATAGCTCAGAGAGAGACAAGTCCAAATGAACTCAAGTTATGGTGTCAGAATGGAGAATGCAGAATAATTGCTTTGTGGGTGGGTTTAAGGGCACATAAGAACTAAGTGTACACTTCCGCAGTCTTTTTCCTATAGCTGTAGCACCAAGAGAATCCAACTTTGGGTACTGAATTAGAATTAGGAGATGAACCATAGTGATAAAGCAGAGAGGGGTCTGTTCAGAATCTCCCTGTCACTTTTCTCATTTTAGAACTAGCGTGATGTTTCCTTAGCTATTGAACCCTTAGGACAAATAACAAAAATTCTCTCTCCCTGATCAATATTGAAGGAGAGACTCACCTGTATGATGTAAACTAAGTATAGGGAATGAATAGGAAGCTCAGATACTGTTGGAGGCTAGATATCAATGGAAAAATAGATGTGATCTTCAATGCATGAAAACATTGGAAAAATTAGTAATAAAATCATTTAGAAGAGAGAAATGGAAGTGAATTTGAGCACTATTATGTACAAGGTGATCATGTGAACATCTGTAGAGCAAGCAAGGCAAACTACAGACCAGCCACATTGTTTGTGAAGAGAATGATGATAAAGATATTTCACAGAATTTATAACATTTAAAATCTTATTTAATTGCTCCTTACAAGGCTATGTGATTAAGGTCTTATTACCATATCCTATATATAGGAGTGTAGAACGTTTTACAAATAAATTTTACTTATTGTTTTAGCAAAATGTTTTCCCTCTGAATATATGATCTAAAACACTCTGCATTTTTAATTTGTAATATTTATTCATCATGGGTCAAATTTCTTTCCATAAAAACACATCTCTAATGTAATAATGTAAATCAATGCAAAACATGATTCAATTAACAATTTTGTTTTAACAGATACATTGCAAGGTCATTTTTTTTTAATGTGGTATATCTGTAAATTATTTTCAAAAAAGTAATTTACATTTGAATTAAGGATACTTTTCTCATTAACATATGCTACTGACAAATCCACAAGACAGCATATTTGGAGAGGCTATGTATATGAAATCATACATGGTCACTTAGGGAATTGCTCAAGGAAATACTAATATTAACAGTATAAGCCCATAGGTATAATGGCAAGTACATCCATCATGTGAGAGCAGTTGTCATTAATAAAGCCTTATTGCCAACTACAAAGATTTTTCCACTTGCATTACTGTATTGTCTTACAGATTTTAAAGATTCAGTTGTTGACTTAGGAAACAAGATAAACGTCAAAACCGAAAGTGTGAAGTTCTGCAACTATTTAGGTTTGACTGATCCCTGCTATAAGAACATGTAAAAAATAAGACATGTAGAAATGAGTTTAACTATTTGAATACAGTAAACCAAACTGAATCATTTGATAAAAAAAGATACTTAAGAAAAATAGAGCCTTTTTTTTACCAGAAGCATTTATCTGGCATTAATCTTCGTAAGCTTTGTAATTTTGTCTCACTATATCTATCTTCTATTCATCTCTATTACCATTTACATTTTCATGTTTTATGCCAACCTCCCCAGAATAATTGGAAGCTCCTTGTTTGTAAGAAGCACACTTTAACTGTCTTTAAACAAGAAGAGTTTATATCAGAGTAAGTGTTTGATAAATCTATAAAGCTTAATTATAAATTATCATCTGTTTGAAAATTAAGATGTCTCTTGAATTTATAATTAACATCTACTGAATGCTCTGTACCAGGCAGTGTTGTTTTATATGATTATGTAATTCAGGCTTCAAAGTACACCTAATTATTAAATAATTTTATTAATACTACTACTATTATTATTATTATTATTATATATCTACCCTATTAGTCAATATTCTAGCTTTTACATAACCAACATGGAGAGTTTGTGAATTTCACTAATACTAATTCAGAAATGTGCAAAATGCATCCTTGCTACTAGTTTTCAGGGTGCTCAATGCTTAGCCACAAGCACTAAGCAATTGTTCTGCATACTCACGTAAGAATCCTGCATTTCATCCTGTGCTTTGAACCACGTATGGCCTAACCTTTTCCTTTCCCAATTTCATTACTAGGCCTGTTCGATCTGGTTGGCACTCTTCTGGTGGGCCAACCTCCTCACCCTTGAAATGAGTCTTTGACAATGGCAACCTCTTCTCCCAACTTCATCCTCAAGAGCCCCACGTCCCAGGCAGCCACACCATGAATCTTTTAAGATTCCTTCCCACTGACTGCTGCTTTCATTTCTCTGTACATATCTCAGTACTTTTTGCTTCATCCAACAACCAATTCCAAACATCTATATGTTTCTATCTACTGCTTATAACTAGTGGCTGCCTGGGACCCGGGGTTCTTGAGAATGAAGTTGGGAGAAGAGGTTGCCATTGCCACAGACTCATTTCAAGGATGAGGAGGTTGGCCAACCGAACTTTGAACCCAAGCATTCTTTCCTCTTTTTTTTTTTTACAGGCTTTTTTACATGTCATAACCTCTACTTACTAAGATCGATCTTTTGGCAAGTTAATTACTATAATGAACCTCACTCTTTAGTGTATAACATGGTGAAATTTGAGTCTATATTTTAAGATTGGGCAAGGTTGACAAAAGATAAATATACCATGTACCTAGAACTGAGAGTAAAGATATTTTAAATCTTTACCTAAAGATTCAATTAATGGTAATTCTTATGTGTCATTCTGGGAAATCATTCTCCTTCCCACCCTCCATTCAAAACTCTTATTTCCTTTAAGTCTGATTCAACTTAAAATAACTGATAGATCACACATATTTAGGGAGTTGTTTGCTGATTATTTTACTCTAACCTTTCAATTTGTAGAGTTTAAAAGAACTGAAACAAAATCCAAGGTATAAGAATTACATGTGGTGTGTTGGTACTTCTGATGGCCTGCCTATGGCTGGCCCGGTGCTAATGCTCTGGAAGAGGGGAGGGGGAGGGACTGGACGCACTCAGATCCGGCTAGGGTCTACCCCTGAGCTCAGATGACAGTTTATATATCCCTCTTTAATCTGACTTGATATGCACCTGAGTATACAGGAGCAAGTATGGTAGACAATTATGTGTAAAATTTGATTCAATTAAAAATATTAATTTAATGAAAAGTTTTAATGAAGATGAGTTTCCCTTAAGAAGAGATGATTATATAAACCACAAAAGATGAACTTGCATGTATAGTTATAAAATAGGCTTTTCAATATTTTGCATTTCAAATCATAAGCAAATATTAGTTGAATTATAGTGTCTGAGTTGTCCATATTTGATCCAGTATAAACCCAGTTCTTGGAGCTATATTTAGAGATTTTTACATGAATATATTAACACATTCTTCCTTTTTTCTTTGGCCTTTTCAACCTCTAAGTTTTCGTAAATTTTCACAACTACCATTGGCAATGTTTGCTGAATGAACATTTCTTCTGTTAACCTAATTGTTTGTTTTGAATCTCCAATTTTCTTTTGTGGCCTCCAGTGGATTGCTTTGCCTGTATTACAGGCTTTACTCTGGATATATTTAATAACATGCTAAATGACACATTATTTTCCTGAAATTTCCCTACGCCATCAAATATGTTAGCATTCCTCAGTGTCACACTTCATTTTCCTACCTTCTGCCTTCTCTTTTCTAATATGCCACCACAAAATATAAGCTGTGTAGGACTTCCGGGAAGATGGCCATGTGAGCAGGGCGGCAGAAATCTCCTCCCAAAACTATACAAATCTACGAAAATACAGCAAACACAACTATTCCTAAAAGAGAGACCAGAGCACACAGGAAAGTGCACAGCGTGCAGCTACACGCAGGAGGACTCGGCACCCCATGAGGCGGGTAAGATACGGAGCTGCGACCCAGCGGCACTCGAGCACTCACCCAGCTAAGCGCACTGGCGGGAGGAGAGGATTCGGAGCTGGGAGGGAGTGGAAGCAGGCCCGCAAAATACCCAGCCCCGGTGGTCTGCGCCGGGAGCGCCGGGAGCGCTGACACACATCACGCGGTGCATCCGACATTGGAGAGGCAGAAGGTACAGGTTTTGAGCTGGGAACGCGCCGGTACATGCAGCCAGCGCCCCGGGACAAGAGAAAAGCGCACAGTTTATGGCGGTTTCGGAGAGGCAGGGTGCCCAGCGAGGGAACACCATCACCCCGGCAGGCTCAGCCCTGCAGGCTGGAAGTCCTGAGGAACTTCGGAACCCTTGGCTTATGACTGAAAAAGGGAACAGCCAAACTAGGGCTTTATACAGAGAACAGCTTCCCATTCGTTCCCGCCCCTGCCAGAGCTAAAAAGAGTGGCATGGCCGAGGCTGTGCATTAGTGGAGCAAGAGTGACACCTACAGCACACTTAGAGAATCCACACCAGGTGAGCGGTTTTTTTTTTTTCCCTTTCCTCTTTCTTTCTTTCTTTTCTCTCTTTTCTTTCTCTTCCTTCTCTTTTTGCTTGTTTTTTTCTTTTTCCCATTTCTTTTTCTTTCTTTTCTTTCTCTCTTTTCTTTCTCTTCCTTCTTTGTTTTTGCTTGTTTTCTTTTCTTGGGTTTTTTTTTTAAGTCTTAAAGAGCCCAGCTGACATACGTGGCACCTACCAGCGAACACTCCTTTAAACATGAAAAGACAGAGGAATATGATACAGACAAAAATCACCCATAAAACTCCTGAGAGGGAACCTGAAGGGATGGAAATGCACAATCTTCCTGAAATTGAATTCACAGTAAAAGCCATAACTATGCTGATGGATCTACAGAGAAATATGCAAGAGCTGAGGGACGAAGTGAGGGAAGTCAGGAAAGACAATGCAGAAGTAAGACAAGCCATTGATGGGCTCAGCAGCAGACTGGACGAGATGCAAGAGACTGTTAATGCAATAGAAATCAGAGAACAGGAACAGAGAGCAGCTGAGGCAGAGAGATAAAAGGATGGCTAGGAATGAAAGAATATTAAGAGAACTGTGTGACCAATCCAAACGGAACAATATTCGCATTATAGGAGTACCAGAGAAAGAAGAGAGAAAAAAAGGGATAGAAAGTGTCTTTGAAGAAATAATTGCTGAAAACTTCCCCATGCTGGGGAAGGAAATAGTCTTGCAGTCCATGGAAGCCCACAGATCTCCTAACACAAGGGACCCCAGGAAGACAACACCAAGACACATAATAATTAAAATGGCAAAGATCAAAGATAAGGACAGAGTATTAAAGGCAGCTAGAGAAAGAAAAAGATCACGTTCAAAGGAAAACCCATCAGACTAACATCAGACTTCTCAACAGAAACCTTACAGGCTAGAAGAGAATGGCATGATATATTTAATGCAATGAAACAGAAGGGCCTTGACTAAGAACACTGTACCCAGCACGATTATCATTTAAATATGACGGAGGGATTAAACAAGTTCCAGACAAGCAAATGCTACGAGAATTTGCCTCCCACAAACCACCTTTACAGGACATCTTAAAGGAACTGCTCTAGAGGGAAGCACTCCTAAGGCTAAAACGCTGTCACCAGAGAAAATAAAATCATAGCAAAGAAAGCAGACCATCCAAATACTAACTAAAGGCAAAGAATAAAACACCTAGTATATAAAGAATGGAGGAGGAAGAATAGAAGGGAGAGAAATAAAGAAACATCAGGCTGTGTTTACAATAACTTAACAACAAAGTTACATTGCTAGATAGTTAAGAAGCAACCCCTGAACCTTTGGTAACCACGACTCTAAAGCCAGCAATTGCAATAAGTACATATCTATCGATAATCACCCTAAATGTAAAAGGACTGAATGCACCAATCAAAAGACACAGAGTAACAGAATGGATAAAAAGCAAGACCCATCTATATGCTGCCTACAAGAAACTCACCTCAAACACAAAGATACACACAGACTAAAAGTGAAGGGATGGAAAAAGATATTTCATGCAAACAACAAAGAGAAAAAAGCAGGTGTTGCAGTACTTGTATCAGACAAAATTGACTTCAAAACGAAGAAAGTAGCAAGAGATAAAGAAGGACATTACATAATGATAAAGGGGTCAATCCAACAAGAAGATATAACCATTATAAATATATATGCACCCAACAAAGGGGCGCCGGCATATGTGAAACAAATACTAACAGAATTAAAGGAGGAAATAGAGAGCAATACATTCATTTTAGGTGACTTCAACACACCACTCACTCCAAAGGACAGATCAACCAGACAGTAAATAAGTAAAGACATAGAGGCACTGAACAACACACTAGAACAGATGGACCTAACAGACATCTACAGAACTCTACACCCAAAACCAACAGGATACACATTCTTCTCAAGTGCACATGGAAGATTTTCCAGAATAGACCACATACTAGGCCACAAAAAAAACCTCAGTGAAGTCGAAAATACTGAAATTCTACCAACTGACTTCTCAGATTATAAAGGTATTAAACTACAATTAAATTTTAGAAAGAAAACAGAAAGGCTCACAAATACATGGAGACTTAACAACATTCTCCTAATTAATCAATGGGTCAATGATCAAATCAAAACAGAAATCTAAGAGTATATGGAGACAAATGACAACAACAAAACAAAGCCACAACTTCTGTGGGATGCAGCAAAGGCAGTTCTAAGAGGAAAGTATATTGCAATCCAGGCCTATCTAAAGAAAGAAGAACATTCCCAAATGAATAGTCTAAAGACACAATTACTGAAATTGGAAAAACAAGAACAAATGAGGCCCAAAGTCACCAGAAGGAGGGACATAATAAAGATCAGAGAAGAAATAAATAAAATTGAGAAGAATAAAACAATAGAAAAAATCAATGAAACCAAGAGCTGGTTCTTTGAAAAAATAAACAAAATAGATAAACCCCTAGCCAGGCTCATTAAGAGAAAAAGAGAATCTACACACATAAACACAATCAGAAATGAGAAAGGAAAAATCACGACGGACTCCACGGAAATACAAAGAATTATAAGAGAATACTATGAGAATCTATATGCTAGCAAGGTGGAAAACCTAGAAGAAATGGACAACTTCTTAGAAAAATACAGCCTTCCAAAACTGACCAAACAAGAAACAGAAAAACTAAACAGACCAATCACCAGCAACGAAATTGAAGCAGTAATCAAAAAACTACCCAAGAACGAAACCCCCGGACCTGATGGATTCACCTCTGAATTCTACAAGACATATAGAGAAGAAATAACACTGATTCTCCTTAAAGTTTTCCAAAAAATAGAAGAGGAGGGAATACTTCCAAACTCATTTTATGAAGCCAGCATCACTCTAATACCAAAACCTGACCTCACCAAAAAAGAAAATTACAGACCAATATCCCTGATGAACGTGGATGCAAAAATACTCAACAAAATATTAGCAAACTGAATTCAAAAATACATCAAGAGGATCATACACCATGATCAAGTGGGATACATCTCAGGGATGCAAGGATGGTACAACATTCAAAAATCCGTCAACATCATCCACCATATCAATAAAAAGAAGAACAAAAACCACATGACCATCTCCATAGATGCTGAAAAAGCATTTGACAAAATTCAGCATCCATTCCTGATTAAAAGTCTCAACAAAATGGGTATAGAGGGCAAGTACCTCAACATCATAAAGGCCATATACGACAAACCCACAGCTAACATCATACTTAACAGCGAGAAGTTAAAAGTTTCTCATCTACGATTGGGAACAAGACAGGGATGCCCACTCTCTCCACTGTTATTCAACATAATACTGGAGGTCCTAGCCATGGCAATCAGACAAAACAAAGACATACAAGGCATCCAGATTGGTAAAGAAGAAGTCAAATTGTCACTATTTGCAGATGACATGATACTGTACATAAAAAAAACCCTAAAGACTCCACTCCAAAACTACTAGAACCAATATCTGAATTCAGCAAAGTTCACGATACAAAATTAACACACAGAAATCTGTTGCTTTCCTATACACTAACGATGAACTAACAGAAAGAGAAATCAGAAAAGCAATTCCATTCACAATTGCATCAAAAAGAATAAAATACCTAGGAATCAACCTAACGAAGGATGTGAAAGACTTATTCTCTGAAAACTACAAGACACTCCTAAGAGAAATTAAAGAGGACACTAACAAATGGAAATGCATCCCATGCTCTTGGCTAGGAAGAATAAATATTGTCAAAATGGCTATACTACCTAAAGCAATCTACAGATTCAATGCAATCCCTATCAAACTACCAACAGCTTTCTTCAATGAACGGGAACAAATAATTCTAAAATTCATATGGAACCACAAAAGACCCCGAATAGCCAAAGCAATCCTGAGAAGGAGGAATAAAACAGGGGGAATTACACTCCCTGACTTCAAGCTCTACTACAAAGCCACAGTAATCAAGACAATTTGGTATTGGCACAAAAACAGACCCACAGACGAGTGGAATAGAATAGAAAATCCAAACATCAATCCAAACCCATACAGTCAATTAATATTTGATAAGGGAGCCTTGGATATACAATGGGGAGATGACGGCCTCTTCAGCAGCTACTGTTGGCAAAACTGGACAGCTACATGTAAGAGAATGAAACTGGACTACTGTCTAACCCCATACACAAAAGTAAACTCAAGGTGGATCAAAGACCTGAATGTAAGTCATGAAATCATAAAACTCTTAGAAAAAAATATAGGCAAAAATCTCTTGGACATAAACATGAGCGACTTCATGAACATATCTCCCCGGGCAAGGGAAACAAAAGCAAAAATGAACAAGTGGGACTATATCAAGCTGAAAAGCTTCTGTACAGCAAAGGACACCATCAGTAGAACAAAAAGACATCCTACAGTATGGGAGAATATATTCATAAAAAACGTATCTGATAAAGGGTTGACATCCAAAATATATAAAGAACTCATGCACCTTAACAAACAGAAAGCAAATAATCCAATTAAGAAATGGGCAGAGGACATGAATAGACACTTCTCCAAAGAAGAAATTCAGATGGCCAACAGGCACATGAAAATATGCTCCACATCGCTAATCATCAGAGAAATGCAGATTAAAACCACAATGAGATACCACCTCACACCAGTGAGGATAGCCAACATCCAAAACACAAACAACAACAAATTTTGGCAAGGATGTGGAGAAAAGGGAACCATCCTACAGTGTTGGTGGGAATGCAAATTAGTTCAACCATTGTGGAAAGCAGTATGGAGGTTCCTCAAAAAACTCAAAATAGAAATACCATTTGACCCAGGAATTCCACTCCTAGGAATTTACCCTAAGAATGCAGCAGCCCAGTTTGAAAAAGACAGATGCACCCCTATGTTTATTGCAGCACTATTTACAATAGCCAAGAAATGGAAGCAACCTAAGTGTCCATCAGTAGATGAATGGATAAAGAAGAGTGGTACATATACACAATGGAATATTATTCAGCCATAAGAAGAAAACAAATCCTACCATTTGCAATAACATGGATGGAGCTAGAGGGTATTATGCTCAGTGAAATAAGCCAAGCTGAAGAAGACAAGTACCAAATGATTTCACTCATATATGGAATATAAGAACTAAGAAAAAAACTGAAGGAACAAAACAGCAGCAGACTCACAGAAACTAAGAATGGACTAATAGTTACCAAAGGGAAAGGGACTGGGGAGGATGGGTGGGAAGGGAGGGACAAGGGGGAAAAGGGGGCATTATGATTAGCAGATGTAATATTAGGGGGGCTGTACAACTCAGAGAAGACAAGTAGTGACTCTATAGCATCTCACTATGCTGATGGACAGTGACTGTAATGGGGTTGGTGGGGGGGACCTGATGAAGGGGGTAGTGTAATCACCATAATATTGCTCGTTTAATTGTAGATTAATGATATCAAATTAAACTTAAAAAATAGACATAGAAAAAATATATATATAAGCTGTGTAATACTTTAATCCCTCTACTGATTAAAAAATTATTTTAAATCCCACATCCTTTAGGACTCTCCCACCACCCTCCTCCACCACCCACACCACTGGTCAAGTATATGAAATGTTTTGTTTCTAGGTGCCTTCTTACTGGAGCTAATATTTATAGAGACTAGTATGAGCAAGATACTGGGCTCGGCACATTGACCAAGTACATTATCACATTATCCTCACAACAACCTTAGAAGTTAGGAAATAACTGACGTCATTTTATGGACAAGGAAACTGAGGCCTAGGAACCCTAAGTGCCATGCATCTATGAGGTCATTCCTGAAACATGGCTATATGATCTTTGGCCGTCCAACTTTGAGAACCACACTATCCTCACAAACTAACTTAACCATTTAAAAAATGCTCTTGACTCAATTCTCAGCCTCTGCTTCTTCAGAGTAAAAATCTTTGTCCTTTGTGGCCAGACCCAAGAATGGAAATGCCAGGGAGGTCCATTAGCCCCTGGGGGGCTGAAGCGAGCTATCTCACTGAAAGGGTACACTCCAGGAATGGGTGATGGTCAGGTGACTAGACCCAGAGAGATGGCACAAGCATGGGTGGAGAACAAGTATCACTTATCCTCCACTGGGGAGGGAAAATTGGGCAGGTTACAAATCTCAAACTAGATATGGAAAACAGACTCCAGGCACAAGATTAATTTTTCTCTCCACTCTTACTAATATGAGGAAAAATGCTAAGTGCCTCCTGCTCTCCAGAATAAGGACTGATTTTTTCAGTATTTGCAGAAAAGGTGTCACTGGGCAGGCTCTGTAGTTCTCACAGTGTGTTACAGTTCTCATCCATGTAGACTCCAACTGTCACATTTCCAATCATTTCTCCTGCTTTGTCCTAAAAGATCTCCAATTTAATTCCAAGAAGAAAGAATATTCAAGACAACAGTAGTCTCAAAGACTCCAAATACTTATGATTACTCTGTGGCAATATTAAAACAATTTTGAATTAGCTCTTAATCAATATGAGTGATTTACAATCAGTTGATACAGTTGGATTCAGTATTCAAACAAAAAAGAGAATCTATTTTGAACTCTCCTACCAGTTATGAAACAACTTTCAAACACCTCCATAGAGTTTGGATTGATTGGCATGGACCTAAGAAAGCTTTGAGAGGTTATTTGAGTTTCATTACTGATTTATTTCAGTAGAATCCTCACTATATTATCCCACCACTCTGATTCATAGTGTAAATTACTATGATATTAGTTTCCTTAAAATGCATCCTTATTGAGGGTATACAAGGTAGCAGATACTGTGCTAGGCTTAGATAACATTTTTGTCCCTCAAATGATTAGATTTGGTACCTCATAGATTATTGAAGGAAACCCCAAACTTACGGGCTCATCGAATTCTTTTCACATTCTGAACTGTCTTAATTTTCTTGCAGTCTTATATAAGCTTCTTTATATTTTCTAGCCATATGCTCCAACATCTATTCTTCAAACACACTTGAACTTTCTTTCCTTTGAACTCACAATTTGATAAACTTTCAACAGCGTCCTTTAATTTTGGGACCCATCAGAATTGTTCTTTCTGTAAAGAACATTTGTTATGTGGGTTGCCTTCCACTGATTCCTTCACTGGGTAACACACCTTGAGTACATTTTGGGGAAGCACTTCCTGCCACACTCTTAATCCTTCCCTCTCAGAATAATTGGTACATGGATAAGCACATGATTCAATCAGAGCCAATCAAAACAAGGCTGGAGAGAAAGGTGTTGCCTTTTATTCTTCACTCGAACCTGGAAGAATTTGGTTGCATTTACTCGCAGTGAAGAAAGTGTCTATTTGAAGAAAGGGATCAAAGAGAAAAAACATACTGATGACAGTGTTTGAACCTTAGATCAAAAACTTTCCATTACAGAAACCAGTTATTTCATTTTTTCCACCAAAAAGCCAATTTACAATGTATTTTCTGTCACTTACCCCCATTTACTTCCTCCACTAAAAACAATTCATTCTATCCTATATTTATATAGAGATAAGAGTTTAGAGCAATACTTAATGAAGAACATGGGGCTTAAATCATCTTATTTATTCTGCCCTTTCCAATTTTGTATCTCCCCATCCATTGAAGAAAAATTAATTGGGACATTTAGAATGTTCTGTTTTCATGGTGAGAATAAATGTTTAAATATATATGTGTGTGTGTATATATATATATATATATATGTAACACAAAATGTCTATTTTAATGTGAGCAAATCCAAATTATATGTATTTTTTAACCAAAAAAAAAGAAAGATACTCTGTGTGTACTTCAAAAAAGGTCAATAGTTACTAAGAGATCTCCTCTTAACTCTACATCATAGTGCAAATCCAGTTAATTTTATCACTGACTAGAAGTACAATGAAAACACATTTGTAAGTAGATTCTATGATCTGGTGTGACTAAAGCACTTTAAGAATGTCTCATAGCACTCAGAATCGTCCCTGACCTCAGTTCGATGCTAGAGGTGACCTTTTACATTGTATTCACAGCCCCACCAGTGATGTCGCAGTCTATCTGCTGGACCACCAAAAGAATGCCAGGGAGAGAATAGTTCCTGGTACCTGTGTTCACCCACTGTGCATCAGAATGGACGGCATTAAGGTGTCATCTACAAACAGGTCATCTTCCATACAAGAAGCAGAAACGATTTGCTGGGATAATGTTTTTTCTACTGAAAAGAATTATGTTACTACATGAATTTTAAAAATAGACTTTTTCTCCTTCTTATCATTTATTTGAAAAAAGCCCAAACAGACCATTGTAAAGCAAGAGTACAGTGATATTTAAACTTCCATTTTGTATGTGTTAAGGCATAGGGGTTTACTTAATGATTCTAGTAAATTTTCTTAAGATGATTTTTTGTGTGTTCAGGCAAAGTAGGGAAATTCAAGTTTCCTGATAAAAAAATAACTTTAACATACAGTAATTTTTGTGGTGTGTGTGTGTGTGTGTGTGTACATGTGTGCTTATGCTAAGTATAGAAATCCTACATTTAAGATTTTCCTGACATACAAACTTACTAAGCTAGTCACTAAAGGTGAGAGAAGGCTTCACAAAAACATTGGTCATTTCTCTGATCACTAGTCTCTGAACAAGAAACCTCACTGATCATGGGGAACCATGAACCATCATTATTCGTATCTTTTAAGTTTTGGATCATGAAGGCAGAATTCATTAAAACACTTTTAAATTAACACCTCACTCTCTGTTTTATACCTCCTGTAATCTCATTTCATTTTCTGAATTTAATATTTACATAATCAATATTTTCATGTAATTTACATTTCACAATTTAAAAATACCCCTCCACACAGATGCAGTAACATGTATAGACAATATTTTGAAATGTTACCATCTTCATTAAAATGTATAATTTTAAGGGAATAATATTTTCATCAAGCTTCAGAATATCATCAAAATTATTAAGGCAGGCTCTCTTCCAAATGAGATTCCAAGTAATTTTTGGTTTAAACCACTTTACTTTGTTTTCTTTGTAAACATATACAGCTTAATTAGAGTAGGTTTGGATAAACATCTGGATAAATGTTACATGTTCCCAAATGGGACTGTATAGGCAAAAAAGGAGTCTGTTATTAGTATATTCCACAGTAACTAAGTTATGTGTGGCTTTAAACAACAGCCAGGGGGAAACATGCCTATCATAAAAGCATCACATACATTACTCCCACTGCTTGGCTAGCAGATATTCAGGCACCATACTTAAATGCTTTCTGGTAGTTCCTCAGGAGAGCAATTTCTCCTGAGATGAACAGGTGAAAGAAGAAAGAAGTGTGAAAGAAGACTTATTGAGTTTGCTTACTTTCAACATTGATATATACTATTTATGGTACTGAGTTCCTATTTGCTAGTGAGTTCTGTAGAGGGTTTCAGGACATTAAGAAAGCTATTGGCTTATGGAACAGTTTTCATTCCTTGCTTTGTTCTGATCTCCCAAGAGGACTGAGTCAGCTTCAGAGAGAGAGAGAGAGGGAGCAATCCAGGACCCCTTCCTCTTAGTACCTGATCCCAGAAGCGACCGAGTAGAAAGGAGAGAACATGGGCCAGTTGGTCCTTGTAGGAATTCTGGCTTCTTAAGTTACTGGCTGAATGCCATTGGGGTGGAGACTTGAACTTCTCTGAACCATTTCCATCTAATTCAGTATAAAATGGCTACTCTAATACCTATTTCAGAGGAAAGAATTAAAGATAGGACACATGTATAAAACACCTCCCATAGGGTTTGACCTCTAAATTATTACTTTATTTTTCCTCTCTTTGATGAAGAAGATAAGGCTATTGGTAGCTATTTGGAGAAGAAAAATATCATATAACTTCAAGACTTATAAATTTAACAATAATAAAGTCACTTTTTTAGATTACCTTGAATTTTTATGAACACATGAATTAACCAGTATTTATTGAGCTTCTGTCTAGCATCATTCCCATATCCTAGGTGTTTTAGCTTAATTAGAAGATGAAAAGTTCTAATTCCTACTTTGCTCTGTTTATGATATAATTTGAGCAATGGAAATTGCATGAAAATGGAATACAATTATGGGCAAAATATTTACAATAAAGTGTAATGATACTGCCATATGGAAGAGTCTATCTCTAGACGTTCAGATTATTTTAGCAAAGGGAGTGAATATGTTTGGGTTGCCTTCTGTCAGCTGCACTCTATGCTAGGGGTTGGGATCTGCTATAAATCCTTGCGATGATCCTTTGCACTACGTGTTATATACACTTCAAGGCAAACCATATTTCAAGCTAAGGAATCCAAGTCTTGAAGAGATTAAGCAATTTACAGAAAATGATATGGTTAATAAAGGAGCAATATCAATCTGATATTCTAAATCACGTTATTATTTCTCCGAGTCCATGCATTTCCTGGTCACCCTACCTCCATATAGGAGCTGCAGGCTTCCTCAGTGCCAGTGTTTTGGAGTCCTTTTCTTGCCACCCTGACTTCAGAAATGGCCATTCCTATATGATGGATGTTTGTGCCCCTTTCTCTGCCATGTAGATATTGAATGGGTTGTGGCCAGAGAAAAGCTATATAGGGCAGTGACTACTATTTCAGAAACAGAGATCCCTGAGTTGTGAGGTAGGATGAACTGGTTTTCCCACATATCCAGTGTTGTAAGTGGCAACTGACTTCCAAAGCCAACACCTCAGGGCCAACTTAGCCTAAATATGGTTGAACTGTATGGTGATATTTCAGCCACTGATGATCTCCTTTTCTCTCCTACCTCATTTTAATCTTTTCTCTATATTAAAGCCAGATGTATTTCCTTAAATCTCATTATATTGCTCTTGTGCTTCTTCAAAGGTTTCCCTTCACTGTGTTTAAAGACACCAATTCTTCATCTATTCTTCAAAGTACTGCAGAAGCTGGCTACCTCATCTCACATCTCCAGCATCATCTCAAATCACTCTTCCCTTTAGTCCAGGCACTCCCAGAACATTGGCCTTCTTTCAGGTGCTTGAAACACATCAAGGCCTTTATATATGCACTCTGTCTGGAAATATATTCTTCCCTTCCTCCATTTTTTTTCTTTTGCCTAATTAACTCAGGCAGAGCATGACTTTGTATCTCAGCTCAAATACCAATTTGAAGAATATTGTCCATGACCCACCATACTAAATTTGCTCTATGTTTCTACAACTCTATGTTCTTGTCCACCACAGAACTCATGAGTTTGAAATTATATTTTCATGCAATAATTTGATTAGTGTATTAGCTACTAAACTGTAAACTCCTTGAGAACATGATCCCTGTTGCTCAGCATTGTTTAACTTTTTACTATCTTACTGTTTTGCTTACCATTATATCACCAATACCCAGGAGAGTGCCAGACACAGGTTAATCAAAAATTATTGGTGTAAAAATAAAGTATATGCTTCTAAATTACATTCTTTTTCATTTCTGTCGTTAGGATGAAGGGTAACTTAAAAAACAAGATGGAAAGATTAGAAACAGAGTATAAAGCATGTGGATAAATCTGTTGGGAAAAGCACAGCATATTAGGATATTTGTACTTCATGATTTCACTCACAAAAGAACACCCACAGCAGTGAAGACTCTTTGTTTGGAGACAATGATCCATTCTGTGGATGTCAGTTGACTTTTCCTTTCCCAGTAATCCAAGCACATGACCAATGAACTCATGTACAGAATGACCATGGCTTCATAAAAATATGTTATGAATGGGCTCAGCAACAAATACTTCATTCAACAAAACTTCTATGCAAGTGCCATAATGAGTGCCCAACTTGCCATTAGCAAGGCCAAAGCTGAATTCTAAGTATGTCCCCTGAATTCTGGGGGACCCTCTGTCCATCTCATGGTAACTACATTGGACACTTTCATCATGGAGCGGTCCTCACAAGGATAGATATTTATTCTAATTTTTTTACCTATCTACTTTACTTGTGCTAGCACTCCCATCTGTGGACTTGCTAAAGGCCTTATTCTCCATCATAGTATTCCAGATAATATTGTTTCTGACTGAGGAACTCCTTTAATTAAAAAAAAAAAGCAAACAGCTCATACCCGCGATATTCACTTCTATTACAACATACCTTACTATAAGAAGGTGGCCTTGTAGAACCTGGAAAATGGAATAACTTGCTGAAGACTCACTGATAGTAGAAGAATATAATCTTGCAAATTTGGGCACTTTCCCACAAAATTCAGTGCATTCTTTGAACCAACAGTCTTCCATGGCCGGTATGTACAGCTAGGAATTAACAGATGGAAGTAAGAATGTCTTCTCTCTGTTATGATCATATCTCACTTGACAATTTTTTTTCTTCCTGTATGAAATCATTGGTCTGTGCTAGTTTAAAAGTCTTAGCTCGAAAGAGAGAATTAATTCTAATAGGGCACAAAAATGATTTTTGAAAATGGAAATTGTGATAGCTAGTAGTGAGTGAACCAAGAGGAGGCTTTTAGGAATTGAGGTCAGAGATATAATGGCAGGGAGCAGATTTGGTAATCTGTCACAAGGAATTTAGAATTTTTAAAAATTTAGGTATAACTGACCTTTAACATTATATTTGTTTCATGTGGGTGACCTAGTGATTCAATATATGTATACACTGCGAAATGATCATCAGAATAAGTCTACTTACCATCCATCACGATTCAAAGGTACATTTTTTTTTCTTATGATGAGAATCTTAAGATTTACTCTCTTGGCAACTATCAAGTGGGCTCTACACTATTATTGACTATAGTCAGTCACCATGTTATGCATTATATCCCCATGATTTACTTATTTTATAACTGGAATTTAGTACCTCTTGATCCCCTTCACCCATTTTACCCGCTTCCTCTCTTCCCAACCCATTCTGCGGGGCAACCACCATTCTGTTCTCTGTTTACTATTCATTTTGTTTTGTTTGTTCATTTGTTTTGTTCCTTAGATTCCATATATTAGTGAGATCATATAGAATTTGTATTTCTCTGACTTATTTCACTTAGTATAATGCCCTCAATGTCCATCCATGTCAAGAATGGCAAGATGTCATTCTTTTTATGGCTGAGGAGTGTTCCATTGTACATATATACCATGATTTCCTTATTCATTCATCCATCATGGACATTTAGGTTGTTTCTGTATCATGGCTGTTTTAAATAATGCTGCACTGAATGTAGGGATACATATAGGTTTACATCTTTTCTTCAGATAAATACCCAGAAATTGAATTGCTGGATCATAGGGCAGTTATATTTTTTATTTTTGGAGGAATCTCTACACTGTTTTCCATAGTGGCTGCACCAATTTACATTCCCACCAACAGTATACAAGGGTAGCTATACTGAAATTCTTGCTGATTTTGGATACACTACACCTGCTCCCACCTCAGGGAACTTGTTTTCACCACTTCTTCTGCCAGGAACTCTCTTTCCCCTACAAGGCTAGCCCACTCACCCTTTTGTTTGTTCCATGTTATCTTCTCAGTTAGGGCCATCCTTACTCCTGCCCCTAATAGTGCAGATCCCATTCACTTTCTGAATGTTTTTCTCAACCTGATATATATATACAACATACCATGTTCTTAATGTTTATTATTTATCATTTAGTGCCTCTCCCACAAGGATATAAATGTAATGGAGGCCGAGATTTACTTTTAATTATTTTTTTCACTTATGTATCATTCCAAGTACTGGACACATTGCAGGTATTCAGGGAATATTTGTCAAATGGAGGAATGAACTTCTTTCCTTCTACAGTTATTGTCTCCTGAGAATTCTTTCAGAATGAAGATGGCCAAGATGTAGAAGTAAAGTGGATAATCTTCTCTCTGTGCTTTTATCTGATTCCTTCTATGTCTCTCATATACACACACATACACACACAGACATATGTTCAGGTGCACATTAAAGAGGAGAAATGCAGTAAGCATGACTTGAAATTTTAAAGGTTTATGTTGCAAGCAGGAGTGGCAAAAGAAAAAAAAGAAAAAAGAAAAGAAGTCATGTGAAACTGATTATCTCTGATGAAAGAAGTAGAATAAACTTCTAAGCAGCCACTTGAATCCTTGTGCACAGTATGCTTTCATTATTATTCACCCTCAATTCTTCTCATATACAAAGGAGAGAATTAAGATAATACCAAAATAATCATCGTACAAGAGAATGTTTTTATTTTTGGAGATGCTTTCAACAGCTAATGAATGAGACCACTAATTTGCATCAGAGTAGACTGTCATTCCATATCCTGGAAACCTCTCTTAAAATGTATTTTCAGAGTTTATATTATATCGTGGTACTCAGGTGAATAATAGAAATGGGTTTAATGGTACATCTTAGCATTCTTCCTTTATACTCCTCCACCATACCTTTCTGCCCCATCAAAGAGCTAGTACAGGTTTAGAATTTCCTAAAGGCCATAGATTATTATGCAGGCAACTGCATTCTCATCAGTTTTTAATTATCAATGTTTCATACATGATAAAAGTGATTAAATTATATGTGTCTACACGTATGGAAATATTTTAGTCAAAATCCTTTTGAGAGCAATTAATCTACCAGACAAATATAAACATTTTCAAGGCAAATGTCTACTGTTGTATGGCTGTGAATTTGGATTTCAGGGTTTTGGCTGTGAATGGGAACTGAGGATGCTGGGACTCCTACCATTTGGTATAAAGACCACATAAACAGAAAGCAACTCATGTTGTCATAAGATATTTTCCCTTGTGCAAACTTTTCTTGTGCTACACATTGCTAAACTCTAGGTTTATGTTATATATAACATCTCTGTTTCTCTTTTTTTCTATCTCCTCCTCTCTTAAATATAAGAAGAAAAATACCCATGCAGTTTTGCCTGTGTTCAGCAGGTGCTGCCATGTGCACCGGCGGATTGCCATGGATGAGTGTCCCAGAAGAGTGCTGTCTTCATTCAACCTTCTAAGGATACTTTGAGCTCAATGTCTAGAAACATTTTCAACTGGCTGCCTTCTGGATTCAGAAACTAGGTTTCCAACTACTAATCTTTGTTTTTCTTTTTCTTTTCACAGAAATCTTCTTCATTAAATGTCTGACTGCTCATACCACTCAGCAAATATTCTCTACTACCAAGTCTCAACAGATGGTTCAGCTGGTCCTTAATGAGCAAAAGGCAACTGAAAGAGAAAGTGGACTTGTATTGTTCCAAGGAGAGAAGAATGTCTTTTCTTTCCTTGAACCAGAGGATGGACTGACAAAGACTCCTTGACCAGACTTTAGTGAAGCTCCTCTGAGCCATTTCCTGGATTAAGCCTTGACCTTTCATCTATGTCAGTCCTTGCATCATCCAAGAATGCTGCCTAATAGCCAGAAGCCTCCACCCTTGATAACTGATCACCCTCACCTTCCTTCAGCAAGAATCCTGTCGAGTAGGTTTAGCAAGAACCACCATCCCTGATGCCTCCTCTTAAAAGTTTTCCATCCATAGCCCTCCACCCCAACCTGTTCCTGGTCTGTAAATCCCCACTTGTCCATGCTATATTCAGAGTTGCGCTCAATCTCTCCTCTCTCACACTGCAAAACCCCATTGCAGTAATCCCTTGAATAAAATCTTCTGTATCATCTTTAACAACTGTAGAATATATATTTTTTATAATATCAGAGAAAATGCAGGTACCTAGGATCAAACAAGAGCTTTCCTGGTAGAGAGAACCACCATTGTCAAAGGATGAAAGAAAAATCAAAGTATTTCAGTCCTGTTGGACACATTGTACTTCCTGTTTAGCTTTTCTCTGGTAATTAGCATTAATATCCAGGTAGCCTGTGAAATGATTGTTAACAGTGTATGTGCTCATGGTTTTAGAGTCAGACAGACCTAGGTCATTATCCTAGCCATGTCACTTTTTACTCTGGATCTTTAGGAGATTACTTGACCTTTCTAAGATTTAATGTCTCATTTGTTAAATGAGCATAATGATAATATATTTTTGATAGGCTTGCTGTGAGGATTAAATGAGATAATACATATCAAGAGCATAATATAGTACCTAGGACATAGTGGGGGCCCAATGATTATTAGGTATTTTGATTATTAGTATTAATAATAATTCATTACTTTCCAGATATTTTGACTTTTTCTATTTGTTATATCGGATATTCCCAGAGGTCTCTTTAAAGAGGTTCTGCTAGTGAACACCACCTTCTGGAATGAGTGAGCTCATGGGAAGGTATGTCTGATGTGTGAGCTATATATGTATGCATAAATTTTTCAAAATACACCACCTCAAGATTCTTTTTATATAAATGTTGGTCAAAATTTATTTCTTTTCTAATCATGAAAGCTTCCATCTAGAGCCCAGATAACATTGTTATTTTATAGGTAATCACAGAAGCCCAGTAACTTCTGGCAGATAGAATTATTAATGTGAAACAAATGCATTCTTCTGTTACTCCTGAGGAGCAACTATGTCATAGAAGGGTCTTTCCAACTCAGTACGATATTCTTATTGTTAGGTTTAAACATATGAAATCGCTATTGAATGTCAAACATAATCAAATATGACCAATTTCACATTTCAAACTATCAATTGTGTTTCTATGAGTAATGTTAACTACATTTCTTTTTTTATGGATTCTGATTCTAAAAGGATAATTTACTTAATGCCCTGTATTTGTCTAGGCCGAGCATAAACTATTACAGACTAATTCCAATATATATGAAGGTAAGGCCCCTGTGTGAGTGGGATACTTGTATGTCAGCAGCAGTAAACACTTTGGCTAAGTAAGCTGAAAAGGAATTTCCTGGAAAGACACATCACAGAATAGAAAGGAAGTTTGGAAAACCTGGCTTAGGCAGGAAGGCCATAACACTTGTCATCTTAGAAACACCATAGTTTGGGGCTCTCTGCTCTCTCTGACATGCCCTGATGTGCGTGCTACTCCACATCCACCAGATATAATCTCTGCTGGACCCTGTATGTTTTTCCCTGTCTCTCTCAAAGTCAGAAACTCTGGGAGGAAATGTCTGATTAGCTGGCAACACATCCTCTCACTCTACCGTCCGTATGACAACTTGCTCTCTGTTTTCTGTAATGGGATACAGAGCCCTACTCCTACTTATCTTGTTAATTCCTGCCATATATGAAGCCTGTATGTTGGGCCTAATTCCTGCCAAATATGAAGTCTGTATGTTGGGCTATGTACATAGTTCATTAGCTAGAATTCCCTCTCTGGATTTATTCCTATATAACACTATGTTAACGTAGCACCAGATGGCTCCAGACTGAAGAGGTTTTGCATTTTCAATCATTTTTGTTGTTTATATATACATACGTATATTTCTATTAAATACATACATTTCTAATAAAAATATACATATGCATATGTGTAAGTCTAAAAATAAACTATGAATTAAAATGACGAACTAAACTACAGTGTCTAACCCTCAAAAAGTTGGTAGTTCAGAATTACCCTGTATTTGATTTTTACCAATTGTACTTATCACGGTCAATCGTTGTTACCCTATGAGTGACATGAAAGTAATATGAAGAACAATTTTTTGTTGTTTTATTATGAAAAATATACTTAAAAGAGTGCTGTCAGAGATGTTATTCACACATAGGAGAGGTCACACATCCGATCCTTATGTAGGAGGTATGGAAGATTATCAGTTCAACAAAAGGGAAAAAAAATCAATTTTCACTGTATGCACTTGTGTGAATTTAATCAAACTTGAAAAGTAAATAAACCTGTTTGCTGATGACAATGCTTTCTATTGAGAGTAAAAAAAAAAAGTGTACTGTTGGTGAATAAATCATTTATTACAAAAAAGAATGCATCCTTTTCCAAGGTGAATAATTTACTTCACATTAACTTTAAACCTATGTACTGTAGAAGTTAAAGCTTTATGAAGAGATAAAAATATATATAACCACGATTATTTCACAATGGAAATGAAACTGAATCCTACCATCTCATATTTCCCATGATATTTCAGATCTATGAATGACTTCTAGGATCTCAGAAGCATTTATTCTTAAAATGAGCATTTTTTAGAATATTATATTCCCCAAACTTGATCGACTCTCCCTTTTACGCATTTAAAAGAAGCTGGAAAAAACTTAGTCTCAGAACGTACATTAAAAATGTGACCTACTTTTTCCATTGAATTAACAAATTGAAATAAATACTTTAAGTTTCTTAGATTTACCTATTTGTAAATGCTTTCTTTACTGTAAAAAAGGTAAGAGGGTTTTCTGTTTTGGGGTTTTTTTTAGCTGTTTTCAGCCCTTTTTTTGGGGGGGGAGAGGTTTGAGGGAAAACCTACTTTTGATTTTAAGGGCAAAATAAGTTTATTGATTGAAGACTAATTGGAAAGCAATTAAATGTTCACTAAAGCATAGCTGTAATACAGCACTTGGAAATATTAAACACAGTGTCTTTTAAGACTTTACAAAATGTGTTGTTTTTCATTTAAACAAAGAAATAATTCAATACATGAATGAATTCAATACAACACTGGACAGGTACTTTTCCAATAACTGGGAAGATTTTTTACCTAATCAGCAGCAAAGCCAAGGGTATTCATTTCAGGATGACTGATGGATAATGTAGGGTGTTGTTTCTTCATCATGAAACAGAAAAGGATGAAAGGGTCTTTACTGAACATTTATTTCTGATCTTCAGAAATCAGCATAATGTTCAATCATGTTTGGGCATTTGTCTTTCCATTTGATATTTAAATGATGCTAAATAAACTAGATACCTGTCATGTTATGTCTGTGAGGAGGAAAAAATGTTATTTTAGGAAGACCAAAAACTAAAGTTCTAGGATTTTGATTTCGTTTTCTTCCCCAGCTATTTCTGTACAGAACATCATATCACCAATACTAGACACATAACCATGCAAGAAGAATATCATTAGAAACAACAACTCTTGATTATTTTAATTTCATGAAGAATAAGATCTTTTTTCTAAACATGAGCATGAATTCATTTATCTATAATAGAAAACTTGCTTAAAAGGGGAAAATTGGTTCCAGGCCCAGTGGCTAAGTTATCCAAATTGTTTTTCCCCCAGAGAATAGGATAGCAAAAGAAAATATAAAGATATCAAGGTAGGGAATAAAAATGACTGTGTATTTTTGCCTTTGCCCTCAGGTACATTTGATGTGAAAGTGTATGTGTATGGGGTGTCTGTGTGTGTGTGCGTGGAAAGAGAGTGCTACACACACACACACACACACACACACACACACACACACACACATATATATATTTCCTTTTTTTTCTTTTGGTATCATTAATGTACAATTACATGAGCAACATTATGGTTACTAGACTCCCCCTATTATCAAGTCCCCACCACAAACCCCATTACAGTCACTGTCCATCACGTAGTAAGATGCTATAGAATCACTACTTGTCTTCTCTGTTATACTGCCTTCCCTGTGCCCACCCCCTACATTATGTGTGAAATCGTAATGCCCCTTTTTCCCCCTTATCTCTTCCTTCCCACCCATCCTCCGAGTCCCTTTCCCTTTGGTAACTGTTAGTCCATTCTTGGGTTCTGTGAGTCTGCTGCTATTTTGTTCCTTCAGTTGTTGCTTTGTTCTTAGACTCCTTTGATTCTTGAAATCATTTGATACTTGTCTTTCTCTGCCTGGCTTATTTCACTGAGCATAATGACCTCTAGCTCCATACATGTTGCAAATGGTAGGATTTGTTTTCTTCTTATGGCTGAATAATATTCCATTGTTCATATGTACCACATCTTCTTTATCCATTCATCTACTGATGGAGACTTAGGTTGTTTCCATTTCTTGGCTATTGTAAATCGTGCTGTGATAAACATAGGGGTGCATATGACTCTCAAACTGGGCTGCTGCATTCTTAGGGTAAATTCCTAGGAGTGGAATTCCTGGGTCAAATGGTATTTCTACTTTTAGTTTTTTGAGGAACCTCCATACTGATTTCCACAGTGGTTGAACTAATATGCATTCCCACCAGCAGTGTAGGAGGGTTCCCCTTTCTCTACATCCTCGCCAACAATTGTTGTTGTTTCTCTTTTGGATGGTGGCCATCCTAACTGGTGTGAGGTGATACCTCATTGTGTTTTTAATTTGCATTTCTCTGATGATTAGCAATGTGGAGCACCTTTTCATGTGCCTGATGGCCATCTGGATTTCTTCTTTGGAGAAGTGTCTGTTCAGCTCCTCTGCCCATTTTTTAATTGGCCTATTTGCTTTTTCTTTGTTGAGGTGTTGTGAGCTCATTTGGATGTCAACCCCTTATCAGGCATGTCATTTATGAATATATTCTCCCATACTGTAGGATGTCTTTTTGTTCTACTGATGGTGTCCTTTGCTGTACAGAAGCTATTCAGCTTGATATAGTCCCACTTGTTCATTTTTGCTTTTGTTTCCCTTGCCCGGGGAGGTATGTTCATGAACAAGTTGCTCATGTTTATGTCTAAGAGATTTTTGCCTGTTTTTTTCTAAGAGTTTTATGGTTTCATGACTTACATTCAGGTCTTTGATCCAATTTGAGTTTACTTTTGTTTGGGGTTAGACAATAATCCAGTTTCATTCTCTTACATGTAGCTGTCCAGTTTTGCCAACACCAGCTGTTGAAGAGGCTGTCATTTCCCCATTGTATATCCATGGCTCCTTTATCATATATTAATTGACCATATATGCTTGGGCTTATATCTTGGCTCTCTAGTCTATTCCATTGGTTTATGGGTCTGTTCTTGTGCCAGTACCAAATTGTGTTGATTACTGTGGCTTTGTAGTAGAGCTTGAATTCGAGGAGCATAATTCTCCCTGCTTTATTTTTCCTTCTTAAGATTGCTTTGGCTATTCGGGGGCTTTTGTGGTTCCATATGAATTTTAGAACTATTTGCTCTAGTTCATTGAAGAATGCTGTTGGTATTTTGACAGGGATTGCATTGAACCTGTAGATTGCTTTAGGCAGGATGGCCATTTTGATGATATTAATTCTTCTTATCCATGAGCATGTGATGTGTTTCCATTTATTGGTACCTTCTTTAATTTCTCTCATGAGTGTTGTAGTTTTCAGAGTATAGGTCTTTCACTTCCTTCGTTAGGTTTATTCCTAGGTATTTTATTCATTTAGATGCAATTGTGAATGGAATTGTTTTCCTGATTTCTCTTTCTGTTGGTTCATCATTAGTATATAGGAATGCAACAGATTTTTGTATATTAATTTTGTATCCTGCAACTTTGCTGAATTCAGATATTAGATCTAGTAGTTGAGTTTTGGAGTGGATTTTTTAGGGTTTTTTGTGTACAATATTATGTCATCTGCAAACAGGGACAGTTTGACATCTTCCTTACCAATCTGGATGCCTTTTATCTCTTTATGTTGTCTGATTGCCATGGCTAGGACCTCCAGAACTATGTTGAATAAAGTGGGGAGAGTAGGAATCCTTATCATGTTCCCAGTCTTAAAGGAAAAGCTTTCACCTTTTTACTGTTAAGTATAATGTTGGCTGTGGGTTTGTCATATATAGCCTTTATTATGTTGAGGTACTTGCCCTCTATACCCATTTTGTTGAGTTTTTATCATGAATGGATGTTGAATTTTGTTGAATACTTTTCAGCATCTATGGAGATGATCATGTGGGTTTTGTTCTTCTTTTTGTCGATGTGATGGATGTTGTTGATGGATTTTCAAATGTTGTACCATCCTTGCATCCCTGGGATGAATCCCACTTGATCATGGTGTATGATCCTCTTGATGTATTTTTGAATTCAGTTTGCTAATATTTTGTTGAGTATTTTTGCAACTATGTTTATCAGGGATATTGGTCTGTAAATTTTCTTTTTTTGTGGTGTCTTTGCCTAGTTTTGGTATTAGCGTGATGTTGGCCTCGTAGAATGAGTTTACGAGTATTCCCTCTTCTTCTACTTTTTGGAAAACTTTCAGGAGAGTGGGTATTAGGTCTTCACTAAATGTTTGTAAAATTCAGCAGTGAAAGCATCTGGTCCAGGTATTTTGTTCTTAGGTAGTTTTTGATTACGAATTCTATTTCCTTGCTGTTAATTGGTCTATTCAGATTTTCTGTTTCTTCCTGGGTCCGCCTTGGAAGGTTGTATTCTTCTAGAATGTTGTCCATTTCTTCTAGGTTATCCAGTTTTTAACCATATAATTTTTCATAGTATTCTCTCATAATTCTTTGTATTTCTGTGGTGTCCACAGTGATTTTTCCTTTCTCATTTCTGATTCTGTTTATGTGAATAGGCTCTCTTTATTTCTTGATACGTTTGGCTAGGGGTTTGTCTATTTGGTTTATTTTCTCAAAGAGCCAGCTCCTGCTTTCATTGATACTTTCTGTTGTTTTATTCTTCTCAATTTTATTTATTTATGCTCTTATCTTTATTATGTCCCTCCTTCTACTGACTTTGGGCCTCATTTGTTCTTCTTTTTCTAGTTTCGTTAAATGGGAGTTTAGACTTTTCATTTGGGATTGTTCTTCTTTCCTGAGGTAGGCCTATATGGCAATATACTTGCCTCTCAGTACGGGCTTCACTGCATCCCACAGATTTTGCAGTGTTGAATTATTGTTGTCATTTGTCTTCATATATTGCTTGACTTCTGTTTTTATTTGGTCATTGATTCGTTGATTATTTATGAGCATGTTATTAAGCCTCCATGGGCTTTTTCATTCTTTTTGTGTAATTTATTTCATACCTTTAGTTTCATACCTTTGTGATCTGAGAAGCTGGTTTGTACAATTTCAATCTTTTTGAATTTACTGAGGCTCTTTTTGTGGCCTAGTATATGATCTATTCGTGAAAATGTTCCATGTGCACTCAAGAAGAATGTGTATCCTGTTGCTTTTGGATGGAGTGTTCTGTAGATGTCCGTTAGGTCCATCTGTTCTAATGTGTTGTTCAGTGACTCTGTATCTTTTCTTATTTTCTCTCTGGTAGATCTGTCCTTTGGAGTGAGTGGTGTGTTGAAGTCTCCCAAAATGAACGCATTGCATTCTATTTCCCTCTTTAATTCTGTTAGTATTTGTTTCACAAGTGTAGGTGATACTGTGTTGGGTGCATAGATATTTATAATAGTTATATCCTCTTGTTGGACTCACCCTTTTATCATTATGTAATGCCCTTCTTTGTCTCTTGTGACTTTCTTTGTTTTGAATTTGGCCTGATATAAGTACTGCAACTCCTGCTTTTTTCTCCCTATTAGTTGCATGAAATATCTTTTTCCATCCCTTTACTTTCAGTCTGTGTATGTCTTTGGATTTGAAGTGAGTCTCTTGTAGGCAGCATATAGATGGGTCTTGTTTTTTTATCCCTTCATTGACTCTATGTCTTTTTTTTTTCCATCAGTGTAGTAAAAAGCTATTGAATCACTACTTGTCTTCTCTGTGTTATGCTGCCTTCCCCATATGCCACTCTACTATGTTATGTGTGCTAATCGTAATACCCCTTTTCCCCCCTTATCCCTCCCTTCCCACTCATCTTCCCCAGTCCCTTTCCCTTTGGCAACTGTTAGTCCATTCTTGGGTGCTGTGAGTCGACTCTATGACTTTTGATTGGTGCATTCAGACCATTTACATTTAGGGTGATTATCAATAGGTACATACTTATTGCCATTGCAGGCTTTAGGTTCATGGTTACCAAAGATTCAAGGGTAATTCCCTTACTATCTGTCTAATTTAACTCAGTATGCTATTACAACACAACCTAAAGGTTCTTTTATTTTTTTCCTCCTTTTTATTCTTCCTCCATTCTTTATATGTTAGGTATCATATTCTGTACTCTGTCTATCCCTTGATTGACTTTGGGGGTAGTTGATTTGATTTTGCATCTGCTTAGTACTTAATTGTTCTACTTTGCTGTGGTTTTATTTCCCCTGGTGACATCTATTTAGCCTTAGAAATACTTCCATCTATAGCAGTCCCTCCAAAATGCACTGTAGAGGTGGTTTGAGGGAGGTAAATTCTCTCAGCTTTTGCTTATCTGAAAATTGCTTAATCCCTCCTTCAAATTTAAATGATAACCTTGCTGGATAAAGTGTTCTTGGTTCGAGGCCCTACTGCTTCATTGCATTAAATATAATATGCCTTGGGCCTAAGGTTTCTGTTGAGAAATCTGATGATAGTCTGATGGGTTTTCCTTTTTATGTGATCTTTTTTTTCTCTCTAGCTGCTTTTAAAAGCCTGTCTTTATCCTTGATCTTTGCCATTTTAATTATTATATGTCTTGATGTTGTCTTCCTTGGGTCGCTTGTGTTGGGAGATCTGTGCACCTCCATTGCTTGAGAGACTATCTCCTTCCCCAGATTGGGGACGTTTTCAGCAATTACCTCCTCAATGACACTTTCTACCCCTTTTTCTCTCTCTTCTTCTTCTGGTACCCCTATAGTGCAAATATTTTCCTGTTTGGATTGGTCACACAGTTCTCTCAATATTCTTTCATTCTTAGAGATTCTTTTTTCTCTCTGTGCCTCAGCCTCTTTGTATTCCTCTTCTCTAATTTCTATTCCATTTACTGTGTCTTCTACTACATCTGTTTTTAAATCCCTCCATTGTATGTTTCATTTCAGATATGGAATTTCTTAATGATTGAATCTCTGTCTTAAATCATTCCTGAGTTCCTGAATATTTTTATGTACCTCTATGAGCATGTTTATAATTTTCATTTTGAAGTCTCTTTCCGGAAGATTGGTGAGTTCAGTTTCATTTGGCCCTTTTTCTGGGTTTGTGAGATTTTGGTCTGAACCAGGTTCCTTTGACATTTCATATTTTTATGTGTCGCCCTCTACTGCCCAGAAGCTCTAGTCTCTGGATCTGCTCAGCCCCTAGAGTGAAGTTGGGGGTCATAAGGGAGTGGTGCTCATGCCTGGGGGGGATGAAAGAGCTGTTTCCTGATTCCCGGCTGCAGTGCCTGTCTCCAGAGCAGTGGGCCAAGCACACAAGTGTAAGTTTCTGTGCTTTGTGTCTCTAGCTGTTGTAGGCAGGGCCTCCCTCTGGCTGGCCTGGCGCCAGTGCAGTAATTGCCTTTGTGCGAGCTGGTGTCAGCATGCCTGCACGTCACACTGAGTGGCCTCAGACTCGAGTAGACAGCTTGGGGATGGAGTGCCTGAAGCTCCCCAAAGTTCCCAACCTGCAGGACAGTGTACACCCAGTCTTTTACCACACAGCAAGCTCCGTGCAAACCCAGCCCCTTCAGCAGCCCACCAGCTGCCAGGAAACCTCTCAGACCACCTGCCTTTTCTTTGTCCCAGAACTCCTGGATGTGAATCCCCGTCCTCCACAAATGGCTGCAGTCTCAGTCTCTCAAGCACTCTGCCTGTCCCAGCTCCCCAACCCAACAACCTCCAGAGCACCACACAATGTAGGTTTGTGTTCCAAAGCAGACCTTCAGGGCTGGGTGTTCAGCAGTCTTAGGTTTCCACCCTCTCCCGGCTCCATTTCTCTTCTTCCCACCGGTGAGCTGTGGTGGGAGAAGGGCTTCAGTCCTGCCAGATCAAGGCTTTGGCACGTTACCCTGTTTCATGAGGTCTGCTCTTTTCGTGAAGCCTGTATGCAGTCTGGTGCAGCCTTCTTTCCTGTTGCTGTTTTAGGGTTAGTTATATTAACTATATTTCATACTATATGTGGTTTTGGGAGGAGTTGTCTGTCTCACCTCTCACGCTGCCATCTTGAATCTCCCTTTTACATATATATTTTAGATGACTTATTTTGGGTTAGAGGAATTTGGAGCAAATGTGCTCTCTAAGGCACCAATGTTGTGCAACATCACCTGATTATTTAGCATTAGATGTGCTAAAACAATAAAGAATAAACAAACAAACAAAAAACCAACAACACAAGCCACTAAAAGAGGGCAAGAAAGCAAATAGCATAAGACATCTATCTCTTCCCTTTCACCTCCTTGGTTTCCTATCTCCCAACTCTGTACCAATGGGTTGTTGAAGCTCAGAATGGAAGTGAACAGTAAAAGACATGGAAGCTGATGGTAACCTTGACCTTGACTCTACAGCTCTTGGCCTCTGACTTCAGTGGCTCATACAAGAGGAAGAGTCATAGGGTTCACACCCAGCCTTACTGCATTACATGAACAAGCATGAGGTGCCCTGTGCTGTGACTGGGAAAGTCCTTTCACTGAATCCTTCTCCTGATTCCATCACTCAGGATATTGGATGCAGGCATTTATTATATATATTTGTTCATTCATTTAAGATCTATTAATTCAGGCAAGATTTAGTCATTAATGATTCAACTCTCATATATTAATTAGAGACAAAGTTCTTTGAATCCTGAAAACAATCTTCTATTTACTGCCAGCTCTTACTGGCAACACAAAATTGTCTAAGTCATTTACTCAAAATAGTACATTCTATCAAGAACTTTACTTTCAGCTTTTTTACACTATTTCTCTGTTTTGGCCACTATCTGTGAAATTTCAGACACTTCAGCTTTCCTTAGATTTCTCCAACAGACTTCAAGCTGTCCCATTAGCCAAAGGCCATCCATTCAGCTCACATGCAGACAGCATGATTTCCTTCTGCATATTCTTCTTGAATACCAGGGACCCCTCCCTTTCTCATCTCCTACTCCAGCGGCTGTGAGAATATCTTTCTTCTCTTAATGCTCTGATGTTCCATCCCTGATACAATTCTCTTCTCTTCCTTTATTCTACACAGAGGCTAGACTGGTTTGCTGCTTCAGCTAATGTGCCCACAGAGAACAGCAGTTATCTAAATTACAGAAAGTATTACACTCTGTTACATAGACTACTAGACGAGGGCTGCTCTGTCCTCTTCATGTTTTACAAGGATTTTAAGGAACCAGCTCTTTTTTATTTGTATTCCCTACATTCAGCTCTGCTACACATCTTTAAGGAAAAATAGGGAGCATATAATGTCTGACCCATACCCAAATTTTCCATCTTTTCTCAAAACTTAAGTTTGAGTTGGTGTGCATTGACTGTCTTTTTCCAAGAGACCTGTTCTTTCCTAGAAAGTTCATTAGTCCTTTATGCAAACAGACCCTGCTAGACATTTAAACAGACCCACTACACATGCTGAAACATATATGAATCTGAGGGTGAATTCACCTTAGTCTTCCAAGCTAAGATTCCCTTTACCATACATGTACAAACATTATTGTGATAATATTCTGTTCAAGAACAAACTATTTTCTCCATTATTTTAAATATAACAGTGAATGGACTTTGAGTAAATTATTTTATTGTCCCTGAAGTGCCATAGTTTACATTTGGAAATAACTGACCTTTCAAATAGAGAGCATTACTTCCTAAAATCTGTTTGGATGGCATGGTACTAGGGTCACTGAGTTTCCTAATAGGAATCAGTGCTATTTCTAAAAGCAACCATGTTTGCCATTCTCAAGGCCTCTTGGGAGACTAAAGCACCAAAAGCATCATTTGTATTCATTTCAATAATCAGCTCAAAGAAGCACTTCTCTAAGGAATTACACAAGTGATGGGCCTTGCTCATGTTTTTCAGGCTCAGTCACTCATAAGCCTTGTGTGCAACAAATAAGTAATACACATCCATACTGATCATTCTTACACATTTTCAAAATGATGAAACATGGGTGGCAACTTGTTATTTTTACATATTCTGTGGAAAACACATTCATGGGATAAGGTTGGTCCAGTAAGAAATGATAACCTGAGCTTGGAAGTGAATGGCTTTCAAAAAGGTGTTTATAAACCACATAATATTGGTGTTCCCAAGTGATTCAACGGGGGTATAAGAAGTTTGTAAAGCCCTCTCTTGATGGTTTCTGAATCTTGGCTAGGATTGATTCCTCACTCTGAGCAGAAACGTAAGTCTGCCACCATTTAAGTGAATATCTAAATAAGGGAACTGGAGGAGATTCCAGAAGACTTACTCATGAAACTTCCTAAGCATGATATTTTCTGTACCCTTTTCTAAAAACTGTACCCTTTTGCACCTTGATTAAAATGCAGGCATTAGAATGACTAGTTTTGCAAATTTTCGAAACTCTCCTTTGTGAAATTCAGTATGCATGGAAATAAGTATTTTGATCAAGAATAAAAAAGGATTAAAGATTTGGTATTTCTATAATATTTATTTAATCCATTATTAAGTGAATATTAATGAAATTTATTCTAAGAATGAGGCTATATCCATCATTCAATGAGTCTTTTAATACCAAATATGTGGCTGCCTTCTTATGCCCTGACTTTGCGCTCATGATGTAGAGTTAGCAGATGGGGTCCCTCAGGCTTCTATATGGATGGGATGAAGTAAAGGAAAAATGACGACAGGATTTTTGAAGAGTTTGATGTTTAGCAACTGTGATGCACTTCCATGTTCTTCTTCTATACTATCATAAGTTGAACCAACTCCATGATGGGAGTCCTTATACAATACAGAAGATTCTGGAATTCCCAAAGTCATCAAACACCAGGATAGAAATATCATCTTAAAAGTTTTCCACAGAGGAAGCTGATTCATAACACTAAAGATGTTAAAATATGGGCTATCTATAAGGAAAGGAAGAAAAATGACTCTATTGAGAAAGGTCTATGGTAGAGCAAGGAAGAAAGGAGACAGCCAGAAGGAAAATCTGTAAAGGATATCTCTGAGAAAGGTCACTCCAATTGATGTAAGTTTTTCTGTTGTGAATTCCTTTTTATGTGCTTAGCTGTTAAATGTTAAATCTTCCATTTCAAAATGGACTTCAGTTTCACCATGGAATAGGGCTCTAACCTCTGCAAATGATGGTCAGTCCCTACATATGTCTTTCATTTTATGTCAAGTGCTCTTTGCTCATGCTTTCTATTTTTGTTTGGTGCCCTGATATAAGTGCACTTATCTGTCTGAAATGTCATTATGTGAATGTGTATTGATATTCTCTTGTATAAGTGCCTCAGGGACATTCTTTTCTGTTGGATGTTCCAGATGTCAGAGTTTACACCTGTTCCTAAGTGTAAAATGTATATGTTAACCAAAACAAATAGTTTTATAAGACTAATATGATTTTAAACTGAGAAGATCATGTAAATGGATATAGCAAGGTGTAGAAATATAAAACATCTCATATTTGTTTGAAAAACATAATTTCTACAAGAATGCAAATATGACATTTGAAAGAAAGGTCTGGATTAAATATCATATAATTAAGTCACTAAGTAGGATAGCACCAGGAATAGTTTCCTGGTTCCCACAGCATTATGATTTTTCTCCTTGTTCTGACATTAAAAGTGCCAATAGTTTGGGGGAATAGGGAAAAAGGAAAAAACGGAATTTTAATAAGAAATTTCCATCATTGAACATACATAGAATTTAATAGCTCTGTGAGTTCTTTAGATTTAATGTAATCAACAATGCAGTCAGTGATGGCATAAGGGTTAATAAAGAGAAACCTAGATTATATTCCTCTCTTTAGCACTTGCAGTCACTCAAGCATACACTCAACTAATATTTAAGTGCTTAATAAGTGTCTGTATACAGAATTCTTGGAAATTACTTAAACATCTCTTAGCCTCTACTGCCTAATCTATAAAATGGATAAAATTTTCCTTAATTTAGTGAAGATAGAGGCTAAACAGATGGTCTCTAGAATTTAGAGATTTATAATTTATTATGCTAGGCAAAATTTTCTATTTGCTCCTCATTTTCCCTTTCTCTCTTTCTCTTTCTCTCCCCCTCAGAAATTGAAAAAAACAGAGACAATAGTAAATAGCAAACAAGGTAACCCAAAGACAGAAACAAATCCTTTAGAAGTTAAATGTAGCTCTAGAAGACCACTACAAGAAGTTAAGAAAAAAAAAATGGTCTCTAAAAACCAGCAAAGAACACCAGGGCTAGAAAGCTGTGGGTAAAATTGCAGTATTTCCAGAATTTCTTGCCTGGCCTTAGTGCATCTCCATATCAATAGGTGTTTCCAAGGGGTGGAGAGAAGTAGGCCATCTCCCTATCAATAGGTAATTACAAGGGCCAGAGAGTGCATATCTGGACTGGAAAGGTGAGGTGGGGTTCCTTCTTCTGCAGCTGGGTCATGAGAGACAAGGGAGAGCAGAAATAGATGACAGCTTGTAAGGAATAAATGGGTTTCTCCCACTTTATTTCTCCCTTTGACTGATTTTGGTTTCAAAGGTATTTTGCCCCAGGATTTTTCCCCCCAGAGTTACAGAAGCCTTCTGATTTTAAAAATTATTATCCAATAATTCTGAAGTTTGGACTTCTGCCTTTTATTTTTCTCTCTCATACATGCCAATAATATACAGCAAGCTACATTGAAGAATTTCTTGCAAAGTGTCCTAGAACATGATTTTAATAAATTAAAGAAAATCATTGTGTAATGACATATAATCCACTTTCATAATAAAATTAAACTATATATTCTGGAAGCCCATCTTTGGAAAGGCAGGATCTTGCCAATCAAAGCTTTTGATCATTGTCACATTAAGACACAGCAATTTTTAATACAGATGTTTATAAAAAGTCAGGATCCTTTAAAACTGCAAAATTAAAGTATTTAAAGAATAATCCTTTTTTATTTATTTCAAAATACCTATACTATTCAACTTTTTTGTAAATCACTGTATGTGTCATTTCAGATATGGAATTTCTTAATGCTTGAATCTCTGAGTTCTTGAATATTTTTCTGTACCTCCAGAAGCATGTTTATGATTTTTATTTTGAACTCTCTTTCTGGAAGATTGATGAGTTCAGTTTCATTTGGCCCTTTTTCTAGGGTTTGTGAGATTTTGGTCTATACTATGTTCTTTTGACTTTTCGTATTTCTGTGTGGTTCCCTCTATTGCCCAGAAGCTCTAGTCTCTGGAGCTGCTCAGCCCCTAGAGTGAGGTTGGGGCTTATAAGGGAGTAGAGCTGGTGCCTGGGGGGTGGAAGGATCTGTTTCCTGACTCCCGTCTGCCCTGCCTGTCTCCAGTACCACAGCCAGTGGGCCAAGCACACAGTTGTAAGCCTCTCTGCTTGGCATCCCTATCTGTTGTAGGTGAGGCCTCCCTCTGGCTGGCCTGATGCCAGAGCAGTGACTGCCGGTTTGCGAGCCGGTGCCTGCAGGCAAGGAGGAAGGCTCAGCAGACTGCGTATCACAGTGGGGGCCTCGGAGCTGAGTAGCCAGCCAGGGGGATGGAGTGCCTGAAGCTCCCCAAAGTTCCTAATCTGCTGGGCAGAGCACACCCAGACAATCATGTCCTCCTGTCCCTTCTCCCACACAGCAAGCTCTGTGCAAACCCCGCCCCTTCAGCAGCCCTCTTGCTGCTAGGAAGCCTCTCAGACTCCCTGCCTTTCCCTTGTCCCAGAGCGGCCGGGTGTGGATCCTGTCCTCCACAAACGGCCGGAATCTGTCTCTCAAGCACTCTGCCTGGCCCAGGTCCCCATCCTCCAGAGCACCACACAGTGCAGATTTCTGCACACAAAGCAGATCTCCAGGCCTGGGTGTTCAGCAGTCCCAGGCTTCCACCCCCTCCCCCACTCTGTTTCTCTTCCTCTGGGTGAGCTGGGGTGAGGGAAGGGCTCAGGTCCCACTGGATCAAGGCTTTAGCACGTTACCCTGTTTTGTGAGGTCTGCTTTGTTCGTGAGGTCTGTATGCCATCTGGTGCAGCCTTCTTTCCTGTTGCTGTTTTAAGGTTAGTTGTATTAACTATATTTTCACACTATCTGTGGTTTTTGGAGGCATTCTCTGTCTCACCTCTCATGCTGCCATCTTGAATCTCCCATCTCTTCCTGGTTTTAGCATTTCCCTGGTAACTAATGATGTTGAGTACTTTTTCATGTATTTGTTGGACTTTCACATATGTTACTTTATGAAATATCTCTTGAAGTCTTTTTCTTATTTTTAAAATTAGGGTTTAGTGAGTACTTAGAACAATGGTTGACATTCTTAGTGTTAACCCTGTTGAAAGGAAAGAGTATAGACAAAATGAATCAGAATACTTTTGCAGTAAGAGTAAACTCAGCAGCATATGGACTCTAATTGGGAGTAATATGGGAAAAGTGTGTTTGGGCAGAATCTGAGAGGATTTAGGGTCAGAATTTAAGCCTAGGGATTAGTTGTTACTACTTGTAAGCATATCACAAGAAGGTGAAGATCAAGTATTCTCTTTTTCTCTCAAATAATCTAAGGCTTAATTATTTGTATTTAACTCTTAGAAGATTTTTTGTTCACTTTTCAAACATTTATAAATCATTAGCATGTCAAAATAACATTTAGTAACTTGAAGAGTTCACATATTTAAAAAAATGTAAGCTGATGAAATATTTATTTCTTGTCAGAGTTAAAATTGAAAGCATTTACCTTCACATAGTCTACTACTTCCTCATGATATCCATTTGTTGTTTTTCCTTTACTGTTAGAAGTTAAATGATTATATTTTTCAGGTAATATAATCAAGAAAGGGAGGATTGTATGTAGTTATAAAATACTCAAGAGTTCAGAATTCAGTGGCATGTGGTGTGAGAAAGGAACTGAGGCAATCTCATTTAAATCCAGGTGTATAGGGCACCTAGGCTGACATCTAGGGCTATAAGATAAAGATGTTTATAAATTTTGGGAACATCAAATTTCACTGGTATGTTTTTTTGTTTTGTTTTTTTACCAAATACTGACATTTCTTTAGAAGCATGATGTCAGAAAGCTTCTTTAGCAAATTAAATCAGAATAAAGAGCTCCACCAACAATATTCTGACACATTCATCTCGAAAATACTTTGATACTATTCTGTCTTCCTTTAAGTTATATTAATTCCAAGATGCTCAGACATATTTGATATTATACCATTATAAAGAGAATATCAAATCTCCAAATCACATTACTGTCTTTGCCAGAAACTCTTATCGCCTTAAAAGAGAAAAAGCCCAAGGTTGGCTATTGTGTGCTAGATAGTGAATGAAAGTGCTATCATGTGTGCTTCTTTATTTTCAGTGTTCTATTGTTATCAGTTATCTGACAAAAGGTATAAAAGAGATGTTTACCGAAATGTGTGAGGCTTCAAAATATAACTGAAGATAAATGCTAAATTACATATAGAGTAATTTGTCGCATAGAAGAACGATATTGTAGATTACATTTTCAACTATTCCACATACTTTTCATCAACAGAAAACAACAGAGTTAGCCATGGAGTTAAACCACCCCATGCCAATTTTGTTATTTCATTTGCTGCTCTTAAAGCAATAGCTCTGGAAGAATTCCAAATGAAAACGCAATTCAATAGCATTCTATTTGCAAGGTTTGTGATAGGACCAGAAGTATAACAAATGCGACTTGAAGGCATGGTGTTCTAAGAAGGAAAAATGACAAATCTCACATAAAAGATGAGCTGATTTTAACTAGTGGGGAGCAAATTATAACATGTTCATGGATATTCTGATAAATAAGAACAGAAAAATATTATAGCTACATAAAATAATGTACTCTATACACTCTAAACCTGAAGTGTCACCATCTGACTTAATTTCAGCTCAGAATTTTTTCTCTTTGCCTATTAAATTTTACTACCATTGAATCACAACCTGTTGTTTTATTTTTCCTCCCTTAAAGAACTTTTCTTCTCTTTCCAGTTACTATAAACTAAATTAAGCTATTTATTGTCAGATGATAAACATGCCAAAAATATCTATTATACATAGAAATAGGAAAATTTCTTAGGCAAAACGAGCATTTTTTTTCTGACATAACAGAATTTATCATTTATTTAGGTACAAATTTCTCATTTATATTAAATAGGCAAAAATATAAAATTCTCATCTTCTTAATGATCTCGGTGGGCATGAGCCCAGCACAAGTTGGTAATTTTACAGTAATTTTTCCATAAATTTGCTATAGATTTACTACACAGATGTTGGTTAGAAAGATGTGTATGTGTGCGTGTGTGTGTGTGCGTGTGTGTGTGTGCATGTGTGTGTGCATGTGTGTGTGCGTGTGTGTGTGTGCGTGTGTGTGTGTATGTGTGTGTGTGTGTGTGCGTGTGTGTGTGTGTGCACACGCACATGTGCAGCACTCCAGCTACCTTCCCTTGCATTGCTCTTACATTTTGGCATTAGGATAAAAAATCAGTCCAAATATGAAGGATGGAAATGGGAAAATAGGAGTTAAAGTTGCTTCCTTCCAAATTAAATTTAACTCTCGCCATAAAACTGGCAACAGTTTTCTTTTTTTAATATAATTTATTTTATTACCATTAATTTACAATTACATGTGCAATATTACGATTATTAAACCACCCCTTCATCAGGTCCCCCCCACCAACCCCATTACAGTCACTGTCCATCAGCGTAGTGAGATGCTATAGAATCACTACTTGTCTTCTCTGAGTTATACTGCCCTCCCCGTGCCCCCCAACATTACATCTGCTAATCGTAATGCCCCTTTTTCCCTCTTATCCCTCCCTTCCCGCCCATTTTCCCCAGTCCCTTTCCCTTTGGTAACTATTAGTCCGTTCTTGGGTTCTGTGAGTCTGATGCTGTTTTGTTCCTTCAGTATTTTTTCTTTGTTCTTATACTCCACATATGAGTGAAATCATTTGATACTTGTCTTTTTCGGCTTGGCTTATTTCACTGAGCATAATACCCTCTAGCTCCATCCATGTTGTTGCAAATGGTAGGATTTGTTTTCTTCTTATGGCTGAATAATATTCCATTGTGTATATGTACCACATCTTCTTTATCCATTCATCTACTGATGGACACTTAGGTTGCTTCCATTTCTTGGCTATTGTAAATAGTGCTGCAATAAACATAGGGGTGCATCTGTCCTTTTCAAATTGGGCTGCTGCATTCTTAGGGTAAATTCCTAGGAGTGGAATTCCTGGGTCAAATGTTATTTCTATTTTGAGTTTTTTGAGGAACCTCCATACTGCTTTCCACAATGGTTGAACTAATTTGCAGTCCCACCAGCAGTGTAGGAGGGTTCCCTTTTCTCCACATCCTCGCCAACATTTGTTGTTGTTTGTGTTTTGGATGTTGGCCATCCTCACTGGTGTGAGGTGATATCTCATTGTGGTTTTAATCTGCATTTCTCTGATGATTAGCGATGTGGAGCATCTTTTCATGTGCCTGTTGGCCATCTGAATTTCTTCTTTGGAGAAGTGTCTATTCATGTCCTCTGCCCATTTCTTAATTGGATTATTTGCTTTCTGTTTGTTAAGGTGCATGAGTTCTTTATATATTTTGGATGTCAACCCTTTATCAGATACGTTTTTTATGAATATATTCTCCCATACTGTAGGATGTCTTTTTGTTCTACTGATGGTGTCCTTTGCTGTACAGAAGCTTTGCAGCTTGATATAGTCCCACTTGTTCATTTTTGCTTTGGTTTCCCTTGCCCAGGGAGATATGTTCATGAAGAAGTTGCTCATGTTTATGTCCAAGAGATTTTTGCATATGTTTTTTTCTAAGAGTTTTATGGTTTCATGACTTACATTCAGGTCTTTGATCCACCTTGAGTTTACCTTTGTGTATGGGGCTAGACAGTAGTCCAGTTTCATTCTCTTACATGTAGCTGTCCAGTTTTTCCAACACCAGCTGCTGAAGAGGCTGTCATCTCCCCATTGTATATCCAAGGCTCCTTTATCAAATATTAATTGACTGTATATGTTTGGGTTAATGTTTGGATTTTCTATTCTGTTCCACTGGTCTGTGGGTCTGTTTTTGTGCCAATACCAAATTGTCTTGATTACTGTGGCTTTGTAGTAGAGCTTGAAGTCAGGGAATGTAATTCCCTCTGTTTTATTCCTCCGTCTCAGGATTGCTTTGGCTATTCGTGGTCTTTTGTGGTTCCACATGAATTTTAGAATTATTTGTTCCAGTTCATTGAAGAAAGCTGTTGGTAGTTTGATAGGGATTGCATTGAATCTGCAGATTGCTTTAGGTAGTATAGCCATTTTGACAATATTTATTCTTCCTAGCCAAGAGCATGGGATGCATTTCCATTTGTTAGTGTCCTCTTTAATTTCTCTTAGGAGTGTCTTGTAGTTTTCAGAGTACAGGTCTTTCACTTCCTTCGTTAGGTTTATTCCTAGGTATTTTATTCTTTTTGATGCAATTGTGAATGGAATTGTTTTTCTGATTTCTCTTTCTGTTAGTTCATCATTAGTGTATAGGAAAGCAACAGATTTCTGTGTGTTAATTTTGTATCCTGCAACTTTGCTGAATTCAGATATTAGTTCTAGTAGTTTTGCAATAGAATCTTTAGGGTTTTTTATGTACAGTATCATGTCATTTGCAAACAGTGACAATTTGACTTCTTCTTTACCAATGTGGATGCCTTGTATGCCTTTGTTTTGTCTGATTGCTGTGGCTAGTACCTCAAGTTCTATGTTGAATAACAGTGGAGAGAGTGGGCATCCCTGTCTTGTTCCTGATCTTAGATGAAGATGGAGATGATCATGTGGTTTTTGTTCTTCTTTTTGTTGACGTGGTGGATGATGTTGATGGATTTTCGAATGTTGTACCATCCTTGCATCCCTGGGATGAATCCCACTTGATCATGTTGTATGATCCTCTTGATGTATTTTTGAATTCGGTTTGCTAATATTTTGTTGAGTATTTTTGCATCTACGTTCATCAAGGATATTGGTCTGTAATTTTCTTTTTTGGTGAGGTCTTTTCCAGGTTTTGGTATTAGAGTGATGCTGGCTTCATAGAATGAGTTTGGAAGTATTCCCTCCTCTTCTATTTTTTGGAAAACTTTAAAGAGAATCGGTGTTATTTCTTCTCTATATGTCTGGTAGAATTCAGAGGTGAATCCATCAGGCCTGGGGGTTTTGTTCTTGGGTAGTTTTTTGATTACCAATTCGATTTCGTCGCTGGTGATTGGTCTGTTTAGTTTTTCTGTTTCTTGCTTGGTCAGTCTTGGAAGGTTGTATTTTTCTAAGAAGTTGTCCATTTCTTCTATGTTTTCCAGCTTGTTAGCATATAGATTCTCATAATATTCTCTTATGATTCTTTGTATTTCTGTGGGGTCCGTCGTGATTTTTCCTTTCTCATTTCTGATTGTGTTTATGTGTGTAGATTCTCTTTTTCTCTTAATGAGTCTGGCTAGGGGTTTATCTATTTTGTTTATTTTTTCAAAGAACCAGCTCTTGGTTTTATTGATTTTTTCTATTGTTTTATTCTTCTCAATTTTATTTATTTCTTCTCTAATCTTTATTATGTCCCTCCTTCTGGTGACTTTGGGCCTCATTTGTTCTTCTTTTTCCAATTTCAGTAATTGTATCTTTAGACTATTCATTTGGGAATGTTCTTCCTTCTTTAAATAGGCCTGGATTGCAATATACTTTCCTCTTAGAACTGCCTTTGCTGCGTCCCACAGAAGTTGTGGCTTTGTGTTGTTGTTGTCATTAGTCTCCATATATTCTTTGATTTCTGTTTTGATTTGGTCGTTAACCCATTGATTAATTAGGAGAGTGTTGTTAAGTCTCCATGTATTTGTGAGCCTTTTTGATTTCTTTCTAAAATTTATTTCTAGTTTTATACCTTGGTGATCTGAGAAGTTGGTTGGTAGGATTTCAATATTTTTCAAATTACTGAGGTTCTTTCTGTGGCCTAGTATGTGGTCTATTCTGGAAAATGTTCCATGTGCACTTGAGAAGAATGTGTATCCTGTTGCTTTTGGGTGTAGAGTTCTGTAGATGTCTGTTAGGTCCATCTGTTCTAGTGTGTTGTTCAGTGCCTCTGTGTCTTTACTTATTTTCTGTCTGGTTGATCTGTCCTCTGGAGTGAGTGGTGTGTTGAAGTCTCCTAAGATGAATGCATTGCTGTCTATTTCCTCCTTTAATTCTGTTAGTATTTGTCTCACATATGCTGGCGCTCCTGTGTTGGGTGCATATATATTTATAATGGTTATATCTTCTTGTTGGACTGACCCCTTTATCATTATGTAATGTCCTTCTTTATCTTTTGCTACTTTCTTCGTTTTGAAGTCTATTTTGTCTGATACAAGTACTGCAACACCTGCTTTTTTCTCTTTGTTGTTTGCATGAAATATCTTTTTCCATCCCTTCACTTTTAGTCTGTGTATATCTTTGGATTTGAGGTGAGTTTCTTGTAGGCAGCATATAGATGGGTCTTGCTTTTTTATCCATTCTGTTACTCTGTGTCTTTTGATTGGTGCATTCAGTCCATTTACATTTAGGGTGATTATTGATAGGTATGTACTTATTGCCATTGCTGGCTTTAGATTCGTGGTTACCAAGGGTTCAAGGGTTGCTTCTTTACTATCTAACAATCTAACTTAACTTTCTTGTTAAGTTATTGTAAACACAGTCTGATGTTTCTTTCTTTCTCTCCCTTCTTATTCCTCCTCCTCCATTCTTTCTATAATAGGTGTTTTATTCTTTGCCTTTAGTTAGTGTTTGGATGGTCTGCTTTCTTTGCTATGATTTTTTTTTCTCTGGTGACATCTTTTTAGCCTTAGGTGTGCTTCCATCTAGAGCAGTCCATTTAAGATATCCTGTAGTGGTGGTTTATGAGAGGCAAACTCTCTCAACTTTCGTTTATCTGGAAATTGTTTAATCCCTCCATCATATTTAAATGATAATCGTGCTGGCTACAATATTCTTGGTTCGAGGCCCTTCTGTTTCATAACGTTAAATATATCATGCCATTCTCTTCTGGCCTGTAAGGTTTCTGCTGAGAAGTCTGATGATAGTCTGATGCGTTTTCCTTTGTAGGTGATCTTTTTTCTCTCTGTAGCTGCCTTTAATACCCTGTCTTTATCTTTGATCTTTGCCATCTTAATTATTATGTGTCTTGGTGTTGTCTTCCTTGGGTCCCTTGTGTTGGGAGATCTATGAGCTTCAGTGGACTGCGAGACTACTTCCTTCCCCAGCGAGGGAAAGTTTTCAGCAATTATTTCTTCAAAGACACTTTCTATCCCTTTTTCTCTCTCTTCTTCCTCTGGTACTCCTATAATGCGAATATTGTTCCGTTTGGATTGGTCACACAGTTCTCTTAATATTCTTTCATTCCTGGAAATCCTTTTATCTCTCTGCCTCAGCTGCTCTGTACTCCTGTTCTCTGTTTTCTATTCCATTAACAGTCTCTTGCATCTCATCCATTCTGCTGTTAAGCCCGTCGATCGCTTGTCTGATTTCTGTATTGTCTTTCCTCAGTTCCCTCACTTCCTCCCTCAGCTCTTGCACATTTCTCTGTAGGTCCATCAGCACGGTTATGACTTTTATTCTGAATTCTTTTTCAGGGAGGCTGTGCATTTCCATCCCTTCAGCCTCCCTCTCTGGGGTTGTCTGGTTGATTTTGGTCTGAACCATATTCCTCTGTCTTTTCATGACTATATAATTGGTCACTGATAGTTGCCACGTATGTCAGCTGGGCTCTTTAAGACTTTAAAAAGAGAAAAAAAAAGAAAGAAAGATAGAAAGAAAAGAAAAAACAAAAACAAAACAAAAAAAACAACAAAAAAAATGCCCACCAGACATAGATTCTGTGGGAATGCTCTAGGTGGCGCTATTGCCCCACTATTCCACGGCTGTGACTGTGCAGCTCCGCAGGGCCCTTTATCGCTCTGGCAGGGGTAGGAATGAATAGGAGGCTGTTGATCTCAGTGAGAAGTGTTAAGTATGGCTACGCTTCCTTAGTCGCCAGCTAAGGCTTCTGAAACTCCCCAGGACTCCCAGCCTGCTGGGCTGAGTGTGCTGGGGCGATCCGGCTCCTCTGCTGAGCTCCTGTCTCTTTAAGATCGCTGAAGAAAGCGCACGCTTTTTTTTTTTTGCCTTCCCAGACCCGGCTGCAAGCACCCTGGCACGTTCCCTGCTCAGATTCTGCCCCTCTGTCTCTCCAATCTCCGCTGCACTGCGCAATGTGGGTCAGCGCTCCCCGCGCAGATCACCGGGGCTGGCTACTTCGCGGGGTGCACTTCCACTCCCTCCCGGCTCTGAATCCTCTCCTCCCGCCTGTGCGCTGGGGTTGGGGGTGCTCTGGTCCCGCCGGGTCGCGGCTCCGTATCTTACCCGCCTCTTGGGGTGCCGAGTGCTCTCCGGTGTAGCTGCACGCTGTGCGCTTTCCTGTGTATTCTCATCTCTCTTTTAGGAATAGATGTATTTTCTGTGTTTCCGTAGATAAATATAGTGTTGGGAGGAGATTTCTGCCACCCTGCTCACACCGCCATCTTCCTGGAAGTCAGCCTGGCATCAGTTTTCTAACAGAACCCTTTCCTTACAAACTCAAACATTCAATGGGTTGAACTTGTTAGGATGTAATAGGAAGCCGCTTATCTTTCCCTGCACCCCCCAGCCCTTTCAACCTTCTCTCTGATCTCCCTTCCCTTAGTTCTAGATAGCAACTCCAGCATATTGCCTGGGTTTCCAGAAACTTTCCGGTATTAGCAGTGCCTTGCTCTCGGGTAGTAATAAGAACGGCCCATTCTATTTCAAACTTAATTTCCCCTTCCGTTTAAATACCACTCCCACCCAGTGTAACACATGGAGCAACATGTAGGCAAGCAGCAACATGGAAAAGGCCATGCATTGTCTAATCTTTTACTCTCCTTCCTACCCAGGTTTTGTGGAGCCTAAAGCATTTGCTGTTTTAGGAGGGATAACTTCGTAATTAAAAATTAATACAAATTATGAATACAAAATTTGTCCCATGGCATCCCAAGGAGACCTACATAAATGAAGGGCTCTGAAGTTTGAGCTTTATTGGCTTCCAGGTAAATCCACTGCTCACTCCACCTTGCACTTGCTCTCTTCCGCCTCATCCTCTTGGCTCTTCCAAGAATTAAAGCATGATAGAGAAGGTTTCACAGGAGATGGCCTTTTACTAGCTGGGATTATTGGCATGTTTTTCTTAGCTAGCACTGGCTGATTATTGCCCTCAATCAGGGCAGACATTCAAACCCTCAAACTCTATGAAGCGTATTACTGGACTCTTTATAACCACCCCTCTTTACCCATCCCAGGGTGACCTCCACAGTTAGATGTTCTCCGATGAGATTGGGGCAATCCTTAGCTAACCTTTGATTTTGCTCTCAGCTAATGCCTCTGGCAGTATGCCATACTAGGTCCTCGTCATGGGGTGTAGCCTTTTTCTTTAAATTGGGGCTGGAGGCAGTACATTCCATATGACTTCAGCCTAGGTATCTTACACAGCATCCACTTGAATCAAAGGAATGTAAACCGCATTGCTTGTTGAATTGTAGAATTTCAGCTTGCTTCTAGTGTGGCTTTTCTACTCTTCATCTCACTAATGTAGGCGGTGTCCAGGCATCCTCCCTGCCTCAGAACTTTGAATGTGAGAGCCAGGCTGCAGTTTCCTTGCTGCCAAAACTCTAGGCGATCACAGGCAGCTCTCCTAGGAGCCCAATGCTCTCCATCCTGGGAGCAGCATGGGCCCCATCTGTTTCTAGACTCAGCAACACTAAGGCAGTACAAGTCACCTCCTTCTTGTCCCCCACTTCTCCTGATCTTTTCTAGTTTGCTTTAAGGACTGCCTGCAGGGAGAGGAAAATCCTGACCACTCTCTTTACGTGAACAGATGTCCTCGCTTCAAGAAATCCCGTCCTCACCAATGCACTCTGAGCCTTACTCTCCACAGGCTGCATGTGGGAAATGGTTGCCAGGCTAGGTAGGCTTGCTTTTAACCAATCCTACCATGATGTGGGGAGTATCTCTTTTTGGATTGTGGCATTTGGATTTGTGCCCAATATCATAAGCAATGTGTCTTTTCCAAGATCATAAGATAACAGGGAAGTCCCATTCTAAATGTGGTTGTGCTCTCTTTTCAGTATTGGTTTTGAAATGTCTGAGCAACTGTTTAGCCCAGATTAAATGCTGGGTATAACCTATAAATAGAAAAGTGATATTGATTCTTTCAGGATTTTTTTCATTTATGGTTGCAGTGGAAAACTAGTGTGTATGTTTGAAAACACAAGTGCAGGAGTATTATTTAAGATAGGAGACCTACAGGCAGATACAGAGGGGCTTTTAGCAATGTCTCAAAATTGTCAACATTTTAAGTTCTGTGTAGTCTCAGAACTCTTTCTATCCTCCACTAAATTTTGCACATGGCTTCCTGATTGATCTTTACTAAATGAAATATTTATAATTTCAAGTTTTTCTTTCCTTCTTATACTCCCTACAAGTCTTTCAGCAGACTTTCATTGTGCTTTGACTAAAATCCAGCTTTATTCATTTGGCTATTTAAGTCTTTTATTATTAGAGCTTAAGCCTTCTTTATAGTCTTATTTTTATTCTATCCCAACCTAGTTGATCCACTCTAGATAGATTATTGCCCAAACACTCCTGCAAGAATTTACTTACACACTCTCTACACCTGGCATTCTTCCCCATGCACTCTATCTCTACTTGTTCTTCAATATAATTTTCTCTAATACATCAATACAGAATAAATGTTTCTTGTTCAAAATTGCTGTTTTTTTCTCCTTATGATATACAGCTAGTTAGTTATATATTGCTTAATTTTTTTTTCTTTCAGTCACTAGTGTTGAGTCATTACCTTATTCAGAATACATGTAATAATTTGTCTTCCCAGCTGTGATCAGTCTGCAATGCCCTTTCCCCCAGTTGTCCCATAACCTTTCCTCACACTTTCTTTAGCTTTTTTACTTTCTCAAATGTTACCGACCCTGATCACCCTATCTACAATGAAATCCCCCCACCTCAATTTTTATATTTCCTTCACAGCTTTGTTTTCTTCCCTAGATATACACATTTACTAATTTCCTTTGTTTATTATCTGTTTTCCTCAAATATATATATATATATATATTCCATGAACACAGGAAGTTTCATATGGTATGTTCATTACTACATCCCTAGCGTTCAGCACAACATGTGACACTGGGGAGGAGCTCAAGGAATATTTGTTCAATGAGTGAATGGGCATCTATGTAAATGTGAGAGCACTAAGGCAACTGGGGATACACAAAATGTATAAAGCATAACTTTATGATCAAGGAGTTCACAGTATATTAGAGGAGATCAGTATGAACACAATGAAGATAAAACAAAAACCATTTTGCTACAAAAAATACTATGGCAAAGGCTTCTTTGAATTTGAGTTAGACAATAGGAATAATCCTAAAGATTGAGATTTGAATATAAGAAAATGGAAGTAGAACCTAATTCCTGGCTAATAACAGAGCATGGAGGAAAACAAAAACAAAAACAGACAGTGGTAGAAAAACATGTTGCCTATTCAGGTAGATTCAGTAGCACACAGTTTGATGGAAGTGTTGAATATGAAGAAATAGAGTGTAGATAGAAAGGTTAGATTGGTGTCATGTCAGAGAAGGTTCTGAATGTCAGATAAGGGGAGTGAATGATGTTTTATAGGCAGTAGGAGACCTTGCAGTATTTTTGAGCAGGGAAATGATATGGTCACAGCTGTGTTTTGAGGGAAAAAATGGAAGAAAAGGAGAGAGCAAGGGCAGCCTGGAAGCAGAGAGACTACTTCAGAAATTAAGAAAATAAATAGGGGAGAACAATGAGGGCTAAAGTAGGTAGTGACAATAAGGGACAGAAATGAAAGAGTAGATTCAGGGATAATGGAGGGTAGAATCCAAACAACTTAATGACTGGTTTGATGCTTATTATAAAACTACAGTCCATTGTCTATGCAGGTAATGTTTCAGCTCATCAATGATCACTTGAATTGAAAATTTTGTTTTGTTTTCATTCAGTAGTGAGATATTATAGATATGCGGTGCGAACCTATGTTTAGAAGCAGGAAGTCTAAGAATCCTTCTTTTGCATTGCACTATGAATTCATATGGAATGAAAATTCGCTTCCAGCCTGAAATTTCCAGTGATTTCAGAAGCTCTGAGTTAGACTCATTTGTGCAAGCCATGCTTGTAACCATCAGATTCAAACAATGGTCTGGCACATATGGAAAGCCAGTCATCCTCACTGCCTCAATTCCACTAGGGAATGATAAAAGGAAAAAATTTTCTTAACATGAAAAATTTTATGCTTACCAGACAAAGATGATCAGCTCTTTCAATAAGAATAAAACCTCTAAAAATCTCTCTCAAATTAGAGCAGGAGGCTTGCATAGTAGAAAATAAAACACAACAAACAAATAAAAGTGGTCAAAACATGCTCAGAATAGATGAGCAGCAAACAAAGACAGAAAGGGTTATGTTGGGGACACAGCAACATAATTGGATCCCTCTGCCAACCCTTGTAATTAAAATGGAGACACTCAGTACCTTAGTTGCTCTGCAATCCCATAATATGTTTGAGATTAACAACCCTTGAATCTTGGTTTTACTGCTGTAATATTTGAATATACAGTATGCATCTCTTGCTCTTTTCAGAATACAGAAATAGAGGTTACTGCAGGGTTGTGAGGATTTAGAAGCAGCTAACAGGATGACTTGACTTATGCTCTCCAATTACACTTCCCTTGCTGCCAGGGATATTTTGATATTTTGGCCAAATCTGAACAGAAAACAAACAAAACAGAGGAAGAAGCAAGCTTTGCAGTGACTTAAAGCTTTGCTTCCCTGTTTCAGAGGGAAAGGAGTTGGTGCTCTAGCTTGCATAGCCATTTCTGTTTCGCCAGCATTTTGTGTGTGTGTGTGTGTGTGTGTGTGTGTGTGTGTGTGTGTGTGTGTGTGAGAGAGAGAGAGAGAGAGAGAGAGAGACAGAGAGACAGAGAGAGACAGAGAGAGACAGAGAAAGAGAGAGATCTCACCAGTGCCTTGTAAAAATGAAAGATATGAATGAAATGCACTGCTGGCTTGAACTGCTGGAGAGAGCTGGCTTATCTGTGAGGGACCATCACCTTCACTGACGCCACCCTACTGTACATGTGCCTCAAACCCCCTGCATCTCAGACGCATGCTGTACCATCTGCAGAGTGGGTGTGGGAACTGGGGTCTCCTCACTGGTACATGGCCTTGCCTGGCTGGTGCCCACAGGTAGCCCACAGCTGGCTGGCCACACCAACCAGCCACATGCAGGAGACTCCTCACAAAGGGCTCCTCTGCTGTTGAAAGGCATTTCTGACTGGGTAGATGGGAATTTCAGCGGAATTCCTGCTTGCAGAATGCTGAGTGCTCCTCTAGGCTCTGGCGGAGGCACTTGTCAGGCACCAGCTATGGCATCACAAAGGGCATAGGAAGAACAAGCCAGTAATTAATATTACAGCTTGTCTCTAAGGACATTCCTGGTCCCTTTAGATATTAGTTAACTGATCCTCGACTCCTCTGAGAGGTAATGATGAAGTTAATAAACATTGAGCTTTATACCTAATTTCTGCTATTAAAATGGAGGGAGGCAAATGAACACAAAAAGCAGGGTGGTAATGCCTAAGAAAAATCTCAGTGATACATAATTTGCCACTCAGAGGAGACAGAGTCAGGAAACTTATTTCTGGCTCAAGGGGTTGTCTCCACTAGGTCTGCTCATGGCAATGAGTACTGCAAATAGCCTGGAGTAAAATGAAGTCGAAAGGGCTTAAAGAGAAAAAAAGCAGGAAGGCCCTGCATTATTTACTTCTGCTTCATCCCAGGACTAGTAACTTTTACAAAACAAAACCCTGCCGACAGCAACTTAGCACTAATTCAGCCTGGCATGGTGTTAAAGAGACCCCAGCTCTTAGCCCACCTGCCTAGTTAGTGAAGAGGCGGTGAGCAGAAGACCAGAGGTGTATCAGTGCAGACATCTATTGGCCTTTTTAGGGTCTAGGCTGTGGGGAGAGAGCCACCGGAAACTCCCACTTTCAAAAATGACTTAAATTATACATCAACCATATTCTGCCATTAAAATAACAGACATTCCTAAGGTAAATGCCTAGCCTTAAGCATGTGGAAAATCCTATAACGCATGCCTTTGTTCATTCATTTATTCAGTAGATATTTACTGCAAGTTTGCTGCTGTATCGGTTGGGGGTGGATTATGTAAGTGACGATCACTGCTTTTAGAAGGTTTATAGATAATCAAGTTGGTTAGATCATGCTTGAGAAAAACAAGAGACTATAAGCAGATCTAAATGTTTTGGGGTTCATAAAGCATAAGAAGTATGGACTGGAGAGAACAAAGATGGATTTCTTAAAGACAAAAAGATGGGTCCTTCCACCACCCACCCACCCCCCAAATCTCCTGTTATACCGTTGCAATTTTAGAAGGACTAAGTAAGATTATAATAGCAAAGGAGCCCAGCCACAATACAGTTCCATGAATGCTGACCTGAAGTACAATACAACATGCCCTAAAATACTAAAAATAGCCACTAGAAATCTGATGCTTGCTGTTTCTAAGAGAAAACTCCAACCTCATTTCATGATATAATTTGGTTAAAAATTCTGATTTGTGACTTACTAGATGATCTTCATTATTTCTAGGGGATCGTGCTATATCTTGGTCCTCTATGGCCAAATATTTTTAATTAACAGACAATAAAAATAAAACATGGCATGCTTGACTGTGAGTATGAAGGTAAAGCACTATAAAATAAAACAATCAAAGAAGTGTCAAAACTCCTCCAGTTGTACAGTCTTTTCCTTTACATGATCTTTATCTCATTGAAAAAGATAACATTTCTCCACCACCTATCAGAAAAATCAAAATGCATTTTTCTGTTGGAAAAGTCACCCTACCATCTTTTCATTATTTCTGTCAGTGACAAATAACCCTGAATGAAAACAGGAATACTATGTCCTCTGAACCCCGGAATTGTTCCAGTGGCCATTGGAGTCTGAATATTTGAATCCAAGCAGTAGAATTTTAGGGTCTGAGAATTTCAGGGTAAAAAAGCTCAAGTTTGGTTTGCCATGTGCTCAGCAGGGGTTATGCTTCATAGCAGATGCTCCAGGGGGAGAAAGGGAACAGATGCAGCTGTGGAGGGAAGCTGGCCTTTGCTCTGGGATGCTATTCCACATAGCTAGAACTCAGCACTGTGAATGCGGAACCACATGGCATTATGGTGGGTGCCACGGTTCAGTTGTTATTAGTGAGTGTCATGTGCTCTGATTGCAAGCACTCAAGTGTTCAGAGGGGGAATCAGGGATACCAAATGGAGAAAACAATACACAGGAGCCTAATATCTTTAAGTGGGTAAATTATCTTTTCCTTGAGAAAGCAGAAAATGTTAATGGCTAAGTCTGCCAAGACACTTCATAATAGAAGTAAATAAAGAAACAAAAGATTGTTCTAGCACTTTTGTGTGGAGTTAAAGCATGTCTTCCAGTACCTTGAATGAATCTAGAAGCACTGACATAAATTAATAGATATAGCTATAAAAGTATAATTTGTCTTGATTTTTGTCTTCACAAAGTAAAGTACCTTGTAACAAGATTTTTCATTTGTCCAGTAATATTGGATATACTATTCCTATATTGTACCAACATTAGATTAAAAATAAGTTTTATTCCAATTTTTTATCTTCTGTATTTTCCCATCTTACAATCCATCTTACTAGACTATTTTGCCATTGAGACTAAATTTTCGTTAGTCAAAGTTTCTTTTGTTCTAGATGATAAAATTGTTATTAGATTAGGAAGAAGAAAGTACTAAAGAAGAAATGAAATAAGGGGTTGTCAATAACAGCAGAACTGAGCAGGCTGGACAATGCTGGCTTAGTCTCCTTGCCTATTTCTACTGGCTTAAGACTGAGGCTTTTACCTGGGAAATCTGGGAAAGGTAAGCTTACTCTCACCTCTGGGTTGCTTCCAGGCATGCCGAAGAACTGACTTCCTTACCCCAACCTGTTTCTGTACCCAAGTACTCCATTGGTAAAACGGTAGAAGACAGAAAGTAGAAATTACATCTTTGATGTCACAATGGAGTAGGTTTGATTGCCAAAATGATTTCTTAAGTCCCCTGCTCTCAACTCTCCCACAAATGACAAACAGACTGATAGAAGAATATATGTCATATCCCTAAGATGAGGTGACATGACACAGTAGAATAGTGATAAGATTTGTTGCCAGAACTCTTGGGCTCCTGTTCAAGCACTGCCATTTACCAACTGTGAATAACAAGTCATTTAACCTTTCTAAGCTTCATAATCCAAGTATATGAAAGAATGATAATACTTCTACTTCACATTTTACAGTGATTCTATGGTAATTGAATGGAAAATGAATATGCAAGCATATTTTCAACCCAAAACATGAAATCCACTCTCAATATTTCCTTGTATACAGCAGGTTCTTAATATGTACAGGTTGTATAAAGGATTCAGTGTGACATGAAAGCCCTTCTAAAGAAAGATGACCAGGTAGGGCCCTCCTGCCAACACCAAAAAAAAAGGAAGAAGAAAAATAATAAAATAGTGGATAGTGCAAAGATTCTTTGGAAGACATCTGGAAGTGTCTACTAAAGCTGAACATTTCACATACCACATGGCTGAAAAAATCTTTTCTTAGATGTATAACCAGAAAAAATTAATATCTATTTTGCCAAAGGCACATAAAAGGTTCATAGTAGTAATATTTAGTAGTAATAGTCCCAAACTGGAAAATATGCAAACACCTGTCAAAAGTAAAATGGAAAAATAAATCATGATATGTTTATCCAGTGTAGCACAATATGGCAATGAGAATCAATAAACTACAATGGCACATAAAAATAAGAATGAATCTCACAAACAAAAATGAGTGAAAGAAGCCATATATAAAATAGTATATACTTTAGGATTCTGTTAAATAAGGTTCAAAACAGTCTAAAGTAATCAATGCTAAAAGAAGTCAGAAAAATTTTTGTTCTTGGAAGCTAGGGATTCTCAGGTGTTGATGATGTTCTGTGTTGGGTTAAGGTGTGTTTACTTTGTGGAAGTCTATCAGGTTGTATGTTTATGGTTGGTACACTTTTCTGTATGTAGGCTATATTTCATAGAAGTTAAAACAACATGGGTTTGGTGAGGTTTGATTTTAACTCTTCCAGATTATGTAAATTCACCCTGATTCCCATAAAGCATCTCAAATTCTCCTGTTAAACCCATTTTTACTCAGTTTAGCAATTGGAGAGATAAGCCAAGCAAACTTACACAGTATTATCTAATAAATTGCACCTGTCACAGATATTTGTGTTTTAAAAGGAGGACCTCCAAAAGAGAAAAATGTCAAACACAAAAGTATGAATCATTAAGAGCTGGCTTTCATTAATCACTGAGGAAGATAATTTCAGGTGAAAAAAAATCTCTTGACTTTTCTCAAATCATACTATGACATATTCTCTTTACACATAAAGCTAGATTACAATGTCAAAGTTTAACAGGAAGAAACAAGGAAGGAAATCTGTGATTAAAGAATGTGGTGAGAAGAGTACCTTAGTGCAATCTACAATAAATATCTCTTGAGCTTTAGTTTGTATCAAGCATTGTGATATGTGCTAGGATTTCCAGACTGAATAATATGCCCTCATAGAGATTTCAATCTGGTAGTGCAAGTAATTAATTTTTAAAAGAGGGAAATAAATTATGACTTGGTTTCAATTATAAGAGATACACAAACCCAAAAAAAGATGGCAGAGTAAGAAGGCAAGGCAGAAACCTCCTCTCATAAACACACCAAGGAAGCAACTACAGCAAATACAATTACACCTGAAAATGACCTGAAGACTGCAGAACAGACCACCTACACCTGGGGAAGAAGACAAGACCACACAGAAAAGGGTAAAGTGGCAGAACCGTGATCGAGTGGGACCCAAGCCCTTCCCCCACCCCAGCCCACAGGAAGAGGAATGGAACAAGGAGGGAATAGGCACTCAGGAACTCTGCACACTGGGTGCTGGAGATCTGCTCTGGGAGCAAGAGTCCACACTGCATTGTGTGCTGATGATTAGTGGGGCTGGACAACAGGGACAGTTGAAAAAATCTGGGAGGCTGAGACTCCAGCTGCTTGTGAAGGACAGGCATGATCCACCAGTCTCACTGAGACACAAAACAGAGGCAGCATTTTGAAAGATTTTCAGCAGTGGGAGGGGTGCCAGAGGGGTGAAGGTTAGAAAGAGTTCTCTCCACAGAAGAAAGGGCAAGTGGACAATACCTCCCCAGTCCTTCCTTCACCCAATAGTTTGGGCAATCTTGGAAACCCCAGATGTTCCATCCCTCTTGCTAGCAGATCAGCCCAGAGGCACTTCCCTATGCATTGCTGGTGTTTCCAGTGTCAGACTTTGCTGCCTGGCAGGCAGAGGAAGGCTCTCCCAACTTACATGGTCCTAGCTCAGACCAATGGGAGAGGAGCCTGCAGAAGCCAATTCCAAGAACCCCTTCTTCCACCCAGGTGGCCAAGCCCTGTGCTGCCAGAGGGCACCCACACCCTGCCCTGTCTCAGAGCTACACAACTGACTCACCCACCCTGGTAACCCTGTAGCCCCACCATCACTGCAGGACAAGCATAGGATGGCCCTGTCAACAAAATCCCCAAAAGAAGCCAATATTCTGATCACAAAGGGCTAGGTGAGGCAAACTGCCAGCCACAGTGGACTGAGACCACTGTAGGGAGACAGACAGAAAGGTGAACCCACCCATTGCCCACCAACAGCAACTGGGGCTCTAACACAAAAGAGAATCAGGTACTGGACTTGAGATTCAGGGTGCCACAGAACACCTTCTTCATAAAGTCATTACTCTCTATAAGAGGAAGCATAGCAGATCCATTTAATACTAAGGAAGAAACACAGAAACACTGACAAAATGAGGCAGAGGAATATATTCCAAACAAAACTACAGGACAAAATACCAGAAAGAGGGCTAAAGGAAACAGAGAACCACCAATATTCTTGATAAAGGTTTCAAAGTAAAGTCATAAATATGCTCACTGTTTTGCAGAAAACTATTGAAGATCTCAGGGAGGATTTCAACAAAGATAGAAGAGCTGAAAAAGAGCCACTCAGAGCTGAAGATTACAGTAACTGAAACAAAACAAACAATGGAGGGATTCAAGAGTAGATTACTGCAAGTAGAGGAGACAGTCAATGAGATAGAAATTAGAGATCAGGAACACAGCAAAGCTGAGGAACAGAGAGAAAAAAGAATTTTTTTCTGGATTGAAAGGAATGAAAGAAGGATAAGAGAGTTGGGTTACCAATACAAATGAAACAATATTCACATAATTGGGGTACTAGAAGGAAAAGAGAGAAAGAAAAGGATAAAAAGTCTCTTTGAGAAAATAATTGTTGAAAACTTCTCCAATCTGGGGAAGAAATAGACACTAAGGTCATGAAAGCACAGAGAGTCCCTAACAAAAGGCACCCCAGGAAGACAACACCAAGACATATAACAATTAAAATGACAAAGATTAAGGATAAGGAGAGAGTATTGAAAGCAGCCAGAGGGAGAAAAAAAATTTATAAGGGACACCCCATCAGGCTGTGAGCAGACTTCTTGGCAGAAACTTTACAGGCCAGAAGGGACTGGCATGAAATACTTAATGTATTGAATCCTCTAACCAAATCCTCTAACCAGGAAGATTATCATTCAGATTTGAAACAAAGCTTAAATGATTCCCATATTAATGACAGCTCAAAGAATTTATAACCACTAAACCAGCATTACAGAATATATTAAAGGAACTAGTATAGATGGAAATGTTCCTAAAGCGAAATAGCTTTCACCAGTTAAAATAAACCCACAGGAAAAGTAGTAGACCAATTAATTATGATGCAAGTATGAAATTAAAACAAAACAAAATGGTAACACCAACTATACACAAAATCAGTCAAGGGATACACAAAAAAGTGCAGATTATGACATCTAATACATAAAGTGTGGAGGATGAAGGAAAAGAAAAAGAAGTACTTTTAGATTGTGTTTGAAATAGAGCAAACAGCTATTTAATATAGACTATTATACAGTCAGAAAGCTATCCTTGAACCTTAGGGTAACCACAAAGCAAAAGCCTATAATAGATAAACAAAAATTGTAAAAAGGATCCAATCACAATGCTAAAGAAAACCATCAAATAACAAGAGAAGTATATGAGACAGGAAGAAAGGAACAGAGAAGAGCTATTAAAACAACTAGAAAACAATTAATAAAATGGCAAAAAGTACACACCTATCAATAATTACCTTAAATGTAAATAGACTGATTGCACCAATCAAAAGACATGGAATGGAAGAATGGCTAAAGAAACAAGACCCATCTATATGCTGTCTATAAGAGACTCATTCTAACCCAAAGACATATACAGACTAAAAGTGAGGGGATGGAAAAACATGCTTTATGAAATAATAGGAAGAAAAAAGCAGGATTAGCAATATGTTATCAGACAAAATTGATTTCAAAACAAAGAAAGTAACAAGAGACAAGAAAGGATATTACATGATAAATGGCTCAGTCCAACAAGAGGATATAACCATTATAAATATTTCAGCACTCAACATAGGAGCATCTAAATATGTAAAACAAATACTAACAGAATTAAAGGGAAAAACAGACTGCAACACATTCATTTTAGGAGACTTTAACATATCACTCATATCAATAGACAGATCAACCAGACAATAAATAAATAAGCAAACAGAGGCATTGAACAGTACATTAGGTCAGATAGAATTAACAGATATCTACAGAATATTTCACCTAAAAGCAGCAGGACACACATTTTCCAAGTGTACATGGAAAGTTCTACAGAATAGATCACATACTAGGCCACAAAAAATGCCCCAATAAATTCAAAAAGATTGAAATTGTATTAAGTAGCTTCTCAGACCACAGTGGTCTAAAGCTAGAAATAAATTATGCAAGAAAACAAAAAAGCCTACAAACACATGGAGACTTAACAACATGCTTCTAAATAATCTGTGGGTCAATGAACAAATTAAAATGAAAATCAAGCAATACACGGAGACAGATGAAAACAAATTTTCAACAATTGAAAAATTGTGGGATGCCAAAAAAGCAGTTCTAAGAGATAAGTACATACAATACAGGCCTACCTCAAGAAACAAGAATGATCTCAAATAAACAGTCTAAACTCACAATTAAAGAAACTAGAAAAAGAAGAACAAATGAAGCCCAAAGTTAGTAGAAAGAGGGACATAATAAAGATCAGAGCAGAAATAAATCAAATAGAGAAAAATAAAACAATAGAAAAGATCAATGGAACCAGGAGCTGGTTCTTTGAGAAAATAAACGACATAGATAAACCCCTAACCAGACTTAACAAGAAAATAAGAGAGAATACACAAATTAAAAAAATTAGAAGCAGAGAAATAGTCACAATGGATACCACAGAAATACTAAGAATTATTAGACAATACTATGAAAAATTATATGCCAATAAATTGGACATCCTAGAAGAAATTGACAAAATCTTAGAAAAACATAACCTTCTAAGACTGACCCAGGAAGAAACAGAAAATATGAATAGACCAATTACCATCAATGTAATTGCATTGGTAATCAAAAAACTCCCAAAAAACAAAATTATGGGACCAGATGGCTTCATAGCTGGATTCTACCAAACATTTAAGAATACTCATCCTTCCTCAAGTATTCAAAAAATAGAATAGCGGAGAGTACTTCCAAACTCATCCTATAAGGCCAGCATCACTCTAATACCAAACCAGGCAAAGACACAATGAAAAAGAAAAATTATAGACCAATATCCCTGATGAGAATAGATGTAAAAATCCTCAACAAAATATTATCAAACTGAATATAAAAATACATCAAAGATCATCCATCAGGACTAAGTGGGATTTATTCCAGTGATGCAAAATTGTACAATATTCATAAATTAATCAATATCATACACCACATTAACAAAAGGAAGGACAAAAATCACATGATCATCTCAATAGATGCTGAAAAAGCATTTGACAAAATTTAACATCCATTCATGATAAAAACTCTCAACAAAATGGGTATAGAGGGAAAATACTTCAATATAAAAAAGACCATATTCAACAAACCCACAGCTAAAAGGTTTCCCTCTAAGATCAGGAAAAGCACAAGGATGTCCACTCTCACCACTTTTATTCAAATTAGTGCTGGAGGACCTAGCCATGGAAATCCTACAACACAAAGAGATAAAAGGCATCCAAATTGGTAAGGAAGAATTTAAACTGTTATTATTTGCAGATGACATGATTTTATACATAGAAAATGCTAATGACTCCATCAAAAAACTAGTAGAACTAATAACTGGATTCAGCAAAGTTGCAGGATACAAAATTAATATACAGAAATCTGTTGCATTCCTATATACTAACAATGAACTAGCAGAAAGAGAAATCAGGAAAACAGTGCCATTTATAATTGCATCAACAAGAATAAAACACCTAGGAATAAATCTAACCAAGGAGGTCAAAGACCTGTACTCTGAAAACTATAAGACACTCATAAGAGAAATTAAAGAAAATGCCAATAAAGGGAAATCTATGGATAGGAAGAACTAATATTGTCAAAATGGCCATCTTGCCCAAAGCAATTTAGATTCATTGCAATCCTTACCAAAACACCAACATCATTTTCAATGAACTAGAACAAATAGTTCTAAAATTCATATGGAACAACAAAAGATCCAAAATAGCCAAACCAATCCTCAGAAAGAAGAACAAAGCTGGAGGATTTGCTCCCTGACTTCAAGCTATATGACAAAGCTACAGTGATCAAAACAATTTGGTACTGGCACAAATACAGACCCATAGGTCAATGGAACAGAATAGAGAGCCTGTATATAAGCCCACAGATATATAGTAAATTAATACATGATAAATGAGCCATGAATATACAATAGGGAAAAGACAGCCTCTTCAATAACTAGTGTTGGGAAAACTGGACAGCTACATGCAAGAGAATGAAATTGTATTACTGCTTAACTCCGCACACAAAAGAAATGGATCAAAGACCTGAATGTGAGATGTGAAACCATAAACTCTTAGAAGAAAACATAGGCAAAAATCTCTTGAATATAAGTATGAGCAATATTTTTCCTGGACACATCTCCTCAGGCAAGGGAAAGAAATAAAAAGTGAACAAAGTAGGACTACATCAAACTAAAAAGCTCTGTACAGCAAAGGACTACATGAGCAAAACAAAAAGGCAACCTACAGAGTAGGAGAATATATTTGTAGATGACTTATCTGATATGGGGTTAACAATATATAAAGAGCTCATATACCTCAACACCAAAAAAACAAATAACCTGATTAAAAAATGGGCAGAGGGTCTGAATAGACATTACTCCAAAGAAGAAATACAGATGGCCAAGAGGTGCAGAAAAAGATGCTCCTCATTGCTAATCATCAGGGAAATGCAATTCAAAACCACAGTGAACTATCACCTCACACCAATTAGAATGGCCAGGATTCTAAGACAAAAAATAATGTGTTGTTGAGGATGTGAAGAAATAGGAACCCTCCTACACTGTCAGTGGGAATATAAATTGGTACAACCACTGTAAAAAGCATTATGGAGGTTCCTCAAAAAACTAAAAATGGAAATACCATTTGACCCAGTAATTCCACCTCTAGGAATTTACCCAATGTAAACAAAATCCCTAATTCAAAAAAAAAATATGCACCCTTATGTTTATCACTGCATTATTTACAATAGCCAATATATGGAAGCAACCTAACTGTCCAGCAATAGATGAATGGATTAAGAAGATGTGGTACATATACAAAATCAAATATTATTCATCCATAAAAAGAATCGAAATCCTGCCATTTGCAATAGCACAGATGGATCTAGAGGGTATTATGCTCAGTTAAATAAGTCAGGTGGAGAAAGACAAATACCATGATTTCACTTGGAGTATAAAAATAAAACAAAAGAGAATGAACAACACAGCAGTAGACTCATAGACACTGAGAAGTGACTAGTGGTTACCAAGGGGAAGGGGTTAGAAAGGTTGGAAGGAGAGGGTGAGGGGAATAAAAATTCTCAGTCATAATATGAGTTTGTCATGGGGATAGTAGTACAGTATGCAGAATATAGCCAATGATTCCATAATATCTTTATATGCTGACAGATAGTAACCTCACTGGGGGGGGTGAGGATTTAATAATATGGGAAACTGTTGAACCACTGTGTTGTATATTCAAAACCAATATAAGATTGTATATCAATGATACTTCAATAAAAAAGAGAAATACACAAGTTTATACAGTTCTATCACCTTCTGACTTAGTAAATTGAGCAAGCTATTTAACTTCTGTGCTTCTGTTTCCTCTTGTATGAAAAGGGACTAATAATTGTAGCTACCTCATAGGATTGTTATGAAGATGAAATGAGTTAGTATTCATAAAGCACTCAAAACAAGGCTTGCACAATGACATTTACACAGCACGTTTTTCCAATCTAAAATATACAGTTTAACATTTTGGAAACTGGGGTGCTCTTATAATCAGTGGTATCTTACGTACACTTGCCTAAGGTGTGATCTTTGTCATTATCTATAGGTGCTTGGACTTGGTTGTTTATTTTTGGTGGCTCAATTAAACACTTTTCAGGCCCATTTATGGAAGAAATGAAAGTCCTGATTGTATCAGAAGACTAATTGGAAACCTGGTGAAATCAGTCAGTGCCTGTGCAAATCTTTCAGTGAAGAGGAGACTTGGAGCAAACTTTTAAGAAGCGCTGTACCACCTCTGCTGCCGATGGCTTAAAAGACAGTATCAGGTGGTAACATGGATATTGGCCTCTCTGAGTTAAAAGGAACTGAAAGTTGGATTCTGAAAGTGAACATTTTAAGAATATCTTCATTTATTTCAGTTCACACTTCTTATACATGCACAACTAGGTCTAACTATCTCTGAAAGAGCTCTTTTAATAAGAGTAAAATGAAAATTCTGAATCCTATGAAACACTGTGTCTTAGTTTAATTGGTATCACATTGTCTTTCCAAGTGATAGCACATCAAATAAGGTATGTCTTACCATCAGCCGTTTCAGTGAAATATGGTAGGCATTCATTAAATAAATGAAATGGTGTGATGAGAGCATAAAAGAGGAAATGGGTCTTCTTAAGGAGATCAAAGAAAACTTCCCTTCGGAATTAATTTTTGAGGTGAGATCTGAAGAAAAGGCAGCAGTTGAGCAGCAGGAGGTGGGGGAGAGGAAAAAATGTTTAGGTGGAGGGAACAGTATGTGCAAAGATCCTATGGCAAGAGGGAACATGGCACTCAGAAAGGTGTAACTAAGAAAAGTGGTCACATCACAACCCCATTACAACCTACTTTCAAGATTTAGTTTCCCATAAACTGAAAACAGACTCTACACATATTGAAAATATATCCAATATGCAGAACTTGCATCGTGATTTGGAAAGTAATATCTTTCCTTTGTATCGTATCTCCTTTTTTCTTTTTAACTGAAAGGTGAAGTCTGCACTATGGACAAAATATTTTGCACTAGCTGTTTTAGTGTCTGCATGGGGGAATTTATTCAATATGATTTTATAATGGCAGCTTTTATAAAACTGAATGTTATTTGATTATGACAGATAATACACTGGATCCAACTACAAAATATGAAAACTGATGGAACCATCATACAACACAAGTTAAATCATAATGAAACGATTTGCCTTTAATTTAAATGTAATAACCCATTATATCTTCACATTTTTTCTTTTTTTTAATACAATGAACTAATTACCTTCTCAAAACATTTATAAGGGTCAGAAAAGTATTCTGCTGTATGAACTCCAAAAATATTTAAGATAGAGATATATATTTAGGATAAATTCAACAAATTATGGGTGAGGAATTATTTTAATGTGCTTCACTGCAATGTTAAAGAGCACAGGGTTCATTCTTCCTATTACAGATTTCCCACTCACCTTTAATAATGTGTTGTCTTATGTTCTTTTTCCTGCTTATTGTTTTACTTTTTGGTGATTTGAAAAGTAAATAGCCTTTTAAAATTCTAGAGTTTCATTCAGAATTTTAAAGCACAGATCATTCTCCAGTTATATGATAAGTTGTAGTAGTGGTTGTCTAATTTGTATAAGATAAGGACATTTTATTGTTTTTCATTGCTACCTTTCCAACTTTTGAATTTTCGTTCAAATTAAGTGGTATTTTGACCCATAATGTATTTTACACTAATACATTTTCTTTCCCAGAATGACTACCTTTATCATAAAGTTCCATTAGAATTCCCATTACAATCTTGACCTTCTTGCCTTTTGACTTTTCTAATAAAAAGAAACGAACATAAAGAAGATAATCAAAAATGTATAAACAGACTAGCAAGTGTTTTCTAATTTTTCCAGTGTTCTCTGGTAAAAAAAAAAAAAGTTGACTATTTATTTCAAATCATTTTTTTCTCTACTTTTTGAATTATCAATTCTTTTCATTATCTCGTTCCCGATCTGATGAACTTCTTGGTACTGGTCTTAGAGGGCTTTGTGATTTATTTGTGGCATTTTTAATAATAAAAAAAAACACAGAAAAGATACCAAAGGAGTGAATAAACACTGGCAGTCTTGACGTCCACAAAAATTTAAACCACAGACCACCTTTTTAAACATAATATATATTTTAGCATGGAAAAGATCAATTTCAGGAAAAGTTGGTCAGGCAGATTTTGTCCTAAACAATCTCAGTAAAATTAAGTCTGAAATGTGTAGATTCTACCAAGCAAGTTTCACTAAAAAGAAATATGAAGTTGAGGCTATTCAATGCAGTTGTTTCCATGAGCCCTTGTCACTTGTGTTCTTACAACATGTCTTATATTGAACTATTTCACGGTATACCAGTCATACATAAGAAAGACCAACCACTTTCTTTTTTATCTCCTTTTTGCCACCTTTAAAAGGTGGTTCTGCTTACTTCCCTTTATTCTGCTACCCCAAGAACCAAAAATCCCTGATTATTCTTGTAAAATTTATTTTAGAGCATGTATTTTCCTCTTCAAGAATATTTTTAATTTTTTTAATAATGTATTTTATCATTAATTTACAATTACATGTGCAATATTACGATTATTAAACTACCCCATCATCAGGTCCCCCCCACCAACCCCATTACAGTCACTGTCCATCAGCGTAGTGAGATGCTATACAATCACTACTTGTCTTCTCTGAGTTGTACTGCCCTCCCCGTGCTCCCCCAACATTACATCTGCTAATCGTAATGCCCCTTTTTCCCTCTTATCCCTCCCTTCCTGCCCATTTTCCCCAGTCCCTTTCCCTTTGGTAACTATTAGTCCGTTCTTGGGTTCTGTGAGTCTGCTGCTGTTTTGTTCCTTCAGTTTTTTCTTTGTTCTTATACTCCACATATGAGTGAAATCATTTGATACTTGTCTTTTTCGGTTTGGCTTATTTCACTGAGCATAATACCCTCTAGCTCCATCCATGTTGTTGCAAATGGTAGGATTTGTTTTCTTCTTATGGCTGAATAATATTCCATTGTGTATATGTACCACTCTTCTTTATCCATTCATCTACTGATGGACACTTAGGTAGCTTCCATTTCTTGGCTATTGTAAATAGTGCTGCCATAAACATAGGGGTGCATATGTCCTTTTCAAATTGGGCTGCTGCATTCTTAGGGTAAATTCCTAGGAGTGGAATTCCTGGGTCAAATGGTATTTCTATTTTGAGTTTTTTGAGGAACCTCCATACTGCTTTCCACAATGGTTGAACTAATTTGCAGTCCCACCAGCAGTGTAGGAGGGTTCCCTTTTCTCCACATCCTCGCCAACATTTGTTGTTGTTTGTGTTTTGGATGTTGGCCATCCTCACTGGTGTGAGGTGATATTTCATTGTGGTTTTAATCTGCATTTCTCTGATGATTAGCGATGTGGAGCATCTTTTCATGTGCCTGTTGGCCATCTGAATTTCTTCTTTGGAGAAGTGTCTATTCATGTCCTCTGCCCATTTCTTAATTGGATTACTTGCTTTCTGTTTGTTAAGGTGCATGAGTTCTTTATATATTTTGGATGTCAACCCTTTATCAGATGCGTTTTTTATGAATATATTCTCCCATACTGTAGGATGTCTTTTTGTTCTACTAATGGTGTCCTTTGCTGTACAGAAGTTTTGCAGCTTGATATAGTCCCACTTGTTCATTTTTGCTTTTGTTTCCCTTGCCTGGGGAGATATGTTCATGAAGAAGTCGCTCATGTTATGTCCAAGAGATTTTTGCCTATTTTTTTTCTAAGAGTTTTATGGTTTCATGACTTACATTCAAGTCTTTGATCCACCTTGAGTTTACCTTTGTGTATGGGGCTAAACAGTAGTCCAGTTTCATTCTCTTACATGTAGCTGTCCAGTTTTTCCAACACCAGCTGCTGAAGAGGCTGTCATCTCCCCATTGTATATCCAAGGCATTTTTATCAAATATTAATTGACTGTATATGTTTGGGTTAATGTTTGGATTTTCTATTCTGTTCCACTAGTCTGTGGGTCTGTTTTTGTGCCAATACCAAATTGTGTTGATTACTGTGGCTTTGTAGTAGAGCTTGAAGTCAGGGAGTGTAATTCCCCCTGTTTTATTCCTCCTTCTCAGGATTGATTTGGCTATTCGGCGTCTTTTGTGGTTCCATATGAATTTTAGAATTATTTGTTCCAGTTCATTGAAGAAAGCTGTTGGTAGTTTGATAGGGATTGCATTGAGTCTGTAGATTGCTTTTGGTAGTATAGCCATTTTGACAATATTTATTCTTCCTAGCCAAGAGCATGGGATGCATTTCCAATTGTTAGTGTCCTCTTTAATTTCTCTTAGGAATGTCTTGTAGTTTTCAGAGTACAGGTTTTTCACTTCCTTCGTTAGGTTTATTCCTAGGTATTTTATTCTTTTTGATGCAATTGTGAATGGAATTGTTTTCCTGATTTCTCTTTCTGTTAGTTCATCATTAGTGAATAGGAAAGCAACAGATTTCTGTGTGTTAATTTTGTATCCTGCAACTTTGCTGAATTCAGATATTACTTCTAGTAGTATTGGAATGGAATCTTTAGGGTTTTTTATGTACAGTATCATGTCATCTGCAAATAGTGACAATTTGACTTCTTCTTTACCAATCTGGATGCCTTGTATGTCTTTGTTTTGTCTGATTGCCGTGGCTAGGACCTCCAGTACTATGTTGAATAACAGTGGAGAGAGTGGGCATCCCTGTCTTGTTCCCGATCTTAGATGAAAAGCTTTCAGCGTCTCGCTGTTAAGTATGATGTTAGCTGTGGGTTTGTCATATATAGCCTTTATGATGTTGAGGTACTTGCCGTCTATACCCATTTTGTTGAGAGTTTTAATCAGGAATGGATGCTGAATTTTGTCAAATGCTTTTTCAGCATCTATGGAGATGATCATGTGGTTTTTGTTCTTCTTTTTTTGATGTGGTGGATGATGTTGATGGATTTTCGAATGTTGTACCATCCTTGCATCCCTGGGATGAATCCCACTTGATCATGGTGTATGATCCTCTTGATGTATTTTTGAATTCGGTTTGCTAATATTTTGTTGAGTATTTTTGCATCTATGTTCATCAAGGATATTGGTCTGCAATTTTCTTTTTTGGTGAGTTCTTTTCCAGGTTTTGGTATTGCAGTGATGCTGGCTTCATAGAATGAGTTTGGAAGTATTCCCTCCTCTTCTATTTTTTGGAAAACTTTAAGGAGAATCGGTGTTATTTCTTCTCTATATGTCTGGTAGAATTCAGAGGTGAATCCATCAGGTCCAGAGGTTTTGTTCCTGGGTAGTTGTTTGATTACAAATTCGATTTCGTTGCTAGTGATTGGTCTGTTTAGTTTTTCTGTTTCTTGCTTGGTCAGTCTTGGAAGGTTGTATTTTTCTAAGAAGTCCATTTCTTCTATGTTTTCTAGCTTGTTAGCATATAGATTCTCATAATATTCTCTTATGATTCTTTGTATTTCTGTGGGGTCAGTCGTGATTTTTCCTTTCTCATTTCTAATTGTGTTTATGTGTGTAGATTCTCTTTTTCTCTTAATGAGTCTGGCTAGGGGTTTATCTATTTTGTTTATTTTTTCAAAGAACCAGCTCTTGGTTTTACTGATTTTTTTCTATTGTTTTATTCTTCTCAATTTTATTTACTTCTTCTCTGATCTTTATTATGTCCCTCCTTCTGGTGACTTTGGGCCTCATTTGTTCTTCTTTTTCCAATTTCAGTAATTGTGTCTTTAGACTATTCATTTGGGAATGTTCTTCCTTCTTTAAATAGGCCTGGATTGCAATGTACTTTCCTCTTAGAACTGCCTTTGCTGCGTCCCACAGAAGTTGTGGCTTTGTGTTGTTGTTGTCATTAGTCTCCATATATTCTTTGATTTCTGTTTTGATTTGGTCGTTAACCCATTGATTAATTAGGAGAGTGTTGTTAAGTCTCCATGTATTTGTGAGCCTTTTTGATTTCTTTCTAAAATTTATTTCTAGTTTTATACCTTGGTGATCTGAGAAGTTGGTTGGTAGGATTTCAATATTTTTCAAATTACTGAGGTTCTTTCTGTGGCCTAGTATGTGGTCTATTCTGGAAAATGTTCCATGTGCACTTGAGAAGAATGTGTATCCTGTTGCTTTTGGGTGTAGAGTTCTGTAGATGTCTGTTAGGTCCATCTGTTCTAGTGTGTTGTTCAGTGCCTCTGTGTCTTTACTTATTTTCTGTCTGGTTGATCTGTCCTTTGGAGTGAGTGGTGTGTTGAAGTCTCCTAAGATGAGTGCATTGCTGTCTATTTCCTCCTTTAATTCTGTTAGTATTTGTCTCACATATGCTGGCGCTCCTGTTTTGGGTGCATATATATTTATAATGGTTATATCTTCTTGTTGGACTGACCCCTTTATCATTATGTAATGTCCGTCTTTATCTTTTGCTACTTTCTTCATTTTGAAGTCTATTTTGTCTGATACAAGTACTGCAACACCTGCTTTTTTCTCTTTGTTGTTTGCATGAAATATCTTTTTCCATCCCTTCACTTTTAGTCTGTGTATATCTTTGGATTTGAGGTGAGTTTCTTGTAGGCAGCATATAGATGGGTCTTGCTTTTTTATCCATTCTGTTACTCTGTGTCTTTTGATTGGTGCATTCAGTCCATTTACATTTAGGGTGATTATTGATAGGTATGTACTTATTGCCATTGCTGGCTTTAGATTCGTGGTTACCAAGGGTTCAAGGGTTGCTTCTTTACTATCTAACAATCTAACTTAACTTTCTTGTTAAGTTATTGTAAACACAGTCTGATGTTTCTTTCTTTCTCTCCCTTCTTATTCCTCCTCCTCCATTCTTTCTATAATAGGTGTTTTATTCTTTGCCTTTAGTTAGTATTTGGATGGTCTGCTTTCTTTGCTATGATTTTATTTTCTCTGGTGACATCTTTTTAGCCTTAGGTGTGCTTCCATCTAGAGCAGTCCATTTAAGATATCCTGTAGTGGTGGTTTATGAGAGGCAAACTCTCTCAACTTTTGTTTATCTGGAAATTGTTTAATCCCTCCATCATATTTCAATGATAATCGTGCTGGCTACAATATTCTTGGTTCGAGGCCCTTCTGTTTCATAACGTTAAATATATCATGCCATTCTCTTCTGGCCTGTAAGGTTTCTGTTGAGAAGTCTGATGATAGTCTGATGGGTTTTCCTTTGTAGGTGATCTTTTTTCTCTCTCTAGCTGCCTTTAATACCCTGTCTTTATCTTTGATCTTTGCCATCTTAATTATTATGTGTCTTGGTGTTGTCTTCCTTGGGTCCCTTGTGTTGGGAGATCTATGAGCTTCGGTGGACTGCGAGACTACTTCCTTCCCCAGTGAGGGAAAGTTTTCAGCAATTATTTCTTCAAAGACACTTTCTATCCCTTTTTCTCTCTCTTCTTCCTCTGGTACTCCTATAATGCGAATATTGTTCCGTTTGGATTGGTCACACAGTTCTCTTAATATTCTTTCATTCCTAGAAATCCTTTTATCTCTCTCTGCCTCAGCTGCTCTGTACTCCTGTTCTGTTTTCTATTCCATTAACAGTCTCTTGCATCTCATCCATTCTGCTGTTAAGCCCGTCGATCGCTTGTCTGATTTCTGTATTGTCTTTCCTCAGTTCCCTCACTTCCTCCCTCAGCTCTTGCACACTTCTCTGTAGGTCCATCAGCATGGTTATGACTTTTATTCTGAATTCTTTTTCAGGGAGGCTGTGCATTTCCATCCCTTCAGACTCCCTCTCTGGGGTTGTCTGGTTGATTTTGGTCTGAACCATATTCCTCTGTCTTTTCATGGCTATATAATTGGTCACTGATAGTTGCCACGTATGTCAGCTGGGCTCTTTACGACTTTAAAAAGAGAAGAAAAAAAAGAGAAAAAAAAAGAATGAAAAGAAAAGGAAAAAAGAAAGAAAAGAAAAAACAAAAACAAAACAAAACAAAACAAAAAAAATGCCCACCGGACGTAGATTCTGTGGGAATGCTCTAGGTTGCCCTATTGCCCCACTATTCCACAGCTGTGACTGTGCCGCTCCGCAGGGCCCTTTATCGCTCGGGCAGGGTGGGAACGAATAGGAGGCTGTTGATCTCAGTGAGAAGTGTTAAGTATGGCTACGCTTCCTCAGTCGCCAGCTAAGGCGTCTGAAACTCCCCAGGACTCCCAGCCTGCTGGGCTGAGTGTGCTGGGGCGATCTGGCTCCTCCGCTGGGCTCCTGTCTCTTTAAGACCGCTGAGGAAAGCGCGCACTTTTTTTTTTCCTTCCCGGGAGCCGGCTGCAAGCACCCTGGCGCGTTCCCCGCTCAGATCCTGCCGCTCTGTCTCCCCAATCTCCGCTGCACTGCGCAATGTGGGTCAGCGCTCCCCGCGCAGATCACCGGGGCTGGCTACTTCGCGGGGTGTACTTCCTCTCCCTCCCGGCTCTGAATCCTCTCCTCCCGCCGGTGCGCTGGGGTGGGGGAGGGCTCGGGTCCCGCTGGGTCGCGGCTCCGTATCTTACCCGCCTCTTGGGGTGCTGAGTCCTCTCGGGTGTAGCTGCACGCTGTGCGCTTTCCTGTGTATTCTCGTCTCTCTTTTAGGAATAGATGTATTTTCTGTGTTTTCGTAGATAAATCTAGTGTTGGGAGGAGATTTCTGCCGCCCTGCTCACACCGCCATCTTCCCGGAAGTCCCTTCAAGAATAATTTTTAATGCTTGCTTTTTATTTTGGAATTGTATTTGCTTTGAAATTATCCTTTTGTAACCCAAATTTTCTATTCTTTATTTTGATTTATCTCTGGTTCATCTGCAATGTGCTTTTTATAAACTTTTTCATTGGGTAACATGGTGGCATACTCTCTGAGCTCCTCTGTGTAACGGTCTTTCAAGTAATTTCTCATTTAATTAAAGATGCAGATGTGTGGAGTTTGGGGTCATGGCATTTTCTTCACCAAGAATTCCATAGACATTGCTAAATCTTCTGGATATTTGGTTATAGGGAAGACATTTGAGGCAAATCTGATCTGTAATTTCCTATCAAGGCAAATTTCTCTTTCATTCAGATACCTACAGGATGCTTTTCTTAATATGTTTAATTCAAAAATTGAGCCAGGGAAAATCCAACACTTCTTCAGGACTGTAAAAATTTAGTTAACTCAAGAGACATAGTGTGCTGTTTATTTATGTCATTAGCCTATTGCCCTGATTTTATCTTCCTGCTTGCTAGTCTCTCTGTCTGCCTCACTAGGCTGGATCTCTTTAGTCATGCTGACAGTGTCCTCTCTCTGCATATCTCTAGCATGTGGTACAGCACGGGGCTCAACATAGTTCTCCATGAATATATGTTGAGGGAATGAGCTAAGCAAGTAAATTAAATCTCCCTTCAAATTGCAAAATTCAACAAAATTTCTCTAACAGAAGTTCAGTGGAGGCCAACAAATAGACCTAAGTAGGAATGAGAAAATTCTGCATATTTTTAAAGAAATTTTGACCAAAAAATTAAAATATTATAATAAAACACTATCCTGTGTCATATATTGAATATCAAGTATTATGATTGAATTCCATTTGCCTTATCTTTGTTGCATCTATTGATTCTTTCATGGATGTCTCCTTCATTATGTGGTTTGTGATTTTGAATGGTATGATTATTTTAGTAGGTATTGTCTTATCTGGGAGTAACCTGGTTCTTAGATGTATCGTATACATGTGATTTGAAGTTTGCCCCTGCGAGGAGAAAAATCATTCTCAAAACACTGAGAATAAAAATTCTGAGCTCCTAGCTGCATGTGAGTAGGCCTGGGTTCCAGTTTCTCCTAGGTCACTCCCTCCCACCAGAGGTGTGGGTACATGGAAAGCATCCACTCCATATTCCAGGGAAATAAGCAGAGTATGCCTCATGATCCTGATTTTATATGGTGGCCTCATGGCTTTCAAGGCATGAGGGTCTCAACCACATAATATTTAATAGTTTTCTTTTATGTAACATTCTCCTATATTTGGAGAAGTTCGCTCTGCCATATTGACTCGGCATGCATTTATCTTTATATTTCCAGTGACTTCTCAAGTCTGTAGAAGACAGTTGCTCCTCAATTGTTATTTAATTAAATCAATCAATAAATTTAATAAGTCAATAAAGCAAACATGAATGCCCTAAGCACTGATGTTCATTGGAAGGGTGGAGAAATAAGCACCCAAATGATCAGGGAAAAGGAAAAAAAACAGGAAGAAATAGTGGGAAGCATGAGTGTATAAAAAGCAGACAACAGAGAATTAGGAATAACTTTTGTGATTTGCAAAATGTGCCTGAGACCTGTATAGAGAGAAATTTTTTAAAAATTATCATTATGACCCCAGGATTTTAGTTTTGCTGAGGTGACACTTTTACTTATTTTATTATATTATGTTTCTGGAGCTTTTCACAAAATAAGCACTATAAAAGTTATCTCAAAAATAAAAAAAAAGATGTCATTGAAAATAAAGTGAAAACAACACCGTCTAATGCAAATTTCTGGTAGCAAATTCCTTTCCATGTCACTCTCAGCTTGACAAATATGGATTATACTGCAGATGTATAATTTTGGGGGCAATAATGCCAGTTTCCTCCCAAACAGAAACTATGTGTTCACTGCTTTCCAGATGTACAACTCCCTCTGGTTAAATCTTACAAAAATGGCTTGCATTGTTCAAAAAAAACAATTTGAACAAGTTTCTTTGTGTCTTTATTGTTTCATTTGATAAAAGGCAGTTTATCTCCCCAGCACATACATTGCTTTCTCAGAGTACCTTGTGGCAGCCTACTTGTTTTTTTTTTAACTGCATTTGCTAAATTTAGTATGAATGGTAGGATAATCCTTGATAGGAAAGTGGAGTATAAAGATAAAAGAAAGAAGCATTAAGTTCTTTCCCTAACCAGTTCCAAATGTGCCTTTATGCCTATAATATCCCATAAACACCAGGGCAATTGCACCAGCTGCTCTTGACTCTCGGAGGGCATGATATTTCCTCTCATTCTGGCACCAGCCACCACCCCAAAGGAAAGAAACTCTCACAAGCCAGAAGTAGACAGGCGGAGCTTTACCAAGGCTATAGATAAACACTAGGACCTGATAGCTCTCTGCTGACACTGAGTTCCTATAAAAATAAAAAAGTAAACTATAAAAAGACATTAAATCCAGAAATAAAAACAGTCTTTGGATATTTTTTCATATATTCTTCTGATATTTTGTAAGTGTGATATCCAGAACTCTTGTCAATCATGCATTAAATGAGAGTGAGGCAAAGAAAAAGGGTTTTAGCTCCCTGATTAACACACAGTTTACTCACTTCCATTACTATGGGCACTTTTTTTGTGTGTATGGCATTTTTCTACAGCTCAAAACAATATGTTGGCTTATGTTTAAGTCAGAAACACAATTCAAGTACAGTAAAATACGAGGTGTACACCCCACTTTCTTTTACAGTTTTATTTCATTCTATCAAATAGACATTTTCTTACTATAAAACACAAAACAAAACTACACTCTTAAGAAAGACTGTCCTGAGCTGTCCTGAGCACAATTACCTGAGCACAACACTGTGGAATACTGGCCACAAATTACTACATTACTGATATTGAAAAAAAAAGCAAAAACATCACAAAAACAGAAGTCCATCATGCCAAGCTTAATGAGCTACTAGATGATGACTGCTCAAAGGGGCATTTGTATATTGTGGCAATACTTTATCCTTTCACATGGTCAGTTCATAATAGTCATAGTTCAACTCTTTGCTGAATTCCCATCACACTCCTTCTCTTGTCCTGCAGTGAAAGTCTGGGCAGGAAAATCACAATCCATTGAGTCCCATCCAAGACAAAGAGACCAAACATTGGGCATCTTCTGACCTCTCTAAAGCAAACAGGTGCAGCTTCAGAAAAACTTTAAGAACATCTAGATTTAAACCTTAGCCCTTACACTTAGGAGATTTGATTCTGGTTATTTGATTTTTTTAATCCTTTGTTCTTTTCATCTGCAATATGAGTACAATCCCCCCTGCCGTTTCTTCCTCAATGTTTTTTTGCCACAGTAGGATAAGATAATGTACATGAAAACTTTTTTAAGATTGTTGACAAAAGTGAGATTTTCCTATTTTTGTAAGTTTTATTTGGTCTATACAGCATATCTTAGAAATTCCTATGTGCTAGATACTGTTCTAAGTGATATAAGTATTTAACTCATTTAGCCCTCACAACCGCCATGGAATGCAGATGACCAGTAAACTGAGACACTGAGAGACTATGTAACTGACCCATGGTGCTAATCTTTACACTATACCAAAGTTTTATGGATGCTACTGATTGAACTGCTTCCATACTTATGCTATAAGGACAGTGAACCAGAGTCTAAACTGGCTTAGGTATAACATTTTGAGATACAGCCCTCAAAATACAGTAGAAGTCAATCTCAAGATAAAGTTAGAATAGAGACACCGAAACATCTGCATTGTCCACATGGAAACAATAGAATCTGGTCATGGAGGGACAAAGGCTAATGACAGTGACCTGCTCAATGGCTAAATGTTGGGCCTTTCGGCCATCATCACTTTGTGAGTATTATTACCATAATCCATACAAACAACAGTAGGAAAGAAGGGTAGCAAAAAAGAATCTGGGAAATCCTATCGCACCACATCTTATTGGTGGGAGTAGGATGATAAGATGAAAATGTGACTAAATAAAACTGTCTGAGCAGCGAAGGGCTGGCAATAGAAAGAAACAAGTATTATTAAAGTGCTCATACAATCCAGAAAGAGGATTCAAGGAATTTGTTAGAGTCACACTACCCAGTAAGTGCTGTTTGATTAGAGCAGTGACCCCTTAGGAGCCAATTGTGAGCAGTAATGGCCCCAACAACTTTTATGGGGAAGGCAGAAATGCGGATGCCTTCATTGGGTGTATCATGGGGTATTTGTTCCTCCCTTCGGCTACTTTCTCTATTTTTCTTACTAGTTTCTTAGAGGCTCTATTGTTGCTTCCACTAAACAATTACTTAATTGCAAAACTCTGGTTTGCAGCATTCACGGCAGTTTCCAAAGACACATATGCTTTTTTTTTTTTGCCATAGATACTGCATTTTTTATCTATTGCTGAATAAAGAATTGCACCAAAGCTTAGTGGCTTAAAAAAATTTTGTATTATCTCAAGTTTCTGTGGGTCTGGAATCTGGGCACACTTAGCTGGGTACCTCTGGCTCAGGGTTTCTCACAAGATTGCAATCAAAGTGTTAACCAGGGCTTCAGTTATTTCAAGGCTCAACTGGGGAAGCCTCTGCTTCTAAGCTCGCTCCCATGATTTCTTTCTTTGTGGGCTGTTGTGCTAAGAGTCTCAGTTCCTGGCTGACTTTTGGCTAGAGGCTGCCTGGTCTTCATTGCCACACCACCTCTTCATTTTGAAGGTCAAACATGACAGCTAACTTTCTGAGAAACAGCTTGGACCTGGGGGTCTTCTAGATTTCGTCCTCCACTTGTGAGATATAGAGGCAAGGTAGTGTGCAGTATTGGTAAAATAAAAGGTTAAGATAAAAACAGCAGGAGGCAATGGCTGACCACAAGTGTAAGGGAAGGTCTTTGGAAACTAGAAGGTCCGGGAACTGAGAGTCCATGTTTGGTGAGTCCTTCCTGTGAATATCAAAATCATTATAATTGTTGGCAGGAGTTGGAGTGGGCAGAAAGATGGCAAGAATCATAGGGAAGAAGTCAAAAAATTAAGATAGGGTAATTTAATGTGACATGGGAAGCAAGGAGAATCCCTGATCTCAATGGAGCCCTAACAGTATGTGTTGGGTGACAGACTGGGTGCCTCTGTTTGAGTGACCTGCAAAAGAAATGGTGGCATCTAGGGAGGGCCCAGGTTATTCAGTCAAGGAGGTGGAAAGCTACGTTCATTGGAGTTGCTGTAGATATGGAGGAGGTTCTTCTTCATCAAGTATTAACTCCAGAATTGTGCAAACAAGTGGCCAACTTGATAAAAAGTGTTATAATAACTCTGCCTCCTTCCATGCTTTGATCCCCCTGGATCTGATATCTCCCAGTAAAGTTTCACACGTACCCTTTTATCTCAGGCTTTGTTTTCTGGGGAAACCCAAACTAAGATCAAGCTAAAGGAAAATATATAACTTTTTACCTAAAAGGCAAATATATATGCATTATACCATTTGCATATATCTATGTAGTTATGTGTGTGTGTGTGTATATATATATATATATATATATATATATAATAGCAGTAAATGTTAACAAATTATTATCAAACTAGAAAGATTTAAGATATGAACTATCCTGTTTCTAGTAATCACCGCTATCTCCATCATCATTATCAGTCTTTCCCTTCTGAGACTCAAAAGGAAGGTAACAGACCTTATGATTTAATTCTTAGATGCTTACAGGAAGTGGCCAGGGCCAGACTGCAGATGGGAATGAGGGTGCCCATCTTCACACAACTGGCATTGATTCTTTAAGGTGATGAAATGTTTGTTACCTTTAAATTTACATATTCTGTTCAGAAGTCCCCAAGGTTACCAGAAGTCTTTTAAGACATCTCAAGATATTTTAAGATTCTCCATATAAAAAATTGGGAACTGGCTTTTTTTTTAACAGTGAGAAAAATTAAAAGATTAAAGTAATATGAGTAGATCATTTATAGTCAGAGAAGAACTATAGTTCAGAGTACGTATTAGCTCCCAGGCTGCTGTAAAATAAAATTCCCACAAACCGAGAGGCTTAAAATGACAAATGTCCCCTGTCACAGTTCTGGAAGCACAAGTCTGAGATCAAGGCATTGCCAGAGCCATGCTTTCTCTAAAGGCTCTAGAGGAGAATTCGTTGCCTTTTCCGAGCTTCTGCTGTGCCTGGTGTGGGTAAATTTGTAATATTTCCAGAATATCTCTCCTGGCTTTAGTGCATCTGCATATCAACAGCTGTTTCTAAGGGGTGGAGAGCAGTAGTCCATCTCCATATCAATGGGTAATTTACCTGGGTAACCAAGGCATCTGAACCTGAGAGGTTGGGGGGAGGTCTTGCTTGCTTCTGCCTGAGCAGGAAAGAGAAACAGCCCCAGACCACAGTTTATAAGGAATAAATGGGTTTCAAACTTTATTTCTCCTTTGGACTCATTTCAGTTTTAGAGGTATTTTGCCCCGGGATTTCCTTTCCCCAGAGTTACACTGGCATTCTTCAGTGTTCAGCTCCAGTATCTATCTCTGCCTTCACATGATTCTCGACCCCTGCGTGTATGTCGCTGTGTCTCCAAATCTCCCTCTTCTAAAAATTCCAGTCACATGATTTACGGTCCAGTGTAATCCAGTATGGCCTTATCGTGATTACATCTTCAAGACCTTATCTCCAAATAAGGCCTGCGGTTAGGACTTCAACATCACTTTACCTTTTGGGGAACATTAAGTCAACCCACTACAGAGTATTACCAAATAATTCTTGGAATTTCAACACATTTCCATAAACAAAAGCATCTATTAAAAGAAAAGGTGAGGCACACAGAAATCTGTTGCTTTCCTATACACTAACGATGAACTAACAGAAAGAGAAATCAGAAAAACAATTCCATTCACAATTGCATCAAAAAGAATAAAATACCTAGGAATAAACCTAACGAAGGAAGTGAAAGACCTGTACTCTGAAAACTACAAGACACTCCTAAGAGAAATTAAAGAGGACACTAACAAATGGAAATGCATCCCATGCTCTTGGCTAGGAAGAATAAATATTGTCAAAATGGCTATACTACCTAAAGCAATCTACAGATTCAATGCAATCCCTATCAAACTACCAACAGCTTTCTTCAATGAACTGGAACAAATAATTCTAAAATTCATATGGAACCACAAAAGACCCCGAATAGCCAAAGCAATCCTGAGAAGGAGGAATAAAACAGGGGGAATTACACTCCCTGACTTCAAGCTCTACTACAAAGCCACAGTAATCAAGACAATTTGGTAATGGCACAAAAACAGACCCACAGACCAGTGGAACAGAATAGAAAATCCAAACATTAACCCAAACATATACAGTCAATTAATATTTGATAAAAATGCCTTGGATATACAATGGGGAGATGACAGCCTCTTCAGCAGCTGGTGTTGGAAAAACTGGACAGCTACATGTAAGAGAATGAAACTGGACTACTGTCTAGCCCCATACACAAAGGTAAACTCAAGGTGGATCAAAGACCTGAATGTAAGTCATGAAACCATAAAACTCTTAGAAAAAAACATAGGCAAAAATCTCTTGGACATAAACATGAGCGACTTCTTCATGAACATATCTCCCCGGGCAAGGGAAACAAAAGCAAAAATGAACAAGTGGGACTATATCAAGCTGAAAAGCTTCTGTACAGCAAAGGACACCATCAGTAGAACAAAAAGACATCCTACAGTATGGGAGAATATATTCATAAAAACGTATCTGATAAAGGGTTGACATCCAAAATATATAAAGAACTCATGCACCTTAACAAACAAAAAGCAAATAATCCAATTAAGAAATGGGCAGAGGACATGAATAGACACTTCTCCAAAGAAGAAATTCAGATGGCCAACAGGCACATGAAAAGATGCTCCACATCGCTAATCATCAGAGAAATGCAGATTAAAACCACAATGAGATATCACCTCACACCAGTGAGGATGGCCAACATCCAAAACACAAACAACAACAAATGTTGGCGAGGATGTGGAGAAAAGGGAACCCTCCTACACTGCTGGTGGGACTGCAAATTAGTTCAACCATTGTGGAAAGCAGTATGGAGGTTCCTCAAAAAACTCAAAATAGAAATACCATTTGACCCAGGAATTCCACTCCTAGGAATTTACCCTAAGACTGCAGCATCCCAGTTTGAAAAAGACATATGCACCCCTATGTTTATCGCAGCACTATTTACAATAGCCAAGAAATGGAAGCAACCTATGTGTCCATCAGTAGATGAATGGATAAAGAAGAGGTGGTACATATACACAATGGAATATTATTCAGCCATAAGAAGAAAACAAATCCTACCATTTGCAACAACATGGATGGGGCTAGAGGGTATTATGCCCAGTGAAATAAGCCAAGCCGAAAAAGACAAGTATCATATGATTTCACTCATATGTGGAGTATAAGAACAAAGAAAAAATAAACTGAAGGAACAAAACAGCAGCAGACTCAAAGAACCCAAGAATGGACTAATAGTTACCAAAGGGAAAGGGACTGGTGAGGATGGGTGGGAAGGGAGGGATAAGAGGGAAAAAGGGGCATTACGATTAGCAGATGTAATGTTGGGGGGGCACGGGGAGGGCTGTACCACTCAGAGAAGACAAGTAGTGATTCTATAGCATCTCACCAAGCTGATGGACAGTGACTGTAATGGGGTTGGTGGGGGGACCTGATGAAGGGGTAGTTTAATCACCGTAATATTGCACATGTAATTGTAGATTAATGATACCAAAATAAATTATATATATTAAAAAAAGAAAAGGTGAGGTGACACACCTTGGATATTTTTTATTCAGGTGAACTGCCACACATCTCATGACCTTGAAGCAGCCACTTAAAATAAGTTATTTCCTCAACCCCAATTAAGCCAGTTCTTTTTCATGTAGTTGCCCAGTCTTTAACTGGGATATACTCCTTTTTCAGAAAGTGTTATACAATTAATGACTGAATGCATCTGGATGAATTTAGATTAGACATACCCTTAGCCCTGGTGATGTTTTTGCTCTGCTGTGCTAGTCACACTTATGGGGCTGAAAACACTGTAGGGGGCTGAGCAATTGAGAAGAACAGAGAGAAGAGGCGCAGTACATCAGAGTTGTTTTCCCACTTCAAATGACTTGATTCTGAGCTTTCCCACCAGCTCAAGGTCCTCTGAGGTAGAATGTTTAGCATCCAAACAACATGCAAATGCATACTGTGAAACAATATGCTGACTCCTTACCAGAAACACCACTGGGAAAAAAGAAAAGGGAGTCTTTCCATGTTGGCAACTGACTTTGGTACAAAGGATGTCTGAAAGCAAAGATATTTCTCTTCCCCTGGCCTCATCACTGTAAATATGTGCTTTCATGTAGACTGGCTCTCAGGTCTAAAATATAAGACCCTTTGAGTAGAGCTGCTATATATACTGAAAGTACAAAAGGCGAGGTGCATTTAAAGTCTTTTTACATGGCCAATATAAATACATATTAGTTATTGTAAAAAAAAAAGACACTACTACCTTTTATTATTTTTAAACCCATTTGTGAGCAATAATTCCTGAGGAAATATAAATGTGGAATTAGTTCACGTATTCTTTAAAAAAATTATTTCAGGAAGACCAAATTTTGGATGTCTTCATTTTTAAACCCCATTGACCCTTTGATGACAACTTTTTCCTGTTTTCTTTAATAATGACTTATTTTTCTTTTAGGAATTTTGACTCAGCTTTTTCAATGTCATGAGGCTATCCTTCGAACGTCTATGTGAATATGTAGTGCAGGCCCTGTTACATTTTTCTTCACTGCATTTTCATCACCAAAGTCTTTCTCCAGATTCCAGTTAATTCACACACGGATCAAATGGAGTCATTTTCTCACAGGTGTCCTTATTCTCATTTCTCCCATCATTTGTCCATTTTCTCAGCCAGCATTGTCGCAGACTGTGTGATTAAGCCATGTTCAACTTTATGCCATTTCTCAACAGACTCTAATACACAAAACTCAGCTTCCCATTGGCTTTAAAACCTACCACTAATACTCAACACTTCCCCTACTGAATGAATTATTTCTGGTGCCTGCTTGTTCCTCTGCAAGCACCATTACTCGTTCCTCAAAGGTCCTGGCTGGAACACTTTTCTCATGTGATTTCTGAAGCTAACAGTGAAAGGCCTTTCAAGATCATTCCTCTGTATACAATTTTGCCTATACTATTTCAACTTTTTTTATCTGGAAAATGATTGACCGGAATGATTATTTCAATCCATGAGTTTATCACTTTGGCAATCTTTTAAACTTGGTTCAGCTCTATTTGCTAAGTGCTATTTTAATCTTAGGAAAACTCACTAAGGAATTCTATTTCATAAAAAGAATATACTGCTTCATCTCATAATTTATAATATGCCTCAAATCTTTCAAGTAAAAAAGAATATAAAAATAAGTTTAATAAATAAAAATACAGACTTTTCCAAAAGCAAATGTTTGGAGCACCTTTGCTTACACTGGCAATCACTGGCATTCCTCTATTGCTGCCAGCATGTTACTAAGGGTAAACTATTCAAGTTAAAACAAGTCAGTGATTTTTGATAGTAATAATTGATGAGTGATGGGTTATTTTATTTTTAGAGTCAAGAGGAAAATTATCATTTGATGAGAGAGAATCTTGACAAGAATTTTGATGGTATACTGTAATGTGTAAAAAAGAAGAAAATCTACACAATTAGTTTTCTTTTTATTGCTAGGTGAAAAAGAGAAATTGGGATCTCAGAGCAGAAGAAGGCAAGGGGAAAGGTCCTGATCTTTTGGCCGATGAGATACATAAAAATATAATAAACAAATAAAAATACAATGAAGACTATCCTTTATTAGCAAAATAGCTTAAATACATACTAAGGTACGTATGCATGATGTAGAGACCTTTTTACAGCTGAACTAAATGTGATATCTTTACTTCAAGATAACTTGAAACTAGAAAGCCAGTCCAAAATGATTTAGTGTTAATATGGGATTAAGATAATAAATATCCAATTCATGTCTGGGTATATGAATTAGGTCTGATTAAAGATAATAATAAGGAAGTGAGAAAAAATTCAATTCTACATGTTCAGTAAAAAGAAATATATCTTGCTATATAAGAATTATTTCCTTAGATTATAACATTGCTGAAATTCAATTGTTTAATTAATATATTAACCTTTAAATAAAGGGTGGGTGATTTATCAATTTGCATCTCAGTAACATCTCATAATTTTGCTATTCAGATAATGTGATGGCAAACATCCAAGATAATAAACTTAAACCTATACAATCATATTGATTCAAGAAAAGTTGATTGCTTACCTAGATATTGTCAGAATTGAATTTTTAAGGATGAAGAAATAAATAAAATACTTATCAATTAATGCATAAGGCATTTTGCTAACCATTATGGGAATATCTGTCCATGTGAGAGCTTACAATTCTCTAGATTCATGATGTTATGGACTGAATTATGTGCCCCCCAAATTCACATGTTGAAACCTACCCCCAGTCTTAGAATGAGATTATATTTGGAGATAGGGCCTTTAAACAGGCAATTAAGTTAAAATGAAGCTGGTAGGGTGGTTCCTACTCCAATAAGACTGCTGTCAACATAAGAAGAAATCTGGACATACAATGGGACAGCAGGGAAGCATGTGCATGGATGAAAGACATGTGCAAGGACACAGAAAAGGTGGCCCTCTGCAAGCCAAGGAAAGAGGCCTTAGAAGAAACAAAGCCTACTAACACCTTGACCTTGAACATCTTATCTCCAGAAGGTGAGAATAAATTCCTGTTGCTTAAGCCACCCTGTCTGTGGTGTTTTATTATGCCTTAGAAGACTAATACACTTGGTTAGAAGCCTGAAACAATTCATAGGAGTTGGTTCAGAAATGTTATCATTTATAATATTGCATTGCCAGGGTTCAGCTCCAAGGAATGATTTTATCAAAACATACCTACTCAGTTACCTTTGGTTCAGTTCTTTTGGTGACCCACTACTTTACTATAAGGATATGCTATCAGGGAAGGTCCTCCCCACTGGCTTACCTCTGCTCTGTCTTTCTGGACATCAGTTTCGTTTCCACCAGTTTGGTTCTCCAGGCATTACACTGTGGTGTCACTGGGCAGCCAAGCTTCCATAGGTATCACTACTGAGAGTAATCTTGCTGAACTTCAAAAGTTCCTAGTAAGCGACCTATATCCACCAGCTGCTCTGTGCTGCACAGGGCAGGCCTGGGGTGAGGTGACCATGCCTGGCATGGCCCAGGGTGTGAATGCCTGGGATCTGCACCTTAGGCAGATCCATAGGCTGGTCCATTTCCAGGATTCCTGCACTGTGTTCTCAGGTATGACATAAACTTGACATACCATTCTCTTCATCTGAATCCCTGCCCTGCTGGTGCCACACCTCTCTTGAGCATTCCTCAGTCTAGGTACTTGGCATTCCTCAGAGCATATACAGTTTGGTTTATGGGCACACAGGTGATATTTACAGGAGATTGAAAAATATATATACAAGCCTTGAAAAGAGGTGCTAAACAAATGCTATGAGTGTGTTCTTCAGGAGTTCAAGGGAGAGTTTGCTTTGCCTTCATGCTGTAAAAATAGCTTCATGACATGAGTTCTTTAAAGGACAGGATTTTAGCAATGCCAATAAGGTGGAATCTTTAAATCAAACAATATAAAGAGATAGATGAGTACCACAGCATATAATTCAAAAACTTCAGAGAAAACATGGGCTGGAAGCCTGGCTCTGCCACCTACCAGCTGTGTAGCATGGAGCAAATAACAGTCTCTCTGAACCTCTATTTCCTCATGAGTTTATTTAGGTGATTAGAAATAACCTATGTAAAGTGGACTTACTTTGTGCCAGGCAAATGGCCTGGACTCACTAAACGACTCTACACTTATTATCATTGTTTCTTGATTAATGCAAATCTAACCACCATCATCTCAGCAGGCCTCATTTTAGCACTCGCATGAGAGACATCAGAAATCAAAATTGACCTTAGCAATGATTTAGTCCAGTCTCCTAATTTTTCAGAGAAAATTAATGCCCAGAGAAATTAAATGACTTGCCCCAGGTTACAGAACCAGTTGGTGGCAGTAACAGTGTCAGCCACAGAACATATGATTTCTTACTCAGGTTCAGAATACTTTCCATTTCAGAGAACTTCATTAATAGCAGTACACATATCTTAATAAACACATTATTTTTAAAATGTATACTAATTGCATAGAGGCAATCAATGAACTGAAATAAATGGAATAATTATTAAACCTAAGTATTGTGGTGTGTGCTGCACATTTACACTCAGGACAATCCAGTGGACAAAGTAATTGAAGGTTCTTGACTGTTTCTAACAAATCTAATCTGCCTCACAAGCCTGACACTGCCAAGTAGGGATGGGGTTCATGGTGGGGATTTTAACAGGCTAATTAATAGCATCTCAGACTCCAGATTAAATGTGCTTTTGTATTAGAGAGTGCACCCATAAGTCTCAAAATAGCAAATGCGAATGTGGGGAGAGGACGAAAGGGAGCCTGTTGCCTTTGCAGAAGTGGAGGAGAGATCTGGGCTCCTGGAGGGTCCACTAGGCTCTCGGGGTCCTCCTACGCCTCAGCTATGGAGTCGCTGGTCCATCTCCAGGGTTCCTGCACTGTGTTTTCAGGCAGGACATAAACTTGTAACTCGTGCTCTTGGACATCCAGGCCTTAGTTGTCCTCCCCTCTTATTTTTAAAAACATGTCTGTCAGGTGCCCAATTAAGCTTATGCTGTGGCTTCTGCACCATGGCCATCTAGTCTCCAGCCAGGGTAGCCCCCAGCAGCCTTCCTACCTTCAGGCTCAGCTACCTTCCATCTCCTTCATGGCACAGGCAGGCCCTTCTAGGTCCCACCCATGAGCCAGGAAACAAGGGCATCTCTGAGCATTGCTTCATATACTCTCTCTGCTTAATGCTGCCACATCATTCTTTCTGTGTCATGTCGCTACAAATTCCACACTGGGAGATTGTCTTTTCAGAGCTCAAGATGGGAGTGGGCAAAGACTCTGATGGTTTGGCTTTTCCCTCAATTAACTCCACATCTCTGATTGGTATTTGAAAATAGCTGGTGAACACTATGACCCTATGTCACACTGCCTTTTTCTCCACCTTGGTGTCTGTCTTTCTTCCCAGATGTCACTGGATCATAAGGAACTCTCATGACCCCCTCTTTTTCAGTCTATCCTAAACTCCTCTTCTGACATAATTTATTGCACCTTCTCTGAATTTTGGATAATGTCTATGATTTGAGTCAGACAGGCTAGGTTCTTGATATTGGAATCTCAGGCATCTAGGAACTAGTGTTCAATTAGGACAAATAATTTTCATATCTGTGCTGAAAAATGCATAAAACTCTTTAAAGGTTTTCCTTTTCATTTGGAATTAAAATACAAACTTCCCATCTCAACTTGTAAGGCCTTTTCCTCCTTCCCTTCACCTTCTGACGTCATCTCAACCCTCTTCCCTTTGGTCATTGGACCCCAAACACACATATGATATCAATGAAGCTGGTTCGCCATTCATAGTCTTTGTTCTTCATTCTCTTTTCTGGATCTTGAAGACCCAGTTTCTTTTTATCCTGTAAGCTTAAAAATCACCTCTCCAAAGAGGAATTCCCTGAGCCTTTTACTGAACAATTCTGAAAAATAACCATCCATCCCCTTGAGCCATTTGTTTTGATCACAGCACCTTGATTATATCCTCCTTAGTACTTAAGACAATTTGAAACTATTTTGCTCACTAGCGTGTTTCTTCATTATCTGTTTCTCAGTAGAACAGGAAGTACATGATACCAGTGCTTATGTTGTTGACCATTTTATACCTAGAATTAAATAGTGCTTGGAGCATAATAGGTGCTCAATAAGTAAGGCATTAATGAATGAATTAATATATATTGATGTGTTAACAGTTATCACAAAGTTGACATTTTCTTATGAACTTAGATAATTTATACTTCTAAGATACTATAAATTCCAAAGTTAGTATAGAATTATGACATATAAGAAATGTCAAAATCCTGTGATGTTTATACCTAAGAATATCATCTTCCAAAAAAGACTAAATGATATATGTATTATAAAGAAAAAAAAAATCTGTAGAACTTGACTGTATTTCAAACTAACATTGTATTTTCTACTATACCCATTTTATTCCTATTTAGTTTACAATATTTCCATTCTTTGTCATACTTTCCTTTGTATAAAACTATCTGTGTTGCACAAACCTTCTGAATATGCTCTTAATAAATGATAGTTAATCAAATGTCTGTTTCTCATCATATATATAAACACATACAAATGCACATGCATTTGTAGAATCTTACTAAAAACTAAATTTATGCTTAAAATGGCATAAAGATTGTTTATTATTCTGTCTTGGGATCTAAGGGCTGTAATAGAGGGTAATTGCCACCCGAAGTTGTTGGTACCTTGTAATGAATCAGCATCAAAGCCATTCTTTCAGGAAGAGCTGATAGAAAAAGCACTGAGCAGTGGTTGCTTCTTCACTCTCTCTTTTTCTTCTTATCTTCTTCTAGGGAAAAAAAATAGAAAACATGTTATTAAAATACCAATTGTATTACTCAATTGGAATAGAGATAAAGATAAATTCACAAGCAGCAAGATTTAACAGAATTTTGTTACTAGACTTGTACTGTAATTTTCATTTAATTTTCACTTATTCAGAATTAAACCTCTGTTTTTCTCCTACATTTAAATCACCTACTTAGAAAGTCATTTTATTGTATGGCAGAAACAACTGATTTCTGTATTTTTTTCTTATAATTAACCATTGTTTCATGTGGGTTCTAGATTTATAGTTTTAGTCTTGACACAATAAATTTTACCTCTGTTGGGTTACTTTGGAGGTTAATGATTTTAGTCTCTCTGTTATAATTTAGATTCCTTGGTGTTTAAATTTCTATGGTGTATTCTACTGATGTTTTTCTATGCCTGTATCCTCTCCTTCCCTCCTAAAAAGTTCCCAATTTTACCTTTGTCCTCACATGATTCAACAGAACTGAAATTTAAATAAGAAAAAAAATAACTGTATCAAGACAGAGACTCCATATTCTGTAACAACATGTATTCATAAAGGAAAATGCATCACACATCTGCTCTTTATTTCTAGGTGTCTTCTAGCTCCTAATTTATTTGCCAAACATTGTTTGAAAACAATATACAGGAAGAGGGGCTCAATACGGCGGTGTGAGTAGGGCGGCAGAAATCTCCTCCCAAAACCATATATATTTTTGAAAATACAGCAAATACAACTACTCCTAAAAGAGAGACAAGAAGATACAGTATGATAGCCAAGCTACAGCTACATCTGCGAGAACTCACCATCTCATGAAAAGGGTAAGATACAAAGCCGTGACCCAGCAGGACCCAAGCACCCCCACAAACCCAGCTCACCAGTGGGAGGAAAAGAATCAGAGTGGGGATGGAGTAGAAGCACAGGAATACTAAATAACCAGCCCTAGAAAGCTGCACCGGGAGCACAGACACACATTGCATGGTGTACTTGATATTAGAGAAATGGAAAAGTAAAATCCAAGATGGAGCCTGGGAGAGGGTCCCCGAAACTGGCTCTCCTGGGAAAAAAGAAAAGCCGGTGCTTTTTAAAAGTCTTAAAGGGACAAGGGCTTAACAGCTGGACAAAATCATCCCGGCACACTCACCCCAGCAGGCTGGGAATCTTCAGGAACTTCAGCCACCCTAAGCCCCTGGGGGGTAACGCAGCCCCGAAGCCTCTCATTCCCTCCAGCAGGTGCTGCAAGCAAATCGGCTGACCCGCCATTGCTGCGGAGCAGCTGGAGAACAGCCCCGCCCACAGAAACCACACGGAGTCTTCTCCCAGCATGCAGCTAACCAGGACAGACCCAGGGGCTGTGGCCACCATGCAGCTACCCAGCACAGGCAGAAGAAGCCGGAGCAAGGTCCAGAAGGCACGAAGGGGTGCCATTCTCACAGTAGAACACACCCGGCGCATGTGCGACCCCCAGCAGTGTCCTAGGCTATCCCAGGGGCTGCACCACCCATGGCAGCTCAGGATATTCTCCAGGGACTGCTCCTGGTGTGCGGGTAAACAGCATAGACAGCGGAAGCTGGAGCAAGGTCCGGAAGGCACAAAGGGGTGCCGTTCTCGCAGGAGAACACACCTGGTGCATCTGCGACCCCCTGCAGTGCCCTACGCTATCCCAAGGGCCACACCACCCATGGCAGCTCAGGAGATTATCCCAGAGACTGCTCTCGATGTGCAGGTAACTGACACAGACAGTGGAAAAGGGCAAGGTGACAAGCAAGCAGGAAGGGACTTTGTTCTCCAGCTGACACATGCGCCACCTGCCTGAGAGTACTTCTATCACCATGAAAAGGCAGAAGAATCTGATCTAGTCAAAAATCACCCAGACAATCCCAGAGAGTGGATCATGTGGGATAGATATAACCAATCTTCCTGAAAAAGAATTTAAAATAAAAGTCGTAACCATGCTGATGGACCTGCAGAGAAATATGCAAGAGCTAAGGATGAAGTCCGGAGGGACATAACAGAAATTAAACAATCGATAGAAGGTCTTAAGAGCAGACTGGATGAGGTGCAAGAGGCTGTTAATGGAATAGAAATCAGAGAACAGGAATACAGAGAAGCTGAGGGAGAGAGAGATAAAAGGATATCTAGGAATGAAAGAATATTAAGAGAACTGTGCGACCAATCCAAATGGAATAACATTTTCGTTACAGGGGTACCATAAGAAGAAGAGAGAGAAAAAGGGATAGAAAGTGTCTTTGAAGAAACAATTGCTGAAAACTTCCCCAAGCTGGGGAAGCAAATAGACTCTCAGACCATGGAAGCCCACAGATCTCCCAACACAAGGGACCCAAGGAGAACAACACCAAGAAATATAATTAAAATGGCAAAGATTAAAGATAAGGACAGAGTATTAAAGGCAGCCAGAGAGAAAAAAAAGATCACCTACAAAGAAATACCCATCAGGCTATCATCAGACTTCTCTACAGAAACCTTACAGGCCAGAAGAGAATGGCATGATATATTTAACGTAATGAAACAGAAGGGCCTTGAACCAAGATACTGTATCCAGCACGATTATCATTTAAATATGAAAGAGGGATTAAACAATTTCCAGACAAGCAAAAGTTCAGGGAATTTTCCTCCCACAAACCACCTCTACAGGATATTTTAAATGAACTGCTCTAGATGGAAGCACTCCTAAAGCTAAATAGATGACACCAGAGAAAATAAAATCACAACAAAGAAAGCAGACCAACCAAATACTAACTGAAGGCAAAAAAATAAAATCAACTATCCACAAAAGCAGCCAAAGGAAACACAAAAGAGTACAGAATAAAACACCTAACATATAAAGAATGGAGGAGAAAGAATAAGAAGGGAGAGAAATAAAGAATTATCAGACTGTGTTTATAGTAGCTTAGCAAGAGAGTTAAGTTAGATGGTTAGACATTAAAGAATCTACCCTTGAACTTTTGAATCCAAAGCCTGCAATGGCAATAAATATACATCTTCAATAATTGCCCTAAATGTAAATGGACTGAGTGCACCAATCAAAAGACACAGAGTAATAGAATGGATAAAAAAGCAAGACCCATCTATATGCTGCCTACAAGAAACTCAGCTCAAACCAAAAGACATACACAGACTAAAAGTGAAGGGATGGAAAAAGATATTTCATGCAAACAATAGGGAGAAAAAAGCAGGTGTGGCAGTACTTGTATCAGACAAAATAGACTTCAAAACAAAGAAAGTAACAAGAGATAAAAAAGGACATTACATAATGATAAAGCGGTCAGACAACAAGAGGATATAACCATTGTAAATATATATGCAGTCAACACAGGAGCACCGACATATGTGAAACAAATACTAACAGAATTAAAGGAGAAAATAGAATGCAATGCATTCATGTTAGGAGACTTCAACACACCACTCACTCCAAAGGACAGGTCAACCAGACAGAAAATAAGTAAGGACACAGAGGCACTGAACAACACATAAGAACAGATGGACCAAACAAACATCTACAGAACTCTACACCCAAAAGCAGCAGAATACACATTCTTCTCAAGTGTACATGGAACATTTTCCATAATAGATCACATACAAGGTCACAAAAAGAGCCTCAGTAAATTCAAAAAGATTGAAATTCAACCAACCAACTTCTCAGATCACAAAGGTATAAAACTAGAAATAAACTGTACAAAGAAAACAAAAGGCTCACAAACACATGGAGGCTTAACAACATGCTCCTAAATAATCAATGGATCAATGATCAAATTAAAACAGAGATCAAACAATATATGGAAACAAATGACAACAACAGCACAAAGCCCCAACTTCCATGGGCCGCAGCAAAGGCAGTTCTAAGAGGAAAGTATATAGCAATCCAGGCCTATTTAAAGCAGTAAGAACAATCCCAAATGAATAGTCTAAAGTCACAATTATTGAAACTGAACAAAGAAGAACAAATGAGGTCCAAAGTCAGTAGAAGGAAGGACATAATAAAGATCAGAGAATAAATAAAACTGAGAAGAATAAAACAATAGAAAAAAACAATGAAAAAAGAGCTTGTTCTTTGAAAAAATAAACAAAATAGATAAACCCCTAGCCAGACTTATTAAGAGAAAAAGAGAATCTACACACATAAACAGAATCAGAAAGGAGAAAGTAAAAATCATGGTGGACACCACAGAAATACAAAGAATTATTAGAGAATACTATGAAAATCTATATGCTAACAAACTGGATAACCTGGAAGAAATGGACAACTTCCAAGACTGACCAAGGAAGAAACAGAAAATCAAAACAGACCAATTACCAGCAACAAAACTGAACCACTAATCAAAAAACTACCCAAGAACAAAACCCCCAGGACAGATGGATTGACCGCTAAATTTTATCAGACATATAGAGAAGACATAAGACCCATTCTCCTTAAAGTTTTCCAAAAAATAGAAGAGGAGGGAGTACTTCCAAACTCATTCTATGAAGTCAGCATCATTCTAATACCAAAATCAGCCAGACTCCACAAAAAAGAAAATTACAGACCAATATCCCTGATGAACATAGATGCAAAAATACTCAACAAAATATTAGCAAACAGAATTCAAAAATACATCAAGAGGATCATAAACCATGATCAAGTGGGATTCATCTCAGGGATGCCAGGATGGTACAACATTCGAAAATGGATCAACATCATCCACCACATTGACAAACAGAAGAACAAAAACCACATGATCATATCCATAGATGCTAAAAAAGCATTTTATAAAATTCAACATCCATTCATGATAAAAACTCTTAACAAAATGGGTAGAGAGCAAGTAACTCAACACAATAAAGGACATATATGACAAACCCACAGCCAACATCATACTTAACAGCGAGAAGCTGAAAGCTTTCCACCTAAGATTGGAACAAGACAGGGATACCCACTATCTCCACTGTTATTCAACATAGTACTGGAAGTCCTAGCCACGGCAATCAGACAAAACAAAGAAATACAAGGCATCCAGACTGGTAAAGAAGAAGCCAAATTGTCACTATTTGCAGATCACACGATATTTTACATAAAAAACCCTAAAGACTCCACTCCAAAACTGCTAGAAATAATATCAGAATTCAGCAAAGTTGCAGGATACAAAATTAATACACAGAAGTCTGTTGCTTTCCTATACACTACCGGTGAGCTTACAGAAAGAGAAATCAGGAAAACAATTCCATTCACAATTGCATCAAGAACAATAAAATATCTAGGAATAAACCTAACCAAGGAAGTGAAAGACCTATACCCTGAAAACTACAAGACACTCTTAAGAGAAATTAAAGAGGACACTAACAAATGGAAACTCATCCCATGCTCTTGGATAGGAAGAATTAATATTGTCAAAATGGCCAACCTGCCTAAAGCAATCTACAGATTCAATGCGATCCCTATCAAACTACCAACAGCATTCTTTAACGAACTGGAACAAATAGTTCCAAAATTCATATGGAACCACAAAAGACCCCAAATAGCCAAAGCAATCCTAAGAAGAAAGAACAAAGCAGGGAGGATCTATCTTCCCAACTTCAAGCTCTACTACAAAGCCACAGTAATCAAGACAGTTTGTTACTGGCAGAAGAACAGACACACAGACCAGTGGAACAGAATAGACAGTCCAGATATTAACCCAAACATTTATAGTCAATTAATATCTGATAAAGGAGCCATGGATAAACAATGGGAAAACGACAGCCTCTCCAACAGCTGGGGTTGGCAAAACTGGAGAGCTACATGCAAGATAATCAAACTGGATCATTGTCTAAGCCCATACACAAAAGTAAACTCAAAATGGATCAAAGACCTGAATGTAAGTCAAGAAACCATAAAACTCTTAGAAAAAAACATCGGCAAAAATATCTTGGACATAAACCTGAGCAACTTCTTCATCACCATATCTCCCCGGGCAAGGGAAACAAAATAAAAAATGAACAAGTGGGACTATATCAAGCTGAAAAGCTTCTATACAGCAAAGGACTCCATCAATGGAACAAAAAGACATCCTGCACTATGGGAGAATATATTCATAAATGACATATCCAATAAAGGGTTGACATCCAAAATATGTAAAAAGCTCATGCACCTCAAAAAAAACAAAAAGCAAATAATCCAATTAAAAAATGGGCAGAGGACATGAATAGACACTTCTCTAAAGAAGAAATTCAGGTGGCCAACAGGCACATGAAAAGATGCTCCACATCGCTAATCATCAGAGAAATGCAAATTAAAACCACAGTGAGATATCACCTCACACCAGTTAGGATCACCACCTTCCAAAAGATAAACAACAACAAATGTTGGCGAGGATGTGGAGAAAGGGGGACCCTCCTCCTACACTGCTGGTGGGACTGTAAATATGTTCAACCATTGTGGAAAGCAGTATGGAGGTTCTTCAAAAACTCAAAAGAGAAATACCGTTTGACCCAGAAATTCCACTCCTAGGAATTTACCCTAAGAATGTAGCAGCACTGTTTGAAAAAGACATATGCACCCCTATGTTTATTGCAGAACTATTTACAATAGCCAAGAAATGGAAGCAACCTAAGTGTCCATCAGTAGATGAATGGATAAAGAAGAGGTTTTACACATACACAATGGAATATTATTCAGCCATAAGAAGAAAACAAATCCTATCATTTGCAACAACATGGATGAAGCTAGAGGGTGTTATGCTCAGTGAAATAAGCCAGGCGGAAAAAGACAAGTATCAAATGATTTCACTCATATGTGGAGTATAAGAACAAAGAGAAAAACTGAAGGAACAAAACACCAGCAGACTCACAGAACCCAAGAATGGACTAACCATTAACAAAGTGAAAGGAACTGGGAACGGTGGGTGGGAAGGGAGGGATAATGGAAAAAAAGGGGCATTACGATTAGCAGACATAATATGCGGGTGGGGGCACAGGGAGGGCTGTACTACACATAGAAGACAAGTAGTGATTCTATAGCATTTTACTATGCTGATGGACAGTGACTGTAATTGGGTATGTGGTGGGGACTTGATGATGGGGGGAGTCTAGTAACCATAATGTTGCTCATGTAATTGTAGATTAATGATACCAAAATAAAAAAAAGAAAACAATATACAAATGTTAATTTTTGACTATAAACATCACTCATGATATAAATTTTATTTCTTTCCAAATCATAGATTTAAAAACTTTGCTTTTTCAAAACATCTAAACATATTTATTTTATGAATAATTCGTCAAGTATCAATTTCTTCATATTATTTACATTATATGCTTTTTATCTTTAACTATAGAGTGGAGGACTAAAGCAAAAACTAACACCTAAGCATGGTTCAGGTGAATCACATTCAATTGCAATTTTGGAGATTTATTTAAAACCAGATTTTGTTACTTTCTGGACTTAGTTTCTCCATGTGACAAATGCGACAGGGTAGGAAGACACTGTGATTTATTAAAGATGTGCTTTATTAAAATATCGTTTTAAGTGCTGTTAGCCCAATCAGCAGGATTTTAAATAAGAACTTTATTTTTCTTTCATCTAAAATTCTAAGCAAATGTGTTGGCTCTAATCCTCAGTTATCAGAGATCTAGGCTCCTATTTTGTTGCTCTGCTTCCATCCTGAACAGGCAGCTTCCATCTCATGGCCCAAAGGAGGCTGTTTCCGATCGGCTGTCAAGCCACATTCTAGCCAGCCCGATCAATAAAATGGGAAATGGAATGCTGACGTCTTCACTTTAAAATCACTATCCAGAAGATGTGCCCACGTATTGTGATCTGTTCCATTAGCCAGATCTTTATCACATAGCATATGAAATATTTCTGTTCGCCAAAAAAAATCTATTGCATAAAAAAAAGTGAGAATGGATATGAGGGACAACTGGGATTTCTGTCACATATTGACATTACCAGAGTTTTAAGAAGATTTTGAAGAGCTTGTCTTGTTTAATAAGGAATACCAAGGGTAGCCAGAAGTGGATACCTTTAGTATTCATGAAATCTACGATTTTATAAGAAAAATGGTGTGTCTAAGAGATTCTTAGATTAAATATTAATTTATTCTCTTTCACTCTGGCAGTTTATCTCTTATGTCAATTATAATTTGACTCCTTTCATCTTTTGTCTATGCCACCACTGCATTAGTAGTGTCATAGACCTGATATTTATTGTTCTGAAAAAACATTAATCTCATGAAGAGTAAAGTACTGTGCCATCATTAGTAGAAAGGGTATAACTGCGACAGTAATATGGGAGCACTCTCTTTCCTATTCTTTCTGGTTAAATCACTTAATTTTATTTTGACTTTTCCACCTGTTGAATGCTGAGCATAAATGCCTGAGCATGTATATATTCTGTATATAATGAATATAGTAGAAAACTACTACATAGAAAAAATAAAGATAATTACAAGCATTAATTAATTTGATGGATTATTCTTAAAGTAAAAATTTATAGCCATCAATTGTGTCTTGCCTACTATGGACTAGGCACTCTCAGATCCTTTAAATATATCTCATTTAACTTAGTCTTTACAATAAGCATATAGTGGATTTCACAGTTTCTCTATTTTAGAGTTGTGGAAACCAAGGCTCAAGAGCGAGAGGTCAGATGACCTACCCACAACACCGCTTCTACGATGCTCAGACTTTGCTATTTCAAGCTTCCGGGTATTTTGTCTTTTATACTTCTGGATATCTATCTGAACTGTTTCACTGCAGTAACTATGAAATTATGTCAGATACTCCTGAGAGGAAATAACTAAATAGGGACCTTTTCTAAGATTGATGATATTAAAATTGAATACTTCGGTACCTTCTCCTGAAGGCCACCCTTGTCACATTACTTTTGTCATCACTTAATGACCTACAAGTGATATTGCTTAAAGTCCACTGCGCCACCTTTAACTGGAGCTCCCTTCCATCTTAGTCCACCCCGTTGCGAAGTCAGCGCTGACACCCAAGGGCAGCTCGGCGTGACTTTGGTCTGGGGTTAATGTTGGGGCCCATGAAGACGTGGAGGTTGAATTCTCACTTCTGTGGAGGGTTACCTTGTAAGGTGGGCAAATGTGCGCTGACATGGAAACCCAGAGATGGTTCCATCATGGCTAATAACAGTGTACCTAGCTGGTGAGTAAGTATAAGGCTTTAAACTTCAGTACTTCACTCTTCATGAGATTAATGTTTTTTCAGAACAATAAATGTCAGATCTATGACACCTTTAAAGTTATGCTTCAGTGTGCTTCAGTGACCACAGATACATGACGGTAGCTGTGTCATGCCTTGCTAAACATGTTTGGCTTTTCACAACCAATAGATTCTGAAAGGAGGAGTACTCACAGTGGGTGCTGAGAAAGGACACATATTAATTTTGTAAAATCTAGCTAAGATTTATGTCCAGTTCTTCAGGAGGTGACATCAACAATTTTGTTTTCCAGTCTTTACTCTCATAAGTGCTCAACAGTGGGGCAGGGGGCAGTTTTTTCTCTATTATCAGACTGTGCACTATGCTTGATCTTTGTTTATGACAAGAAAGCTAGAGAACAGCTCTCTGGCCCTTTTGGAGATTCTCTGAGGTATTAAAGAGTTTTCCTATCTAAATTAATCGCAGTAGACTATATGATTTTCAAATAAGAATCTGAAGATATAGTCATGAAACCTACTTAAAGAGCTTAGAGAGACAGTAAGATTCATTCATTCATTGGATCATTTGTATACTATTTCTATTTATTCATTATCTCTGTCTTTCTTGAATAAATAACTCAATTTCTTGAGTATCAGATGCATGTGTGCCATTTTATTAGGTTTTGGGGAAGGTGAAAAAATAAGTATCTTTTTATATTTTATAAATATTAGACAGGGACTCTGCTCTCAAGGAATTTGTATGAAGTTGATTCAGCCATACTAGAAAACAGAAAGTAGCCAGTGCCATGAGAAAGATACAGAGGCACTTCACTATGAAGGTTCAGAGGAGAAAGAGCAATTGCTACAGCAAAAGTCAACTCTTTTAGAGAAGAGATGGCATAGGAGATGGGACTAAAAGATTAGAAGAATTTGGACAGAAAGATGGAGGGATGGGTGGTGTGTCTTGGGTACAGAAGGCATGGAGGGGGAGAAAATATGGGCATATTTGAACAACAAGCATACTTAGTTTTTAATGTAGAATGAATGAACTCAGAAAGGAACAAAATGGGAAAAGCCAGATCACAAGAGCTTTCAGTTTATGCAGAGGCACTTTGACTTTAATTTGTAAACCAGGGACAGACCTTGAAGGATTTTTAGAAGTAAATAATTCCAGAAAGGTATTCTTTTATATATTTATCAGCTTTTATGAGAGATAATTCACATTTCATTACCATTCACCAAATTAAAGTGTAAAATGCAGTGATTTTTTTGTTATCTACAATGTTTTGTAATTTTCAGACCATACATTTTGCACTGTTGTTAAATTTTTCTTAAGTGTTTTATTCTTTCTGAAGGTGTTATTAATGGATTCTTTTTAATTTCATTTTTGGATTGTTTATTACAAGGGCATAGAAATGTAATGGCCTAAAAATGGATTAAAGATTTGTATATAAGACCTGAAACCATAAACCTCCTAGAAGAAACATAGGTAGTAGGCTCCTTGACATCAGTCTTAGTGATGATATTTTAGATTTGACCCCAAAACAAAAACAACAAAAGCAAAAATCAACAAGTGGGACTACATCAAACTAGCAGTCTTCTGCAGAGCAAAGGAAACCATCAACAAAATGAAAAGGCAACCTACTGAATGGGAGAAAATATTTGCAAATTGTATATCTGATAAGGGGTTAATATCCAAGTACATAAAGAACTCATACAACTCAATTTCAAAAACAAATAGTGGGGCAGTATTACAATAGCCACAATATGGAAGCAACCTAAGTGTCCATAGATGTATAAACGGATAAAGAAAATGTGGTATGTATACACAATGGAATATTATTCAACCATAAAAAGAATGAAACCTCAGAAAATAAATCTTAGAAGTCCTCATCACAGGAAAAGATATTTTTGGTGACAGATGTTAACTAGACTTATTATGGTGATCATTTCATAATATACACAAATGTCATATCATTGTTACACACCTGAAACTAATATCTTACATGTCAATTATACCTCAATAAAAAATTTTTAAAAATGAAATCTTGCCATTTCAGACAACATGGATGGAACTTGAAGGTATTATACTAAGTGAAATAAGTCAGACAAAGACAAATACCATATGATCTCACTTATAAGTGGAACCTAAAAAAAAAAAAGACAAGAAAACAAGTTCATACAGAGAATAGACTGGTGGTTGCCAGAGGTAGGGGGTAGGAGGAGTTGGTGTAAGAGATCAAAAGGTACAAACTTCCAGCTATAAAATAAATAAGTCATAGGAATATACAGTACACCATGATAAATATAGCTGGTAATACTGTACAACATATTTCAAAGTTGCTAAGAGAGTAGATTTTAAAAATTCTCATCATAAAGGTAAAAAAAAGAAATAAAATAGAATTTTGTGTATTAATTTTGTATCTTGAAAGCCTGCTAAACTCATTGATTGTTAATAGTTTTTTATTTTTTTCCTCAGTATTTTCTACAGACAAAATCATGTCTTCTGCAAATTACAGTATTTTTATTTCTTCCTTTCCAATATGGATGCCTTTATTTCACTTTCTTACCTAACTGCCCTGGTTAAACTTCCAGTAAAAGACTGAACAGAAATAGCAACAGAAAACTAAGCTTGGTGTTAGTTGGTTTTCCATAGATGCCATTTATTAGGTTCAAGACGTACTCACCTATTCCTAGTTTGTTGTATACATTTATTATGAAGGCAAGTCATGCAGGTCATTCTGATGTCTACATAAAAGAGATTATAAATTGAAGATACTGAACATGTCATGCAAAAGTCATGGCACAAATGTCATGATAATCTAAATTCGAGCACAAATAGAGCATGGCTATAAATGAGAGAGAAATTAAGGAGATCCCAGTGTAAGCACTGGTGACTGAATAAAAATGAAATGTACAGAGTAGAATGTAGAGGGGGGTGCCTGCCTGAGTACCTGAGGAGGTTGAACATAATAGAACATGGCTAAAAAGAGAGTGGGTTAAAATCTCTGCTTGGCTCTCATGGTTATGTGACCTTATCCAAGCAACTCAGCTTCTTTTTGGCCACATTTCTTTAGCTATAAAAGGTATAAAATCGCAATAACTGTCACACAGCTTTCTGTGAATATTAAATGCATTATTATATGTAATGCCCTTTAAACAATGCTTAGCTCTGAGTTTTACCTGCAATTGTCATTATGTCAAAAGAACCTACTTTTTCCTTAGTTTATGAACAAATGAAAATGTATAATATAGTCATCAAATTGGTATTTTCCAGCCAATGATGTATATATAAATAATTTTCTGACCACAATCAAATGGATAATGCGTTGACTATATTGGTTTAAAATATTTATTTATCATGGGTGAGGTAGGGAACACATCTTTTGAAATGATATATTCATGTTTTTAGAGAAACAGCATATTTACTTATTCAGAACCATAACTGTTAATGAGCACACAGTACAAAATAAAGACTCAGAAATTTTTACAAACAGGTATCCAGTGAATATACATAAAATTTGACTTCATAGAGCAAAAATGCATATTAAATAAATATAATCAAACACAAACATAGCTAAATTGTCTCACACTTGCCTAAGACATGCACACACCTGCTGAACAAGAGGAATAAAACGTCTCCAGGAAACTACTGCAATTAATCAGCTTCACCAGTGTCTTATTTTTGAACTTTTCTTTGATCCAAACACAAAGTAGGATAAAATTAGAAATTAGAATGTAGGGATACCATAAACTATTTTAATTGAAATGCTACATTTAGTCCTAATCACACGCACTGTGTTCACATACCTGTTTAATAATGTAGAGTAACACTTTAATAAATATATTTAAATATTATTCTGAAATAACAGTTTGTGTAATGGACTAAATAAAGCCTATAATGCCCAGAAAAAAGAAGGCATATTATAAAAAAATTAAGTTGAGTTCATTTATCTATACTTTTCACTGATGAGTGTAAATTGTTATTTTCATCTCAAACTAATAGGGATTATAACCTTAACATGTTTTCATCAATAGGTCAAACTTCCATCCTAGTTTTAGGTTCAAATTTTGACAATTTTAATCTAGTTTGAAAAGCTTAAACAAAAATGGCATGCTGAGTTAACTTGTGTCATGCACTTTTTGTCTAATGATATTGCACCTGAACAGAATACATGATCCATATATGATACAGTTTTAGCATTTCAAATTTCTAATTATACTTAATAAAATTTTATAACAGAAATACTGAGATTGAAGAGTAACTAAGTAGACACTGCTATTGGAAATAAAGGGAATAAAAATGGCTCAACTTTCTATAAGCAGTTTAGAATCAGATTTTAAGAACTGTAAAAAGTATACATTATTTGACCCAAGACCTCTATATTTAGGAATCTATATTATAAAAATTATTGGAGACATTGATGATAATACAAGCTCAAAACCACTTAGAAATTATAAGGGCAGAGAAAAAGATCGTGGAATAGGAAAGCAAGATGGGAACCTCTTCCTGAAAACACATAAAGGAAAAAACTACAGCAAATACAACTAAACCTGAAAATGAGCTGAAGACTGCTGAATAAACCACCTATACCTGGGGAAGAAGAGAACACCACACAGAAAAGTGCAAAGTGGCAGAGCTGTGACCTATCCTACAGGCAGGAGAAAGATGAATAGAGTGGGGAGGCAGTAGGAGTCCAGGAATTTTGCACACCTGGCCCTGGAGATCTGCTCCAAGAGCATGAGTCCACATTACACTGGGTTCTAGTGATTAGTAGGGCTGGATACCAGGGACAGGTGGAACTCTCTGGAAGGCTGACTCCAGCCACTTGTGGAGGACAGGAACACTCCACCAGTTCTGAGACCCAAAGCAGAGGTAGCAGTTTGAAAGATTTGCCAGCAGTGGGAAGTGTGCCAGAGGGGCAAGGGTTGGATGGAGCTCCCTCCTCAGGAGAAAGGGCCGATGGACATACCTCCCTAATCCTCCCTTGGCCCAAAAGGTTAGGAACTCTCAGGAGCCCCAGTCACTTCCATTCCCTCTCTGGTAACTCATCTCTTAGGTGCCTCTCTGAGCGCACTGCCAAGGAGACAGACACCTCACTCAGTCCAGAAGCAGCGTCACACTTTGCTGCCTGGCAGGAAGAGGGAGACTCCCCCACCTTTCTCTGTCCTCTTTCAGCCGAACTGGGGAGGTGCCCACAGGAGCCAGCTCTGAAAGCACCTTCCTTCTCAAGGTGTCCAAGCCCTCTGTTGCACATTTTAATTTGCCTCAGAGAAGCACAATGGCCCCGATCATTCCATTAAACCTGCAGGCCCGCAGACAGATGTTAGCCCCGTTGACAGTGATCACAGTAGAGTCCTCTGCTCTGATCACAAAGGTGGCTGAGGCAATCAGGCACTGCTGAAAACTCAAGACAACTATTAGTAGAGAGAAAGGCAGGGCTGCCTATTGCTCACCACCAAAAACTGGGGCTCCGGCAAAGAAGAACCAGGCACTGGAGAGTAAAGAGCCTTGAGATTCTAGGCACCACAGGGTGCCCCCTTCATAAAAATATTACTCTCTTGGCCAGAAAGCATAATAGATGCATTTAATACAAAGGAAGAAACACAGAAATTCCGACAAAATGAGGAGGCAGAGGAATGTGCTTCAAACAATACCACAGGACAGAACACCAGAAAAGGGGCTAAAGGAAACAGAGATCACCAATCTTCTTGATAAAGATTTCAAGTAAAAGGCATAAATATTCTCACTGATTCTCAGAAAAGTATTGAGATTCTCAGAAAAGTATTGAAATTCTCAGGGAGGACTTCAACAAAGAGATAGAAGAGCTGAAAAAGAGCCACTCAAAGCTGAAGAAAACAGTAACTGAAATGAAACATACAAGAGGGAATAAAAGGCAGAGTGCTACAAGTAGAGGAGACAATCAATAAGATGGAAATTAGAGAACAAGAACACCATGAAGCTGAGAAACAGAGAGAAAAAAGGATCTCTAGGAATGAAAGAATGACAAGAGAGCTGTGTGACCAACCCAAATGAAACAATATTCACATAATAGGGGTACCAGAAAGAAAAGAGAGAGACAAAGGGATAGAAGGTCTCTTTGACTTCCCCAATCTGGGAAGGAAATAGACACTCAGTTCATGGAAGCACAGAGAGCCCCTAACAAAAAGCACACCAGCAAGTCAACACCAAGACATATAATAATTAAAATTGCAAAGATCAAAAATAAGGAGAGAGTATTGAAAGCAGCCAGAGAGAGAAAAAAAAAGTACTTAAAAAGGAAACCTGTTCAGGCTATAAGCAGACTTCTCAGCAGAAACTTTATAGTTCAGAAGGGAATGGCATGAAATATTTAATGTATTGAAACAGAAGGACCCTCAGCTAAATCCTCAACCCAGGAAAATTATCATTCAAATTTGAAGGAGGGATCAATCAACTTCCAGATGAAAGAAGGCTCAAAAAATTTATAACAACTAAACCAGTATTCCTGGATATGTCAGAGGGACTAATGTAGATGGAAATGTTACTAAGACTAAATAGCTTTCACCAGTGAAAATAAACCCACAAGAAAGGTAGTAGACCAACTAGTTACCAAGCAAGTATAAATTTAAAACAAAAGAAGAAGAATCAACTCTACACAGAATTAGTCAAGGGATACACAAAAAGTGCAGATTATTACATCTAATGAATAAAGTATGGAGGAGGAAGAAGAGAAAATGTACACTTAGGTTGTGTTTGAAATAAAGCAATCAGCAACTTAATATAGACTGTTATATAGCCAGGAAGCTATCCATGAATCTTTGGTAACCACAAAACTAAAGCCTATAATAGATATACAAAAAAATTAAAAATTAAAAATACAATCACAACACTGAAAAAAAGATCAATTATCAAGAGAAGAGTATAAGAGAGGAAGAAAGGAACAGAGACGAGTTATAAAAACAACCAGAAAACAACTAATAAACGGAAGTAAGTATATACTTATCAATAATTACCTTAAATGTAAATGGACTGAATGTACCAATCAAAAGATATAGAGTGGAAGAATGGATAAGGAAACAAAACCTATCTATTGGCTCCCTACAAGAGAATCATTTCGGACCCAAGACATACACAGACTAAAAGTGAAGGGATGCAAAAAGATATTTAATGCAAAAAAATAGGGAGAAAAAAGCAAGGTAGCAGTACTTATATCAGACAAAACAGATTTCAATAAATAAGTAACAAGAGACAAAAAAGGACATTACATAATTATAAAGGGGTCAGTCCAACAAGAGGATATAACCATTATAAATATCTAGCACTCAACATAGGAGCATCTAAATATGTAAAACAAATACTAACAGAATAAAAGGGGGAAATAGAATGCAACACATTTATTTTAAGAGACTTAACACACCACTCACATCTATAGACAGATCAACCAAACAGAAAATAAATAAGGAAACAGAGACATTGAACAACACATTAGATCATATGGAATTAACAGATATCTACAGAACATTCAACCTAAAAGCAGCAGGACATACATTTTTCTCAAGTGTACATGAATAGATCACACACTAGGCCACAAAAAGAGCCTCAATAAATCCAAAAATATTGAAATTGTATCAAGCAGCTTCTCAGACCACAGTGGTCTGAAACTAGAAACAAATTATACAAAAAAAAAACAAAAAAGCCCACAAACACATGGAGGCTAAACAACATTCTTCTAATTAATCAATGGATCAATGAGTAAATTAAGACAGAAATCAATCAATACATGGAGACACATGAAAACAAAACCCAATTGCCCAAAACCTGTTGGACCCTGCAAAGATAGAGAAGTTCAAAGCAGTAGACGCTCATCTCCAGAAACAAGAATAATCCCAGAGAAACATCCTCAACTCACAATTAAAGAAACCAGAAAAGAAGAATAAATGAAACCCAAAGTTAATAGAATGAGGGTGTAAGTCCAGGGAGAGGAAATCCAGTGCAAAATACCTCTAAAAACTGAAATCAGTCAAAGGGAGAAATAAAGTTTAAAATCCGTTTACTGCTTACAAAAGGCAATCTGGGCCCTCTCTCTTTCCTGCTCCAGCAGAAGTAAAACCAGCGCTCCCCTCACCTCTCAGGTACAGATAAGCCCTCCTTGCCCAGGTAATTACCCATTGACATGGAGATGAACTTTTCTCCACCCCTGAGGAATGATGCAAATGCACTAAAGCCATACTTCTTTCCACCTCTGAACGCCTATTGATATGCAAATGTACTAAAGCCAGGCTAGATATTATGGAAATATTACAATTTTATCCACAGAGGGATATAGTAAAGATCAATGCAGAAATAAATAAAATAGAGAAAAATAAACAATAGAAAAAAATCAATGAAACCAGAAGCTGGTTCTTTGAAAAAATAAACAAAATAGATAAACCGCTGGTCAGATTTACCAAGAAAAAAGAGGATGTACACTAATAAACAGAATCAGAAACAAAGAAAGAATAAGCACAATGGATACTACAGAATTACAAAGAATCATTAGAGAAAACCATGAAAAATTACGAGGCCAGCATCACTCTAATACAAAAAACAAAGATACTTCAAAAAAAAGAAAATTTTACACCAATATCCCTGATGAATATAGATACAAAAATCCTCAACAAAATATTAGCAGACTGAATTTAAAAATACATCAAAAGGATCATCCATCACAATCAAGTGGGATTTATTTCAAGGCTGCAAGGATGGTACTATATTCATAAATCAATCAATGTCATACACCACATTAACAAAAAGAAGGATAAAAACCTCTGGTCATCTCAAAAGATGCTGAAAAAGCATTTGACAAAATTCAATATCCATTCATGATAAAATCTCAACTATATGGGTATGGAAGGTACATACCTCAGCATAATAAAGATCGTATATGACAAACCCACAGCTAACACCATACTTAATAGTGAAAAGTTGAAAGCTTTTCCTCTAAGATCAGAAACAAGACAAGGATGTCCACTCTCACCACTTTTATTCAAATTAGTACTGGAGGTCCTAGCCATGGCCATCAGATAAAACAAAGAAATAAAAGGCATCCAAATTGCTCAGAAAGAAGTTAGACTGCTACTATTTGCAAATGTCATGATATTACACATAGAAAACTCTAAAGACTACACCAAAAAGCTATTAGAACTAATAATTGGATTCATCAAAGTTGCAGGATACAAAATTAATACACAGAAATCTATTGCATTCCTACAGCAACAAACTAGAAGAAAGAAAAAACAGGAAAACAACTCCATTTACAATTGCATCAAAAAGAATAAATTACCTAGGAATAAACCTAACCAAGGAAGTCAAAGACCTGTACTCTGAAAATCATAAGACACTCATGAGAGAAGTTAAAGAAGACACCTATAAATAGAACTCTATCTCATTCTCTAGGATAGAAAGAATCAGTATTGTCACAATGGCCATCCTGACCAAAGCAATTTACAGATTCAATGAAATCCTATCAAAATGCCAACACTATTTTTCAATGAACAAGAACAAATAGTTCTAAAATTCATATAGAACCATGAAAGATCCCAAATAGCCAAAGCAATCCACAGAAAGAAGAACAAAGCTGGGGGAATTACACTCCCTGACCTCAAACTACATGACAAAGCTACAATAATCAAAACAGTATGGTACTGGCACAAGAACAGACCCATAGATCAATGGAACAGAATAGAGAGAACAGATATAAACCCATGCACATATGGTCAGTTAATATATGATAAAGGAGCCATGAATATACAATGGGGAAAAGACAGCCTATTCAATAACTGGTTGGGAAACCAGACAGCTACATGTTAAAAGAATGAACTGGATTACTGTCTAACTCCATACACAAAAGCAAACTCAAAATGGATCAAAGACCTGAAAGTAAGTCATGAATCTATAAAACTCTTGGAAGAAAACATAGGCAAAAGCCTCTTGAATATAAGTATGAGCAATTTTTTCCTGGACACATCTCCTCAGGCAAGGGAAACAAAATAAAAATCGAATAAATGGGACCACATCAAACTAAAAAGCTTCTGTACTGCAAAGGACACCATCAGCAGGTCAAAAAGGCATTCTCAGTATGGGAGACTATATTCATAACTGACTTATCTGATAAGAAGGTAATATCCAAAATATATAAAGAGCTCATATGCCTCAACATCCAAAAAGCAAATAACCCGATTAAAATATGGGTGGCAGACCTAAACAGACATTTCTCCAAAGAAGAAATACAGATGGTCAACAGGCACTAATCATCAGAGAAATGCAAATCAAAACCACAATGAGCTATTACCTCACACCAATTAGAATGGCCACTATCCAAATGACAAGAAATAAGAAACATTGGCAAGGATGTGAAGAAATGAGAAACCTCCTATTCTGTTGGTGGTAATGTACATTGGTGCAACCACTGTGCAAAGTAATACAAAGCTTCCTCCAAAGGCTAAAAATAGAAATACCATTTGGTCCAGTAATTCCTCTTCTAGGAATTTACCCAAAGAAAACAAAATTCCTGATTCAAAAAGATATATGCACCCCTATGCTCATTGACGTATTATTTACAAAAGCCAAGATATAGAAGCAACCTAAGTGTCCATTGATAGATGAATGGATGAAGAAGATGTGGTACATATCAATATATACACAATGGAATATTATTCAGCCATAAAAAGAAAAGAAATCCAGCCATTTACAGCAACATGGATGGATCTAAGGGTATTATACTCTGTGAAATAAGCCAGGCAGAGAAAGACAAATTCCATGATTTCACTTATTTCTGGAATATAAAAACAAAGCAAAAAAGAATGAACAAAAGAGCTGTAGACTCATAGACACTGAGAAGTGTCTAGTGGTTACTAAGGGGGAGGGGCTAGGGTGGGTGGGTAGCAAGGGGGATGGGGATAAAGGGGCAGAATAAATCTCAGTCATAATATAGGTTGGTCATGGGGACAGCAGTACAGCATGGAGAATATAGTCAATGATTCTTTAACATCTTTCTATGCTGATAGTAACCACAGTGGATGGTGAGGATTTAATAATATGGGTAACTGTTTAACCACTGTGTTTTACAATTGAAACCAATATAAGATTATATATCAATGATCCTTCAATAAAAAATTAAAAACAAAAACAAAAAAATTTGACCATGGTCATGTATTTGAAGTCATATTCATTGTAATTTTAGTTTGCATTTCCCTGATGTCTAGTGGTGTGGAGCACCTCTTCACATTTTTATTCACCATGTATATACTTCTTTTGTGAAGTTTGTTTCATGTATTTTTTCTATTAAAAAAATTTTGTCTCAATATGAGAAAAATATTATAATATAAAAAGAATATTTTATGTATTTATAATACACATTTTAAGTATCTTATATATAAACATCTACAATTTATTAAAGTTGTAATTAACCTGTATATCCCAAAATAGGGACTTTATAGTACAGCAATATAATAGAATATTTAGCAACCACTAAGTAATGGTTCACTTGAAGAATTTTCACTGACTTAAAATGTTCACAATATAAAGTTAAGACAAAGAGAGACACAAAACCATAAAATTTCCCTATTTTATTACATTCATATATTTTTATCTGCTCATGTTTTCTCAGTTGTAGTTGGCTATAACATACATACCTTTATTCTGAAGCCTAGGTCTCTTCAAGTACATGTCATGTGATAATGCAAAATCTGTACTTACTAGACAGTCAACTAAGGAAATTCAAGCATGGAAGACTTAAGTTATTAAATTGCTTAGCAACTTATAGCTGCATTTCAAGACTAGTGCCAGTTTAGAAACATAAACCTGTTGATTGGCTTTAGCTTTATGTTTTAGGTGGCCTGGGAGGGATTCATTTGCTCTGGAATCCACAGGTCCTGGTCCACCTTTGATGTGATCAAGGGGGTCTTTTTCCTGTTGCCTTGTTACTTCTCACCAGTGTAAGAACTATACCCAGCTGTCCCTGTAAAACAGGAGGCCCCACCGCCAATGTTCTGTAACAACTGAAAGCAAGAGGATTTGCACTGGCCACAGGACTCAAGATATCACCTCCATACCTACACCTAATCACATAGATACAATTCCTGTTTTGGTCAAGCAAGAACAGATAATTGTGGGGTTCCTTCTACCCATTTTTCTATGTCAATGCAAAATGGCCTGGAATAGTAGGAAATGGCAATTGCTGACTTTTTTCTTTACTAGATACCTTAGTCAGTTTGGGTTACTATAACAAAATACCACAGACTGAGAGGCTTGTACAACAGACATTTATTTCTTACAACTCTGGAGCCCAAAAGTCCAAGACCAGTGTGCCAACATGGTCAAGTCCTTAGTGAAGGCCTCTTCCGGGCTTGAAGACCACCCATCTTGGAGGAGAGGCAGACAGAGCTCTAGTCTCTTCCTCTTCTTAGGATACCTATTATCATGGGAGCCCACTCTCCTGACCCCATCAAGCTGAAATGCATACCAAATATTCCACCTGCACATACCACATTGGGGGGTAGGGCTTCAACATATGAATTTGGGGGAGATGCATTCAGTTCACAACACTAGAGATATTCTTTTTCTTCCCTAATAGGTCTCAGAAAACTGGAAACTGTCAGAAAAGCTTGTATGTGTCTACAATATTGTGTGAGTTCACTCTAAAGGCTCAGGAATTTTAAGAGAGAGAATCTGTTTTCTGATTGTGCTTCTGGAGCTAGAAATCATACACTTAATCAGGCAACATATACATCCATGTACATGGATATACATATATAGGAAACAATGGAAAGAAATCAACATTTCTCTTGTAAGTGGAATTACAAGTAAAAATTTACTTTTACTTACACTTTAAAATATTCTATGTTGTTTGTACAAAAATTCAATCATAAATTTAATCATAAAATATTTGCAATTCTAACAATGTACTGTCAACTACAGCCATCGAGGACTGGAAATTAGAACTAAGTCTGTGGTAAAAGCAACCATGTTAAAGAAGTGATCCATTAAATAGATTACTATAAGCATATTATTGCTTTGCACCTCAGGTTCTAGAAACTTTACACGAATACCAAACAACACACCAGTTTATATTATACTGATGTTAATTCAACTCAGAATTCTGTCTATGACAGTGACAGTGAGGGTCACCCCACAATCATTACAGTGCCTCTAACTTCACTTTTGGAGACTAGTCCAAATGAAGTGAGACATAGATGTGGAGATGTGTTCCTGGTATTTACCTGTCATCATCTTCAATCCAATATTATTCCATATTGAAATATAAAGGCTTAAATGTATACTATGCTTAGATAAAGAAAAAGTAGCTTCTTTATTATGTCTCTAAGTTACTTGACCTTCCTCTTCTTGGGCCTTGTGATCCTCAGAAGGGAAAAAAATCTTATTCAGTAAATCAAATCATCTTAGTTCAAAGCAGTAGGAGAAACAGTAACCTTAAGCAAAATGCTCAATTTCCTCAAGTCACCTCTTTTCCTTTTCTTGCCCCAAGGTGTTATTGGTATCTGACTATGAGAGGGACTTTGACCTAGGGGAGAAAACTTTCTGCTGTTTTTTTCAATCAGCATGTCATTTTCTGAGTACTTAGCCACTTTTCTCTTCAATTTATCCAGTCTAGCCTGAAGAGTGTCCTTGTTGTTATTTCTGGCTCTGGTGTAATGTGTAGTTGGGCTGGCCCCTCTAGGCTTTGTTGGAGCCTTGTCTTTATCCTAAAGTAACCCGGCCTTCTCAGCATTCATAGTTGACAAAAGGCCTTTTGAACACTCCATCACCCTTCTGTCTAGAATGTGGCCATGATGCCCTCTCCTCGGCTTCTCCAGAGCCCTTGTAAGGCTCTGTTTACTGTGCATTCTGTACACCCAAGGAGTCCATGAGACCCTCAAAGTCCCATCCCTGTAAAACAGGAATGAGGAGAAGTTTAATACCATTAAACATTAATCCTTCCTTTCCTTAACCACAGAGATGCCAAGTTTATTTGCCACGGAGCTGTTCTCTAAGGTCATGCAGAGGCAGGATTTGTGGGTACAAATTAGGGGACTGGAGAATATAACATTTAAGGAAATGTCCCAAAACCCTAATTTTGCACTGAGTAAAAGTCTCCTTCCCTCTCAGCTTATTTTTAATACACCTTCCTTTCTTTAGGCTAAAACCCCAAAAAGGTAAGATTAGGGTCTATGTGTACTATCCTCTCTTATGTCCCTTATTCTTCCTATTCCTTTGACTTTTAGTACCATATCTTCCTACCATTTTCTTCCCCCTATTCCGGAACCACTCTAGATCCCTATATCTCAATGAATGATAGTGTTACCCATCAAATAGGCATGCCAGGAATCTAGGAATCATCACTTGACATATCTTTTTTCTTTTTCTACATTCATCTCTACCTAGTAATTTTGATTCTTTCTTGTGTCAGCTCCATCCACACCTCCATTTCTACTGACCTCAACATCCTACTGCAGGTAAAAATCATTACCTTCTGCTTGTACTACTGCTATACCCTCCTAATCGTTCTTCTGGCATCTACATTTGCTTGCCACTAATTCATTCCATATTTTGCAGAGTGCTCTTCTGAAAGCCTTTGTTCTGTGAGGCTGTCCTTACCTCACTCCTGCCTCACCTCATACTGTTTCCCTCCTCACTCTCTGTGCTGACCCATATTGAATTTTTCCCTCTTGTCCTCAGGGCGTCGGGACCTAGAATGACTTCCTTCATTGTTCCCGATTCACTTTGACTTATTCTTCAGATCTGAGCCCAGATGTGGTTTCCTGAAGGGAGCATTCCTGGAATTGGTCAGATTAGATGAGGTCCTCTCACTATAACTTTTCTGCACAGCATAAAATACAGCTTACTATTACATTTATGTAATTTCTTTCTTTAATATATAATATACTGTAAGTTCGAGAAAATAAACAAAATAGATAAACCGCTAGTCAGACTTCAAGAAAAAAAGCAAGTCTATACACATAAACAGAATCAGAAATGAGAAAGGAAAAATCACTACAGACACAACAGAAATACAAAGAATTATAAGAGAATACTATGAAAAATTATATGCTAACAAACTGGATAACCTAGAAGAAATGGACAACTTTCTAGAAAAATACAACCTTCCAAGGCTGACTCAGGAAGAAACAGAAAATCTGAATAGACAAATTACCAGCAAAGAAATTGAATTGATAATCAAAATCTACCTAAGAACAAAACTCCAGTTCCAGATAGTTTCACTGCTGAATTTTATCAAACATTTAGTGAAGACCTCATACCCATCCTCCTTAAAGTTTCCCAAAAAATACAAGGGGAGGGAATACACCCAAACTCATTCTACGAGCCAACATCACTGTAATACCAAAACGAGGCAAAGACACCACAAAAAATTAAAATTACATACCAATATCCCTGATGAACATAGATGCAAAAATACTCAACAAAATATTAGCAAACCAAATTCAAAAATACATCAAAAAGATCATCCATCATCATCAAGTGGGATTCATACCAGGGATGCAAGGATGGTACAACATTTGAAAATCCATCAACATCATCCACTACATCAACAAAAAGAAGGACAAAACCCACATGATATTCTCCATAGATGCTGAAAAGGCATTCAACAAAATTCAACATCCATTCATGATAAAAACTCTCAACAAAATGGGTATATACGGCAAGTACCTCAACATAATAAAGGCCATATATGACAAACCCACAACCAACATTATACTTAATAGCAAGAAGCTGAAAGCTTTTCCTTGAAAATAGGGACCAAGACAGAGATGGCCACTCTCCCCACTGTTATTCAACATAGTTCTAGGGTCCTAGCCACGGCAATCAGACAACATAAAGAAATAAAAGGCATCCAGATTGGTAAGGAAGAAGTCAAACTGTCCCTGTTTACAGAAGACATGATATCATACATAAAAAACCCTAAAGAATCCACTCCAAAACTACTAGATCTATTATCTGAATTCAGTAAAATTGCGGGATACAAAATTAATACACATAAATCTGTTGCATTCTTATACACTAACGGTCAACAAGCAGAAAGAGAAAGCAGGAAAACAATTCCATTCACAACTGCACCAAAAAGAATAAAATACCTAGGAATAAACCTAAACAAGGAAGTAAAAGACTTACACTCTAAAAAATACAAGACACTCATGAGAGAAATTAAAGAAGATACCAATAAATGGAAACACATCCCGTGCTCATGGATAGGAAGAATTAATATTGTCAAAATGGTCATTCTGCCTAAAGCAATCTACAGATTCAATGCAATCCCTATCAAAATACCAACAGCATTCTTCAACGAACTAGAGCAAATAGTTCTAAAATTCATATGGAACCACAAAAGACCCCGAATAGCCAAAGCAATCCTGAGAAGAAAGAATAAAGTGGGGGGAATTATGCTCCTTGACTTCAAGCTCTACTACAAAGCCACAGCAACCAAGACCATTTGGTACTGGCTCAAGAACAGACCCTTAGACCAATGGAACAGACTAGAGAGCCCAGATATAAACCCAAGCATAGGTGGTCAATTAATATATGATAAAGGAGCCATGGATATAGGAAAATGACAGCCTTTTCATCAGCTGTTGTTGGCAAAACTGAACAGCTACATGTAAGAGAATGAAACTGGATTGTTGTCTAACTCCATACACAAAAGTAAACTCAAAATGTATCCAAGACCTGAATGTAAGTCATGAAACCATAAAACTCTTAGAAAAAAACATAGGGAAAAATCTCTTGGACATAAATATGAACAACTTCTTCATGAACATATCTCCCCGGGCAAGGGAAAAAAACACAAAAATGAGCAAGTGGGACTATATCAAACTAAAATGCTTCTGTACAGCAAAGGAACAGAACAAATGGAACAAAAAGACATCCTACAGTATGGGAGAATTCATAAATGACATATCTGATAAGGGGTTGACATCCAAATTATATAAAGAGCTCATGTACCTCAACAAACAAAAAGCAAATAAGCCAGTTAAAAAATGGGCAGAGGAGCTGAACAGACAATTCTCCAAAGAAGAAATTCAGACAGCCAACAGGCACATGAAAAGATGCTCCACATCACTAATCATCAGGGAAATGCAAACTAAAACCACAGTGAGGTATCACCTCACACCAGTTAGGATGGCCAACATCCAAAACACAAACAACAACAAATGTTGGTGAGGATGTGGAGAAAGGGGAACCCTCCTACACTGCTGGTGGGAATGTATAATAGTTCAACCATTGTGAAAAGCACTATGGAGGTTCCTCAAAAAACTAAAAATAGAAATACTATTTGACCCAGGAATTCCACTCCTAGCAATTTACCTTAAGAATTCAGGAGCCCAGTTTGAAAAAGACATATGTACCCCTTTGTTTATCGCAGCACTATTTACAATAGCCAAGAAATGGAAGCAACCTAAGTGTCCATCAGTAGATGAATGGATAAAGAAGATGTGGTACATATACACAATGCAATATTATTCAACCGTAGAAGAAAACAAATCCTACCATTTGCAACAACATGGATGGAGCTAGAAGGTATTATGCTCAGTGAAATAAGTGAGGCAGAGAAAGACAAGTATGAAATGATTCCACTCATCTGTGGAGTATAAGAACAAAGAGAAAACTGAAGGAACAAAACAGCAGCAGACTCAGAGAACCCAAGAATGGACTAATAGTTACCAAAGGGAAAAGAACTGGGGAAGATGGGTGGGAAGGCAGGGATAAGGGGGAAAAAGGGGTATTATGATTAGCAGATATAGTGTTGGCGGGGCACGGGGAGAGCTGTACAACTCAGAGAAGACAAGTAGGGATACTATAGCATCTTACTACGCTGATGGACAGTGACTGTCATGGGATATGTGGTTGCGACTTGATAATAGGGGGAGTCTAGTAACCATAATGTTGGTCTTGTAATTGTACATTAATAATAGCAAAATAAAAAAAATAAAAATATATACTGTAAGTTCTATGAGCGAAAAGATCATACCTATATGGGTTTTTATTATTGTATTTATTACTATATTTTTATTAGTCCTCGCATCTGAGTGATTGAAATACGTAAGTTTTAATAACTCTTTGTTAAATAAAGTTATATTGACATGATTTTGAATTTTATTGGATATGGACTATAAACAATATGAAATCACAGATGGTTGTGAGGGATAGATGCTATGATGCTATGCATGATGTTCCCGTCAGATATTAAATTAAATATTTTAATTCACAGCCATAATATTGGAGATAAAGGATGAATTTCTTAAAATGCTTTTTGTTGTTCTTCACTATGTTATAATTGGAATTGTACAAGATATTTTGAGGTTTATCATTTATTTTAAATTACTGAAGCTGAAATTAATAAAGATTTCATGTGTGTATGTAAATACATATATAGTAGGTAGGTCATGGATATTTAAGTACCTATAGGTACTTCAAATGTTACGATTATAGAATCCATCCCAGATTCCATATAATACTAAAACAAAAAAATCTAAAATTTTTTTTCTACTTTTTATCTTGTCAGTGAGCCTCACAAATAAAGAAAAATTACTATATGAAGTAACTGATTCATTTTTTTATTACTAATTGCTTCAGTAATAACTTCAAAGTACTTGAAGAGGTATTCAAATTATTATATAAAATTTCAACCAAAATAGATTTGACAATTGATAATAAACTCTGATTATTTTCCACCAATTTTATAATTGGAATTTTTAAATGGCAAGAATGAGAAAAGATTTAGTGGGTAAAAATAACTTTTGTTTATGACTGTAGGATTTTATTACTGTACCATTTTCAATTTTATAAGAACATGTTCATTTTGACTTGGTCTGAGATTAAAACATACAACAAATAATTTTTAAAGACTTTCCCAAGTAACTGCAATCCAGAAGTATTCAAATTATAAGAATATTAAAATGTTGATCTGAATGGCTATTTTTTTAAGCCCCAAGAAAGCAAAGATCATATTACACAACATAATTTGCAGCATAGTTTTAGCACAACTTAAAACATAGGATTTGAAAACTTTCAGAATTACTGTTAAAATTTATATTTAGGGTATTAAAGTCAGCCTGAATCAACTTGGTAGTATTTTTATTTTCACACACACACACACACACACACACACACACACACACACACACGTAGATTGTATGACATTAAAATTGACCTGAGTGCATTTTCCTGTTTTTAAATTAGATTCAGATGAACCTTTTTTTTTTTCAGGGGTGGTCCCATTTATATATATAAGGGCTACACATAACTCTTACATAAGTAAGGATATGAAGTTTGCCTTCTTAGAAAGTGTTTTCTCCATTAAAAAACAAACCAAAAAACAGATGTACCATTGCCTGTTTCACAGTCAGAGCTACTCTGAAACGGCTGATGCTAGCTCAGGGAAGCCATAAAGAGATCAAATGACTTCTGGGCCAATGGAAAGCCCTACTGTCTAAATGCTTTTCAGGCCAATTTGAAGAAGTAATTAGACTTACTGGAAGCTTGTGTGAATAATGCTGCAAGTACAATTATGAACTGCCCAGACACACTGCTTTCAATACAGAAGAGCTTGTCTACTGATTCTGACGGAGAATGTATGTAAAATTCAAGACTCAGTATTAGAGTAAAATGATGGGGACATCATGATATATCAAAAATTGTGATTCGTTTCTGCAATCAGTTGTCATTAGGTAAAAAGCCAGCTATAAATCAGCTGAAATATAACCATGCTCTCCTCCTATCTGTCTTCAGCAGTCAGCTTTTCTTGTTCGTTCTAAATGCAGACAAATGACTGTAAATCTTGGGAATTTACAGAATATAATAGAAAAGGCTTCTAGGAACTGAAAATCAGTAAACACATGGCAATGGCAGACCATTGTAATACAATTAGGGGATGTTGTGTGGGTGCCTCTGAAGTGCCTATAAATGAATGTGACTTCAGTAACGCTGCCAAATGAGTCCAATGTCCTACAAATGAACTGAAAACAAAGTGCATGGAATATTGTGTCTGCGGTGCCACTTTGAGATGACTGCCATGCTGTATTACTGCAGTAATTTGCTGGAAATAGCATAGCACATATATACACCAAGCTACTGTATTTAAGCCTCATCTTATTTTAATGAAAAATGTGTTCACCATTCATGAGAGTATGCATGTCACCAGAGTTAGTATTCAGCATGACTGAAAAAGATTGAAAGGATTTTTTTTCAGAGTATGATTAAAAGCTGATTCTGACAATGTTAAAATATTTATTATAAAGTTGCAATAATGAAAACAAAAACTATACGGAATGCAACTTCGGTTTATATTAATTTCAAACATGGCATAATTGTGTTACACTCCATATGTGGACACTTTTTAGGGGGTTTCATTTTTCTTTTTCTAACAGAAAATTTATAAGTGTTAACTAGGAATCTGACAGTTCCAATAAACGTGTACTATTTGTTACCCTTTAACAAACTCCTATTTTATTAGCACTTACTATGTGCCAGGCACTGATCGATTTACAAATATTAACTCATTTAATCTTCATAACAATCCTGTGATGTAAATACATTACCCCCATTAATAGATGAGGAACAACTACGACACAGAGAGTATAAGTAATGAGGTGAGCTCACTGGTAGGGAAGGGAGCCCAGTTCAAACCCAGATAGTTGGCATTAGAGCACTGGATTTGAATGCTGACCTGTGGCCTATATACCAGTATATGCACAATGAGTATCACCGAAGAGGTTTTTTTAAAGATGTCTTGATACTCAAGATTCCACCCATGGACTATGAGTTAGTCAGTGAGGGTTCAGGTGCAGGCATTTCCATTTTTAATAAGATTTCATAGTGATTCTTGTGCTGGTATTCTGTTGGCCACCCTTTGAGACATACTGATTTAGAAATACCAGGTGATAGTCATCATACTGGATTCTTTCTTGTTTCAGGCTATGTTTATCCGCAGTAATTTGTGTAACTAACTGATCAATGTGACCCAACACTCTTTCTGTTTCTAAACAGAGCAAGTTCAGAGACAAAAAGCCCACATGGCTGGTGCTGCCACTTTCAATTATCACTGAGGTCTGACCCTTCACAGATCAAACACTCTTGGAGATATTTTTAGTTAATCTAGAGTAATTAGGGAGCCAAAAACCATATAGATTTTTGTTAATAGAAATAGTCATGAGCATCTTTACTTAATATGACTAAGATGTGTGACTTCCTGTCTTTGCGTTCTCATACGTTAAACGTTTTTGTTGTTTTTACTTCATCCACGATGATCTAGGCTAAAAATTTCTTTTGTTGTTCAAATGAATGCTCTCTAGTAGCACAACAATAGTTAATTGAGTATTTCCACTTTATAAAATATCTTTGAGTGTAATGACTACAAGTACTTTGTTGAATATTCATTAACTATCCTTTTCTCACAAGGCATATAAATCCTCTGAAATGCAATACATATACACTTTAAACTTTGACATAAAATACTCATATTTCTGAAATAAAGGAGTTTTTCTTCTTTAAGCACTCTCTCAAATCATATATAATCAGGAACATTGGCAACACCGCTACTATGAGAAGGACAGAGAGAACATCAAGAAATCCAAATGAATTCAAACCCATTAAATGTAATGGTGTGGTAAATCTCAGCGTACCATCTGCTGTAGAACACTGATGCACTATTGGAATTCCACATCTTATTTACATAACAGATAAGAATGTGCTAGTAGATTTATATGGTGAATAAATACCCGGAGACAAAACTTAAGTTTTTCCTATATTCACATCTGGGGATATCCACATCTGTATAAAACTTAATCTATTTCTGGTTAGCTATTCTAGTAAAGTGTAAAACACCACCTTATCCAAATGTTATTAGCAATATTGTCAGTGAAAATTAACCAATAAAAGAAACAGAGTTCATATACAATGCTGTATAAAATGTATTCTCTTTCAAAGAATTCTTTCTCTTCAAAACTGGCATGCATATTTAAGGAACAGGATTATAAAACTATAGTAGATACCTAGTATATTTGTGTTTATATTTAACAAATAACTTGGTAGCAATTCTTTCCAAGGAATATTACTCATTTACTCAAATACACTTTAAGGTAGTAATTCAAATTACATTGAATTTTTAGAATGAATTAAGTCCAAATGCTTTGAAATCTATAATATTTAAGTGAGATCCTAAAAACTGAAACAACTTTTAAAAGAAACATAAAATCAGATTTTATCAAGGAATAGTCTCTTGTTCTGGAATTCAAATTAATCTCCTCCATTCTTCTTTTGCTTTTACTTAAGGATTCCCTTAAATATATACAAATAACAAAGCCTGTTGATGATCTCATGAAGCATATTCTACACATAATTAAAGGACCACATTATCTATTTCCATATGTGTCTTTTTTTAGTTAAATGGAATTATCATCAAGGTGTCTCAAGTTATGCATACATTCATCTGTATTCTTAAAAAAAATTTTTTTCACTTGAAGGAAGTAAAAAGGCAACTGGTATTTTTGGGGGTTATATCTCAAAGCTCATAAGATACCACATTTCTTGGATCCTCTCCTGTGACTTTCCTCACTAGCAATGTAGAATAATTAAGCACTTTCGCATTGACATTCGGTAACCAGGATTTAATTAAACACAGTTCCCATCTCTTCAACTGCTCTTACCAAATCTCCAGAAGTTGAAGAGTGTTGCTGTTGACAATGGCAGTCCACCAAGTGGAAAATTATGCAAAGAAAATTGAGAAAGTAGGAAAAATGCCAGGCCTGGTGCCTTAGGGAAGGTGGAGAATATGAAAGTAAATACAGTAGAGTATTTTGATTGTTGCTATTGGCACTCTTCTTGATTATGTAATTGACTTTTAAATTGATATATTACATGTTTATTACTTATTATAAAATCACAGGAAGAGGAAACAATTTTGCTCTTGAAAGAAGGATGGCCCATTACACAAGTCCCATCAAGAATGTATTTGGCTATGTAATTGACCATGGTGATAAATTGAGTTAATTTCAACATAAGCTTTGTAAAGCAATGTTTATCTGTGATTACCAATAATTAGAGATATTTTTACTATATTCACATATTTCACATCATATACAGAACAATTTCTTTTTCACACAATTAGAATTTTTCTAACAAAGACAATTATTATGTAAGTAGAATTTTGTAAATAGAATCTGCATTTGTATTGTAAATGCTGTGAAACCATGGTTTCTACCGATTCATTATCTTTAAAAAATTATTTAATGAAATTCTAGAAAAACTTTAATTTTTGGTCACAAATGCTATTCTAATTCTTGCAATAATTATTAAGCACCTATTGTGTGCAAACAAGTTGAAAAATACACAATGACACAAAGATGAAGAGGAGATAGTGTTTGGCCTCAATATGACCTCTAATTTAAATGTGCTACTTAATAAACACATATGCAGTGGGTTGAATGGTGACCCCCCAAAAAATATGTATGTCTATGCCCTGAAACGTGTGTGTGTGTGTGTGTGTGTGTGTGTGTGTGTGTGTGTGTGTGTGAAAACACTTAAGATCTACCCTCTTTGAAAATTTTAAGTACACCATGTAGTATTGTTAAGTATACCATACACTATGGCCTATATTGGCAATATAGGCACTTTGTTATAGTATAGATTTCCAGAATTTATTTATCTTGCATACCTGACACTTTATATCTTCTAACCTTCACCTCTCCGTTCCCCCTCCCATACCAACAATCACCATTCAACTCTTTGCTTCTATGAGTTTGACTATTTTAGATTCCACATATAAATGAAATTAATTGATGACTCCCTCCATCTATTCAATAATTTATGCTAATTTACATATATTTATCTAAAGACCAGAGCTGACTTAAAATACTCTTCTTTCTAAACATTAATTAGAAAAAGTGTTTTGCAGATGAAGGATTTAATGTGAGATTATCCTGAATTAGGATGGCTCATAAACCCAATGACATATCCTTAAAGAGAAGGCACCAATATTATGCTAGACACAGGAAGACAAATACTGTATGATCTCATTTATATGTGGAATCTAAAATAGTCAAACTCATAGAAGCAAAGAGTTGAATGGTGATTGTTGCTAGGGGAGGGGGAACGGAGACGTGAAAGTCAAAAGGTATAAAGTGTCAGGTATGCAAGATAAATAAATTCTGGAAATCTACTATACTACAGCAAAGTGCCTATATTGGCAATATAGGCCATAGTGTATGGTATACTTAACAATACTACATGGTATACTTAAAATTTTCAAAGAGGGTAGATCTTAAGTGTTTTCATACACACACACACACACACACACACACACACACACACACACACACATACACACACACGAGTAATAATAAAAGGAGCATGAGGAAACTGTGGGAAGTGATGGATGCCTATGGTCTTGGTGATAGTGATGGTTTCATGGGTATATCTTATCCCCAAACACTTTAAGCTGTATACATTAAATATGTATAGCTCTTTATATGCAATCATACATCAGTGGAATAGTTTAAAACACACACGCACACACATACACACACACAGAGGAGTCACAACTTGTTAACGCAGCTGTAGGAAAGTAATACAGAGTCCATGATTCCTTTTCCATAATTACTGTTTATGCCCTCTTAAAAGCTGCCACCCCAAAATGTGCTTGAAGTCATACATTTCACCAAGTGGTAAAGAGTTGTTTGTGCATTAAAATTGTTTCTTTCCTTGAATCTCAGTTTATGAAAAAAAAAATCTGAAAATTAAATATATGGAGATTTAAGTGGTAATATCTGTAATGAAATTTGGAAAGAACCATAGCTATCTGGCTTTCACTGCTGAAATTCATTGACTTCAGTCAGCATTTTGCTTAATTTAAAGTCTGCCAAAATTTTTAAAATTTTTTTGGAATATTAGTGCTGGGGTAAGAAATCTGGTGTTATACATATTTGAGAAATTCTATATATCCCCTTTTTCCCTGGATGGTTAACAGGGAATTTCCCTGTAATTTTCCATAGGTATGAAAGATTCTGCATATGCTGTTACCACTTTTTCATTTCCTGTTCACCACTGATGGCCATCTAGTCTGACTTACACCCTGCCATCCTACTGAAATTGTTCTTGTTGAAGTATTTTAAAAAGTCCCTGATGTCAAATTCAAGAAACATTTTTCTCCCTCTGATGTTTCTCAAGTTCTCAGGAACAATGAACTTAATTGATGACTTCCTCCATCTATTCCATAATTTATGCTAATTTACATATATTTATCTAAAGACCAGAACTCACTTAAAATACTCTTCTATTCATGATATATGATTACCATCAATCTATGCAAAGTTCTTCTGTTGTTTTATTTTTATTTATTTTCATCTTCCTCTCTGAGTCCATCTGTATAGTTATTACAACAGACACCCCCTCTGCTTTTGAATGTATTTATAATTTTGAGAAATATATGCTGTCTTTTGTGTATGCTCTTTAAATGCACATAAATTGTATTATTCTATAGAGTCATTTTATAGCATTCACTGTTTCTTAAATTTTCTCCCAAAAGTTTGGTTTTAATCTTCATGTTGTTGCCTGTATTTGTACCTCATTGTTTCCAAATAATGACAATTTTTTGCTAAAGAATTCATCCACCAATTGTTAGCTTTTCATTCCCTTTATAGTAGGCAGCTAGGTTACCTCCAAATCCTTTTTACCACAAATACTGCTCTGATAAATACCTTCACACTCCTTTCTTTAAGACCAATATAGGCCATAGTGTATGGTATACTTAACGATACTACATGGTATACTTAAAATTTTCAAAGAGGGTAGATCTTAAGTGTTTTCATACACACACACACACACACACACACACATATACACACACACGAGTAATAATAAAAGGAGCATGAGGAAACTGTGGGAAGTGATGGATGCCTATGGTCTTGGTGATAGTGATGGTTTCATGGGTATATCGTATCCCCAAACACTTTAAGCTGTATACATTAAATATGTATAGCTCTTTATATGCAATCATACATCAGTGGAATAGTTTAAAACACACACGCACACACATAAACACACACAGAGGAGTCACAACTTGTTAACGCAGCTGTAGGAAACTAATACAGAGTCCATGATTCCTTTTCCATAATTACTGTTTATGCCCTCTTAAAAGCTGCCACCCCAAAATGTGCTTGGAGTGTCTGGAGTTTATATCTATGAGTGGGATGCCTGGAAATGAGGGTAAATGCAGAGATTTTGACTAAGAGTATAAATGAGTCTACAAATTCGTGAAAAATCTAAATCTTAAAAATATTGTTTTCCAATCCATGAACATGATATATCTCTCCTATTATTTAAATTTAATTTATCCCAATAATAACTAGTAGTTTTTGGTAAGAAGCCTTCTAAATATTTATTTGATTTATACCGAGGTATTAGATAATTTGTATGCTAATGTAAATGCTGGCTTTTTTAGTTCATTTTTAGTGATTTTTTTTCCTGTTAAAGAGAAATGAAATCAGAGGTTCCCTGATTAACTGTTCCTGCTTTACTGTAAGTCTCGTGGGAGAAGGATTAGCTTCTAATTTCTACTGTATCCACAGAAGGAATACAATGTCTGTGCTAAACAAAATGTTGAATAAATGAATGAAGATTCTTGCAGGAGCATAGATGCTGTGTAGTCAGGCAGCTCACTCCTGGACTTTGTTGGTACTCCTGTGGTTTTAATCGGCAAGTCCTTAGCAACAACTTCCTCTTCTATTAAAATGCATATGACTTTGCCCAAAGACATAGTGTTAAATTATTTCACCATAAATCCTGTCTCCACTTTCAATACCAAAGACATTATCTCCAAGACTAAACACACAAAAGAATGTAATGAACAGGAGCTGCATAAAAACCACAGCCTTGTCTACTGACTATCAAATTCTGTCAGATTGATATCTCTGAAAATGTTTAGAGATTGTCCAAAAGCCAAAAGCACAAACAAGGCAGCAATTCCCAAAGTTTAATTCTCTCAACGAAACACTTTTTCTCTTAACGGAAAGAAACTGTTGCTCATGAAAAGAATTCTTGATTCCTTTCATTCAGAACCTAACAACGTATCCAAAGGTTTGATTATTTTCAGAAAACAAACATTTTTCACATAATCCAAGAAATAGAAAATACAAACATGTTGGTCATGGGCATTAAAGTGAGACAGTTTCTACAGGATTATTCAAATCAAGTATTTGGCTCTGCTTCTTGGGGTGAGGTATCTGCCAACTGTCAAATGTCAGAAGAGGCTGGAGGAGAGGAAGAGCAGACTGGGAAAGAGGATTCCTTCTGTCTACATCGTTAGGTTTCAGCACCATCCATTCCCTGTTGTCACGAAGCATCAGTGTCTTTTGTCTAATATTCAGTCCAATCCTACCATCTGGACAGTTCATTCCACTTCTGCAGATTAAAAACCCAATGTAGTCAGGTTGGTTTTCTTTCTTTGTCGTTGTTTGATACAAAGGTGAATCATTGTTACTCTTATTTCTACTGTTGTTGATTTGTACATCAAATAGAAAATAATAGTCACTTGCTTCCTTCTCAGAAACCACGGAGAAAAGACATTTTGGAGCATTTCATTAGATGAAATATTTTTCCAATGAGACAGTGTTTACCTCTTTCTTACTAGTGGAATCTCATTTGACTTAAACCTTTGGAGCATGTTACCATTTACTGTTTTATATATTGTATTTTCTCTATAAAGTCCTAATTCCCAAAAGTTTTAGTCTGTCAAAACTTCATTTCAGAAATAAATGTACTGAATATACAGCGAACATTTCTGAAAGTGAGCACATTGCTTATCTTTTCCAAGATTCAGAAATTTTGTAAAATAAAGCTAAAAACAAACAAGAAAAGCTAAACTCAGACATAAACTGTATGTAATTTTCCAATGAAATTTGCACCCATTATCACAATTGTGATGCAAAAATAGCAAATGGGATCTTCTCATTACATTCATGATACTGTGCAAAAGGACTATTTCTTTTTTAATATAAGCTTTGTCAGTGGAGGAATAAAGGTAAATCCTCATCAGAGGGTCAGCATCAACCTTCATCTTTACAATACACATAGAAAAAAGACTAGACACAATTATTTTGGTTAGAAAAAAAATTAGAAAGGAAAATGAAAGGAAACTAAGAATTATAAAATTTTTATGTAAAAATTTTTAAATTTAGAATTATTTTTAAACTAATAAAAAATTTTGGAAAGACACTATTCGAAACTTGCCATTTGGAATACTTGGGAACTTGACAAATGTATAAAAATACATTGAGACCCAATTTTTCAGCATGTGTAGTGGTTAAGATCAAGGGCTCTGGAGCCAATAACCAGTATCAACATTTGTTAACAGATCATTTGTCATTCATTAACAAAATGACAGTCAGTCCTAAATATCACAAAACTTCTCACCATTATCCACCATTCAGGCTGAAAAATCTAAAGTTTACCCTTGATTTCCCCCTTCCTTAACACTCCACATCCAAATCCATCAAGTCCTGCTAATTTGACTTCCAGAACATCTCTCATCTGTCTATGCCCTCCAAGTCCACACCCATCCAAGCCACCATTCCATTCTGCTTCATTTATGGCCCTATCCTCCCCAAAGTTTACTCTTGCCTTTGTCAAATTCATTCTCTATAATACTCCCTACTTTCAAAATATACATCAAGTCAAGTCACTCTTCTGCTTAAAAAGGCCTCCGTGGAGGATGTGTCTTAGAAAAAATTACATGTTTAACCATGATCTACACAGTCCTTCACAATCTCACAATCAGGTTCCTGCCTAAGGCTCTGGTCTCTCTCAAACCCACTCACTAGCCCGGAGAAAATTTGGTTTCATTTAAGTTCTTCAGGTATGTCAGTATCTTTCTTGGCTCAAGGCCCTTCCCCTCACTTTTTCCATACCTGGAAACCTTTTTTCTTCATAGTTTGCATAATTGCACTCTCTTACTCATCAGCTTTTAAACTTTACTTCCTCACAGTTCTCAAGATCAGAAGTCTGCCTGTGGGTTTCACTGGGCTAAACTCAAGGAGTTAGTGCAACTGCATTTCACTTGGAGGTCCAAGCAGCAAATCCATTACTTGCTTTTTACAACTTCTAGAAACTGCCTTGACCTTTTGGGCTCATGCTCCTTTCCTACATCTTCAAGTCTAGCATTTAAGCATCTTGCATCCTCTTTCTTTGATCCTTTAATCTTCTTGTTATAATGATGCCTGCGATGACACTGTGCCCATCCAGATAATCCAGCATAATCTCCAATCTCATGATCCTTAATTTAATCACATTTGCAAAGTCCTTTTTCCCACATAAGGCAACACGTTCACAAGTTCTGGAGATCAGGAAATGTACTTGGGGGCCATTATGCTGCCTGCCACATACTGGATCATTGACTTTATTTCCTGGCTTCTCCGGTCATCTGTAAAACCATCCAGTATATTTTTTTCACATATTGAATTTTCTCTGCTTATCTTTTCCTTTAGTCCTTCAAAATATTTTTAAGAACTGCTTTAAAGTCCTTGTCCCCTAATTCTAATATCTGGATCATCTTTTACCACTGACTGCTTATTCTCTTCACTATGAGTTATACTCTGCTGTAAACTTAAGTAACACGTTGAGACTCTGGATTCTTTTATCTTCCTCTGAAGATTGTTGGCATGTTTCCTAGCAGATAGTAAAATTACTAACCAATCACATTGATTTGGAGCCTGTTTTATACCTTGTTAAGATGAAACAGTTTGGGTTTTACTCATTGTTAGGGTGAATCCTCTATTCCTTGCATATAATTTCTTACTAAAATGTGGCCTTTCTGGGATTTCAAGAGATGAATGAGGTTTTTGTCTAACCTCTAACTTGGTGAAATTCAACTCCAACCCTTTTCTTCCCAGTAGTGGAAAGAAGCTGAATTCTGCTCAGCTTCTTCTAACAGTCAATTGTCCCTTTCTGCTTGGCTTCTCCGAGTATTCCTTAAACATGCTGAGTTCAGAGGACTATTAAGGACTTGAGGAAAGTTTTTATGTAGATACAGCATATATACATGGCACATGTAACTTCCTGCTTTGGCTCTTTCCCATCATGGATCAATCCCCACTCAATTCTTCAGCTACTTTATCAGTCCCAACTCCCATGTTTTGGCTGTTTGTAGTACTGTGTTACTTTGATAGCCCCACAGTGAACCATAACTCCCTTTATTTGGCCTTTGTGTAGTTCATTTCCCCTTTATCTCTACTGGTCCCATGAATGCTTTGACCAATAGAATGTGAAGTTAATAATGTTTTAGCACCCCCAAGTCCAGGCATTATGAAAATTTGCCAAGTTCTTCCATTTTTCTCTGGGGGGTGCCAATTACTATCTGAGAGCTCAACTACTCTGAGACTCTCTTACTGTGATTTGACCAACCTTGCCAGATGGAGAGGTGACATGCAGGAGAAACAAGACCCTGGGCCAGTAGCTCTAGCTGAGCTCCCAAGTAAAAATTAGCACCAACCTGATAGTCATGTAACTAAGGTCATTTTGGAAGTAAATCCTCCAGTCCCACTAGAGTTATACAAAGTGACACTACATGGAGCAAAGATAATCTGTTCCCACAAAGTCCTGTCAAACTTGTAAAATTTATTTTCCCCAAAATATTTTCATGTAAAAAAACCCATATTCGCACTTCTGAAATATTAAACAGCAGTGAACTACATAAATAAAAATTGAAATTACTCATATGCTGGTCAAACATAACTACTCCCCTGCCAAAATTAATTTCCACTGAGATACATGGAATGGTGTATATCATACCAAATGGCTTTATATATATGTATGCAGTCTTATAAACTCATATATATTCATTGATAACATGTCAAGTTATATAAAAAGTACTATTTGTAACTTCCTTTATATAAAGATACATTTAAAAGTATCTATCCGGACCAATTTTACCTGTCAATAACACACACTTATCTTATTTAACTGTTATATTATTTTGTGTTATACTTTGTATTACAAAAGTACCAGGATTTAAGGGGCGTGCATGGCTATTTAGGTTATTTTTAAATTGGGGATGACCAAACTGCTCTAAGTAACTTTCTTATACACACACATATACACACACAGAAGCACTCATATACTTATGCAAATATTTCTGTATGATAGAGTCCTACAAGTGGAACTCTTAAGAAATTTTAATCTTTCAAACTTTATTAGATACTGATGTTACTGTTCATAAGACTGTCATGTACTCCCCACTTCTATTCAACATAGTACTGGAGGTCATAGCCACGGCAATCAGACAACACAAAGAAATAAAAGGCATCCAGATTGGTAGGGAAGAAGTTAAACTGTCCCTGTTTGCAGATGACATGATATTGTACATAAAAAACCCTAAAGAATCTACTCCAAAACTACTAGATTTAATATCTGAATTCAGCAAAGTTGCAGGATACAAAATTAATGCACAGAAATCAATGGCATTCCTATACACTAACAAGGACCTAGCAGAGAGAGAAATCAGGAAAACAATTCCATTCAAAGTTGCATCAAAAAGAATAAAATACCGAGGACTAAACCTAACCAAGGAAGTGAAAGACTTATACTCTGATAACTACAAGACACTCATGAGAGAAATTAAAGAAGATACCAATAAATGGAAACACATCACGTGCTCATGGATAGGAAGAATTAATATTGTCAAAATGGCCATTCTGCCTAAAGCAATCTACAGATTCAATGCAGTTCCTATCAAAATACCAATGGCATTTTTCAATGAACTACAGAAAACCATTCTAAAATTAATATGGAACCACAAAAGACCCTGAATAGCCAAAACAATCCTGAGAAGGAAGAATAAAGCTGGGGGGATTATGCTCCCCAACTTCATGCCTTACTACAAAGCCACAGTACTCAAGACAATTTGGTACAGGCACAAGAACAGATCCTTAGACCAATGGAACAGACTAGAGAGCCCTGATATAAACCCAACCATATATGCTCAATTAATATATGATAAAGGAGCCATGGACATACAATGGGGAAATGACAGCCTCTTCAACAGCTGGTGTTGGCGAAACTGGACAGTTACATGCAAGAGAATGAAACTGGATTATTGTTTAACCCCGTACACAAAAGTAAACTCGAAATGGATCAAGGACCTGAATGTAAGTCATGAAAGCATAAAACTCTTAGAAGACAACAAAGGCAAAAAATCTCCTGAATATAAGCATGAGCAATTTCTTCCTGAACGCATCACCTCAAGCAAGGGAAACAAAAGCGAAAATGAACTCATGGGACTACATCAAACTAAAAAGTTTCTGTACAGCAAAGGACACCATCAACAAAACAAAAAGGCATCCTACTGGATGGGAGAATATATTTGTAAATGACATATCTGACAAGGGGTTAACATCCAAAATATATAAAGAACTTACACGCCTCTACACCCAAAAAGCAAATAACCCGATTAAAAAATGGGCAGAGGATATGAAGAGACAGTTCTCCAAAGAAGAAATTCAGATGGCCAACAGACATATGAAAAGATGCTCCACATCACTAATCATCAGGGAAATGCAAATTAAAACCACAATGAGATATCACCTCACACCAGTAAGGATGGCCACCATCCAAAAGACTAAGAACAACAAATGCTGGCAAGGATGCAGAGAATGGGGAACCCTCCTACACTGCTGGTGGGAATGTAAGGTAGTTCAACCATTGTGGAAAGCAATATGGAGGTTCCTCAAAAAACTAAAAATAGAAATACATTTGACCCGGGAAATCCCACTCCTTGGAATTTACCCAAAGAATACAACTTCTCAGATTCAAAAAGACATATGCATCCCTATGTTTATTGCAGCACTTTTTACAATAGCCAAGATATGGAAGCAACCTAAGCGTCCATCAGTAGGTGAATGGATAAAGAAGGGGTGGTACATATACACAATGGAGTATTATTCAGCCATAAGAAGGAAACAAATCCTGCCATTTGCAACAACATGGATGGAGCTGGAGGATATTATGCTCAGTGAAATAAGCCAGGAGGAGAAAGACAAGTGCCAAATGATTTCCCTCATTTGTGGAGTGTAACAATGAAGCAAAACTGAAGGAACAAAATAGTAGTAGACTCAGAGACTCCAAGAAGGAACTAGTGGTTACCAAAGGGGAGGGGTGTGGGAGGGTGGGAGAAGGGGATTGTGCGGTATTATGTTTAAAACACATGGTGTGGGGAATCATGGGGAAAACAGTGTAGCACAGAGAAGGCAAACAGTGAATCTGTGTCATCTTACTACACTGATGGACAGTGACTGAATTGGGGTATGAGTGGGAACTTGATAATATGGGTAAAGTAGTAACCACTTTGTTTTTTCATGTGAAACCTTCATAAGAGTGTATATCAATAATACCTTAATAAAAAAAAAGACTGTCATGTATACAAGTAATATCCCAAGCCCTTACTGATATTAGATATTGTGAATTTAAGATTATTTTTGCCACTGTTATGAGGAAAAGTGACATCTCACTGACATTTCAGTTTGTATATTCCTGATATTTAATGAGTTATGCATTGTCTTTGTATTTCATTGTGCATATGTATTTATTTTCCTATGATCTGGTTATACTTGAGTTTTGCACAATTTTTAAAATTGGTTATAATTTTTCTATTAATTGTTAAGAGTTTTTAGACACAATCTGTATGACAATTATTTGTCTTATATATTTTTTAAGCATTTTCTCCAGATTTGTTGGGGTTTTGTTTGTTGATGGGACTTTTATCCCATAGAATTTGAAAAATTTCATATAATCAATGTTATTGTCATCTCTCCCCCATTCTATCAAGGCAGTTGAAACTTACTTTCCAGGTTCAAGGTCATGGGAAATAGACTCCACCTCTTGATGTTGAATGTCAATGTCCTGCAACAAAACACTGAACCAGAAATATTGCTCTGTACTTTTTAAAAAAATACAATCTACCACAGGTTGCTTTTCAAAAACTGCTTCTAATAAATAGGAATGTAGGTAAACAGACAGGCAGACAAAAAGATACATGTAGATAGATAGTGGAAGAGAACATAAGTTTAAATAATTTTCCCTCAAAGCTTTGAAGATATTAATTCATTGCTTTCTCAGTTCAGTCTTGCTGAGGGAAAATCTGATGCCACTTTAATTGTTGCTTGTTTGTAATTGTGTTGTATGTCTCAGCACGTGTATGCATGAACACATGTCATTTGCTTGCTTCCTTGTTTTTTCCGGCAGCATTACTTTTTATCATTGCACCATAATCTATGTTCTGAAATTTCACCGTGTTGAATCTACCTGTGGTTTTTTATTGCATCTTCGTGACCTCTTTCAACATGAAGACTTGTCTTCAACTCTGCAACATTTTATTCCTCTCATTTGTTGCCTTGCCTTTTGAAATGCACACTTAGCTGATACTGGGACTTTTAAATCCACCAACATGTCTCTATCGATCTCTTTGTGTTTTTGTTTTGCACGTTGAGGTCTTCCTCATGTTGTATTGCATGTCGGTATTTTCCATCTTAATTTCAAGAGTCCATTCCTTTAAAAATTGTTCTGCATAAAAATGTGACCCTGGAAATTAAACTTAATTTTAGTACCTCTTTAAGCACCCAGAATAACCAATATACTCATCCCTTTAATTGACATTATATGTGCTTTAAAAATGTACACGATTATCAGGAGGTGGCAAATTGTAACTCAAAATCTTCCTCCCGTTACTTTGTTTAAAATGCGGTACTTAGTTTTGGGTAAGTAAATATACATTTTTACTATAAAAACACCAGTCAGAGTGTTAAGGTCTATGAAATTTGGGTATCCGTGAGACAGTCTATCTAGTAAGGCTCTAATTCTTTAGCACAATCTTTCAGCTCACTGATTTTATCTTCTGCTTTGACAGTATGGTTACTTTTTCCATAATTAATTGAATTTTATGTTTTGATGACCACTGTTTCTTTCTTATCATACCTTATTATAATTGTTGTTAATGAATGCTTTATTATACTGCTTCCCTCCCTCCCTCCCTCCAAGTTTGCTGCTTATATTTATATTAAAATTTTCTATTTCCCTTTTTATCTCTGTTCATGGGAAATATTTTTTATGTTTACTTGTTTGGTCGCTTTCTTTCATGGTACTGCTTTTACTCAAAAGGCAGTTTATTTTAAATTATCTGTTTGCATTTTCTACTGAGGTTCTAATTTGGAAAGCTCATTTCTTCAACCAAAATAGAAATTTCATTTTGCCTTTTTAGAAGCTTTTTCGTGGAAATTTTTTTTTTTGTAGTTATTTGGGTCTGTTTTTTCCATTAACTCAATTCCATCTATTTGCTCTCTTATAGGAAGGCCTCATAATTTCTGGCTTACACATATATGTATATATGAGAGAGATACTAAGTATACATTTGCTTTAGCTTTATACTTCTTTAAAGCATTTTTTTTAATTAAGCACATGATATTTTTATTTGGAAGAGAGGTAAATTTGTATGTAATCTGCCACTTTGGCCCAATTTCTACCTTTTTTGTGACCTGTTGATAAAATCATGAATATAAATATTGTATTTTCATGATACTAAAATACTTCTGATTTATGTGGGGATTTTTCCTCCACCAGCAATTCTCCACACCAGCTGGATGTCCTTACAATCCAACTCAATTCTGACACTATCCGCCTGGAGTTAGCATCAGATCCCACAGGTTAAAGCCTCTGTCCTGCAAGGCTGCCCTCCCCCACCAACTTCAGAGGCCAGTTACCAGTCCAGATTGTCACCTGTGCTTCTGATCTACCGGCTAAAAATCAAAGGTTCCAATGATCCTCTCCTCAGGTTTGATTAATTTGCTAGAAAGCAGCTCACAGAACTCAGAAACATTTTACTTACTAGATTGCTTACTAAATATTCACCAGAATACTTCCTAGATAATTAGTAGATAAATAAATTATCAGTTCATTATAAAAGAATATAACTCAGGAACAGCTAGATGGAAGAAATGCACAGGGCGAAGTATGGGGAAAGGACTTGGTGCTTCCTCTCCAAGCACACCACTCTCAATCTCCATGTTTTCACTAACCTAGAAGCTCTCCAAAGCTTATCCTTGTGGGTTTTTATGGAAGCTTCATCATTTAGGCATGATTGATTAAATCAATGGCCCTTAGTGAATGCAATGTTCAAATCACTCACGTCTCCAAAGGTTTGGGGTGGGATGGAAAGGTCTGCCCCTCAAATCACATGCTCAGTTCTCCTGTCAACCGCCTCCATCCTTTGGTGCTTTACAAAAGTCATCTAATTACTATAACAAAAGACACCTTTGCTGCTCTCGCCATTTAGGAAATTCCAAGGATTTTAGGAGCTCTGTGTCAGGAATGGAAATGAAGGTCAAATACATATTTGTTATAAATCACAATATCACAACTAATAATTATTTTTAAAAATTGTGCATCCCTATTGTAATACGGTGATCTAAGGGTAGCATTGGTGAAGTATTATTTGTGTTAGAAGATGATTTTTTAATCCAGATACAGTCATGTTGAGATGTGTCATTTGACATTTTATTATATTTCCAGATTTAAAACATACATCTAATCTATAATAGGAGCCCTATTTTCCTCATCGGATAATCTGCACATCAAATGAAGGAGTTAAATTCTACTATGGTGCAAGATCATATATATTAAAAGTATTATTGTTTCACTATTATTACATGTAAATCTCTTTGCGGGAAAAGATTACTTTTATTTTTTCATATGTATCTTCTATCTCATGGGTGAATTACTTAGAGTTCATCAAACAGCTAATGTGTGTGATGCTTCTGACTAGCATGATTCCTCTGCTTAGAGTTATCATACTCCTCTGCTCCTAACTGACTCATCTTCTTCAAAACCTAGTTAAGGCATGCCTGCTATTGGTCCTTTGTAGCCCAACTTTTGCAAACTGTGCAGGCTAGATTGGTGTCCCCTCTAAAAGCTGCATTCTAGCCAGAGCATAGCTCTATCCCTTCACTTGCTGCCCCTGTGCCTATGAGCATCTTGAAGAGCACATTTGGATCTCCAGTGCCTAGTACAAGATTAAACCTCAAAAATATTCATTTATCTCCTAAGCTAGTTTGTGAGCTCCTTGACAGGAGGAACCCTGGTTCTTTTCCTTTGTTTTCCTGACACATAACAGTAATAATTTCAATATATATAACATGTCATAACTCTTCTAAGTAATAATTGCATATATCTGTCTTCATCTACTTATTACAACAAACCTGTGAGGTAGGTAATACTATTCCCATACAGTTTAAAGAGAAAGAAAATGAAGGCACAGAGAGGTCAAGTAATCTCCCCAAGGTCACACAGCAGAGTGTTAGAACTAATATTCAAACCCAAGGAGTTCAGCCCTAGAGTATGAATACTTAATACCTTGCCTAAGTACAGACTTGATAACATAACACTGATACAATGAATAGGCATCAGAAGAGTGTAAAGCATACTGTGAATTCTCAAGTAGACATCACAGCTTCTAAGCTACCTCTTTTTGTATATCCATTCCAACATTTAATACAAAAAGCTGAATTTATAAAAGTGAACTGGGAATGAGTGTGAAAGAAAAAATGAACAGGATAAAGCCACATAATTTCTTCAGAGATCTGCAGCAATTTTCCTATAACATTTATGGACTAGTATACAGGTATTTTCAGTAATTTTAATTATTAAATTTAGGAAAGTATTTGCACCATGCCCTGCTTATTGAGAATAAATTTGACTATATCGCTATCTTTCCAAATGAATAAAAATAATCAGTTATATTTGGATAGATAATATCTCAATGCAAAGATATTCAGTTTATGCATGTGCTTTCTTAAATTTCAGGGTAAAGTCAGCTTATTCTTTAAATGTACAGCCATAAATAACCAAACAGATTAGGACTCAAGCATCAATCAATTTAGTACTCTCTTAGAAGAAAATTTTTTTAACTCTGTATATAAATGCAAAATACATAAATCCTAAATACTGATCTCTTTTTAAATCTATCTATGGATATTTGAGATTCACTTCTATACATTGTTTTTCAACTACATCTTCTTTGCAAATGGCACGTGTAGAAAAATATGTAAATACAATAAGCTTTTAAAAATATTGCCAAATATCAACTGAAATATATCTCATCAGTTTTGTTTCATCAGAAATAAACTCATTAACTCAATAAGCCATGACCTGCAAAAATCACCCCCTATGACATACACTCACACACAACGTTAAATATACCCTTCTCTGCATGCTGAGGCATTTCATTCCAGCCTTCCTAACTCCCTGTGCATGGAAGTAATAATACTACATATCCCTAAGTTTATTTCACTTCCTTTTTTCTCTTCTCAAGCACTGTCGTAAAAATAAATGAATATTGTTCCACTGTGCATGCTTTTTACACTCTTCTTGATGAGAATGGATTCGTGATAACCCATTTATTTTATTTTCTTCTAACAATCTTTGCAGCAAGAATGAGATGCCTGAATTTTAATGCCTAATATGATCTTTGGAAGACTATAAACTTTTAATAGACTTTAAACATAAAGTGAGGGAGAGGATAAATAGCAAGGAAGTCTGTGGTTTGTCCCAAGAAATCCTGATTAATAGCCTTCTGATTGTGTCAGACCACCCTGAATATTTTCTAAAACCAATTGGTTCATTTTATTGCCAAATAAATTGTAATTGAACTTACCAACTTCTAACCAAATAAAAATCTAAATGAAAGGAAAGGGACAGGAGAACACACATTTCTTTATGTGAGATAGCATGTAGGACATGTATTGGTTTATTTGCTGTGTGAAATATTTATACCTGTTAATTGCATGTTACCAACACAACTGGTTTAAAATGACAATGTTTTTCATTTTAGAATTTCCTTCTCCATGAATCTTTCTTAGGTAACCATAAACTAATATAAAATCCAAAGTATTCAACATTGTCTTTAAAGTCTCAAGGGCAAAATATTGACAAATTTTGGTGGTATGCAAGCACAAAATTTGAGGTATCCTTGGAAGGAAAAGTCTCTTCTGTAATATCAGCTTTAGTGATATTTATTATGTGATTTGAAGTTTTGTTCTCTGTTAAAATGTTTAAAAATAAATTTTAAGCATTATGTTTACAGTTTTAAATAAATCAGCCTTTCAATTTTTGAAAGTAACAAAAATGCAAGTGTGCTTTATAATCGGGAAAAAATGGATTAGGCACTGATAAAGTGCAGAAGGTTTAAATCATATATACTTGCTGATTTCCTTTATTGACTTCTTTTTAAAAAATAAAATTTGTTTTTGCATAAAAGAAATGCAAGATCATTATCTCTTAGAGTGATAAAATACTACAAATTATTCTTCCAAAATTACATCTCCCTTTAAGTGGAGGGAAGAAAACAGTTTTTAAAAAATTAGTTGATATTACTACAATATACACAACCCCCTGAGCTTTGCCTTTTAAATCAGCATTCTGCTGTTAAATAATAAAAGAAAAGTCCCATTATTTTCCCAGCTCCACTTTGCTTAAAGTGATTGATGTAGAATTTTACTGCCATCCAATGGCAGCCGTCTAATATAGCTCAAGTAAATGTCTAAAGCTTTTTGATCAAATTGCAGTCTGGGGAATTTAACTTATGTAGTACACTCAGAACTTACATCAATACATCTCTGTTTGTTACACAGTGAGAAAGAAATATGACTACAGTTTCAATTTATTGTGTGTTCTTCAAATTCAATTTAACAGTGAATTACTAATATTGCTGAACATAATTACCTAAATGAATAAATCAACCTAGGCTACTCACTAGAGAGAACATTAGAGCATAATATTAATTTTTACATGCACCTCATCATATTAGTTTAAAAGGTTTCTTTTCACAACTAACAATCTTTTCCTACCAGGCAAAATGGCCTTTATTAAAAGACTGTTCTCAGTTTACTTCTGTTATTTGGAAGTCATATGAATCATTTTAGCTGCTACTGTACATCATATAATTTCTGATTAACATCAAATTGCATACTGTTTTAATTATAATCTCCATTCCTAAATGATTGAGTATTTAGATCATTTCTCAAAAAGCCAAAATAAAAATTATGTCTGATTGATATGAATGAGTTTGTGTTTTAAATATTCAAGCTTAGTTATTTAAAATTCCCAATTTGAGGGAGAAGAATTGATGGGTAGTAAACCAATTTTATTTTTCATTAACATTAACTAAAACATAATAAGTTCAATATTACAGATAAATTGCTTTATTATAAAATGATATTTGAACAAAACTGCATGACAAATATATTGTATGATTGATTTATATGTGAATGACAATTTGCTAAAATATAAAAAGCCTAGCTCAGTACTTGTTTTAAATAAAAGACAAATTCAGATAAATATCTGGGTCATAATTTTTAAAATATTGCTAATGTTATTTTATTCAACTGAATGTTTTAAAAGTGTGTGCACCTGTGTGTATAAAAGCAGCCTCAGGCTTTAACTATGTTTTGGTACTCTTACACATTTGAGACCAATAACTCAATGGAATTGAAGCATATTTATTTTAACTAATTTTGTATTCAAATATTTAATTCCAACTTTTCTTTCTGATAAAACCTCACAATATTACTGTTTTTCTAAAAGATTTCCAAATTAAGTACAAAACAATTTCTTAGAAAAATCCAGGCAGACTTCATGCTGAGAGAGATTTTGTAAGGACCTTAAAACAATTCTGGGAATTTTGGAGGGAAATGGATAAAGTGAGGAGCATTTTCTGATATTAGATAAAACTTGAAGACTCTGTGGTTCTAGAATAAAATGCCTCTGTGTGCACTGGGAACCACAGCATTATAATATCTTACTTGTGGAAGTGTCACCAATTCACAAATCTGATGAAAAAACTGTGACTTTGACAGATACCAAAATAAAACTGGACATTTAATCCTAGAAATATCAAGCTAGCAAACACTGAAAATAATTATTCTTACTGTCTGATGGCTTTCTCAAAATTTTCATTTGTCTATGGTGAACTTGATTTTTGTTTTTCACATTTAATAAATTACACCACCATTTAAGTATTCCTTTCCAGCCTGATGTTTTTGGTGTGACAGCTGAAAGACCTCAGTTTTAATAATGTCTATAAAGGAAATCTAAAGTTCACTCTGCCTCAGCTACATTATTTACAAGGTGAAAAACTAAACCTCAAAGCTAACATTTGTAAATAGAAAAATCTGTTGCGTAGTGTATTCAGACATTTGAAGAAGCTGGAAATAAATTTAAATTGATTCTCATCAAAAAAGTATATCTATATACTATATATACATATAAATACATTTCTATACTATGAAATATTAGTTTTAGAAAGTTTTAAATTTGATCTCCTATTATTAAAATTAAAAACCAGTTTTTGATTGTGAATGATGTTTCAAAGGCACCAATTATATTTCCTTTATTTAATTGATATTTTTCTACAAATTCTCTTTATTGGTGAAGGGCATTTTGCTTTGCCACCAAATAATCACCCTGTGTAGTATGCAAGTTAGCATTTTCTCCACCTGCAAGTGTATCCAAGCAATTAAACCAAAGTATAAACAGCATCTGCAGCTTTACTACTTCAAACTCATCTGTGAATAAGAACCGTTCCATTGATATGATTTCTCCATCTACTCCTATCATTTTCTCATCCAAACCAACAAATGAGGCAATCTATGTTATGTAAAATATGGAGATCTTTGAAATGTTTCAGTTACTTAAAACATCTAGTTCTATAATGATTTTAATTTCCTTTTCATCAGCAAGAATACAAAGGACTACTTAAATATTATTTACAATGTGTTCATTCACTATAACTTGGAGAAATATCTGCTTTGTTTTTATTCTGACATATTAAGGGATACAATAATCAACTCACATATATATCTTTCATTTAATGTGATAAAAGGGCTGATATGAGAATTGGTAAAGAAAAATATTTAATGAGTATGTGATCTTTTTAACTTATCAACTCTTTTTTAACTACTGTATTTTATAGTAGGTCTTAAATTTTACTTTAGGAAACTTATATTTCAATGTGAAATTAATAGTATGTCAATGCCTGAACATTTTCTTGTATACTAATTTCTGTGCCCACAATTATCATTTATACTTTCAGCACATTTTCAGATGCAGAGAATGAAGTAGAAAAAATATAAATGCTACATACATCAAGAAAAAGTAATGAGCAAACTTCTAAAGCTGTAGTCTTTGATGATACAAAGATTCCAAGGCAGATTTAGGTTTTTTTTAATCTAATAAGCACCTTGCTGCCAAACCTATACTCTTATTTTTGCAGTACATCTTTTAAAAATTATCGGGCATAAGACCTGTTTACACCAAAGCTATGAACAGTTACAACATTCTGTTTGCTCCCTCCCCTAAAAGTAAAAATCTTACACCATGGGTAACACAATTCCTACACCGTGACACATAAGTTCCCACAGCTTTCCAATTTCATCAGAAATGGAAAAGCCCATTATGCAAGATAGCATTACTGATGGCTGCCAGCCATCTAATAAAATGATAGCTATTTTGAGTTAAGCATGCTAATATCAGATCCTATCAAACCAAAGAATTTCAGAAGCACAGAGCTTGGTCTTTCTTCCTCCAAAGACAGCATCAAAATCTGATCAAGATAAAAGCAAAAACTTCTGATGAATATACACTACGTGATTAAAACCCTAAGTCCCTATGGTTTAAACCTTGAAGACATTTTAATTATCTATTTAACATCTTGCTATTTCTGGAATCCTGACTGAGAATGTTTCTGACATAGTATTTCATGGAATGTCCTTTTCTCATACTGAGCTGCTTTTTTATACTCCAGATGTAAACACAAAAGCTTGCCTTTCATCTTTTTAAACCCCATCACATAAAAGGAAAGGTAAAAACCCTAAAGACCACTGTTTCACTGAGTCTTTTATATATCACATAGATTCCAAAACAAATAACTTTCTGTTAAATATAGAAATCCAGTTACTTGCCTTAATTTTTTATGTTTCTTAAGAGTATATCTAAAAATTATTTGATTTCATGATCTAATTTTACTTCTTTAAGAAGTAAGAGATGTTTTAAATATGATATGCACTGAGCTCTTTGCTTCTTTCACAGAAATGAAATCATTACTCCAAATTTCCACTAATTTTTTAATTGATCCAATGAACAGATAATTTCAAAAAATATTTCCATAAAATTCCAAAGTAGTATTTGCTAAATAAGTTTTCACTTAAAACGAAGGCAACCTCAGGTAAGTTTAATTCTAGCTAAAGGGAGTTCTACAAAAACCTCAGAAGAAAATTTTAAATGTCATGTAAAAAGGGAATTAATATCACATTTTCAGAAATTCACAAGTAACTTTTTTTTAACAGGAATAAAAGAAAAAGGAAATATAAACCTTATTATATTGCTACAGTCTGTGGTTTCTCTTCACATTTTTTTGTCATTTCTTTATATTCTTGCCAGAAGGTTTTGTAGTATGGTTCTGTAATTGCATATTCATTCTACCTTCGAAAAGATCAATAGCATACCATATTACATTTTATATTGGTACACATATCCCAGAACGCATATGGTCATGAACCTATAACTTCTTGTATTTGGTTAAAAAATAAGTAAAGTTAAACAATATTTGTTTCTAAAATATGCCTAATTTATAATGGGATTTGGACAAGAAAACGCACTTTCACTTGGGTTTATCGACCGTATGGCCCTGATGGTTACTCACAGGAGACAGATTTCATCTTAGAAGGGGGTATTTGCTAACTAGAACTGAAAGCCTCATGGTGGTGGCATGCTCCCAGATTACCACTTGAGATCCATTGCTGGCTGATCAACAGAGCAGCTTTGATTACAATTTCACAAAGCCAGGTTCCTGCTGTCCTGGCTACAAAGTTTGTTTTCTTTTGTTTGCAGCGAAAGGGGAATGATGCTTGATTTTTATACTTGCCTCTAAACCTTAGCTTAATTTTGGCCGACAGAAAGAAGAGAATATCTTAAAACGGAAGTTAACTAAACTTCGTGGCTAACTAACAAAAAGAAACAGCCCACACTGTTATCTTGTTCATATTCCATCTACAGCCTGCTGGATTGAACCTCCTTTTTAATTTCAGAATGGCCTTTGAGCCAAAGTAACAAGATAATCAAGGTCCCACTCCCTGGAAATGGAGAAAGGGCTTTTACCAAAAAAAAAAAAAAAAAAAGGCTGAAAGAGAAAGTAGAGAGCTTCTGAGGTACCCATCAAATAAATTCTAAGTCCCTCTGCCTGGCAGTCTGGACCTTTCCACACATGGTTGAGGCTGTGGTCTCCTTTCATGACACAGTCATGTCCCGCTTCCTCTGTGGTCCTCTGCATCCTTTCCTTATATAACGCACTTCGTCTGGTGTGAAGAAAATTATGAGGAAGAGTATAAAATACTCAGTAGGTTGTGAAATTAAATACTGAGTTGCAAAGTAATGTAGGAGATAATGGAAGATAGGATAAAAAATTATGTGACTATTCAAGTACTAAGAGATCTGAATGACAGCTTTAGGCGAATTTAGACTTTAAAGAACCATTAAATGTATGCCTTGATATGATGCCTGTACTTCTCACTTTTGTGTGGCTTGTTTTTCAAAATGGATTATACATTTGATATCAGGGATGATAATTTTCATACATTTTACATCAATGTATTGATCATCATATTCAAAATGTGCAGTACATGTCCAAACTAGTCCTGAACAAAATAACTGAATGGCACTAATACTCAGTAAATTATCAGTATTCAATGTAACATACCTCATTCTTGCAAATCTTGATTGTAAATATTAAACTACTAATGAATTCTATTCATTCAAATAATTCATTGCGAACATATATATCTCATTTACTTCAGATACATTAATAAGTTCAATGATAAAATTAAGAGGAGAGCATATATTCTTTGTTACTAAATGTAAGTTATAGAAAGTATAAACTAATTCTGATAAAGTTGGTCTTTGTAAGAGACTTAGTTGCAAATGCATTTCTTGTACAGTTTGCTCTGTATGAAGTTCAAAGAGGGAACATATTAATATTACACATTATAAACAATTGCTGATTGAATCTTTTTTAAAGATTGAGTACTAATACATTAAAACTTTAAAAACATGCATTAACTATCCTTCATTAGCCAGAAACATTGATAAATTAATAGGCAGAGTTTTCACGGGATCTTAAGATGCTTATGTTCAATTAGGATTGATTATATAAAACTGTGGCTAACTAAACTTTGAAAACACATACATATGGGAAATGGTCCACTAGAGATTATTTGATATCTCAACTCGGGCACCTCCATCCCTGCAAGCATGCGGGGCAGGCCAGGTTCTCCAGGGCTGCTGGGGAGGGAGTCTTTAAGTCCAGGTGGAACTGTCAGTTCCTAGGGTCACTCACATGCAACAGTCATTGTGTCTTATCTGGAGTGGTTAGCATGTGCCATCTAAGTGTCTAGAATCTTCAGAACGTTTAAAGTGGTCAGTGCACAGGAACAGTGTGTCCAGGCAGGCAGGGTCTTTCTACTGGAGTGGTTAACAAAGTCTACTGTAGAGTCAGTCCATTAAGAATGGTGGATATATACTGTACATTTTATTGATACATAGTACTTGGTGGAGTGAATATGCATTGAATGACAGCCAGATATACAAAATCCCTAGGAATGTTTCCCCAAATTTTCAGCTGAGTGTGGTCTTATATGATCACGGTATTCCTGTAATATCATGCTCAGCTGAATGTTGGGGAAACAATATGTCACTGATTCATATAAAAAGGGTAACTGAAGTATAGTCTCCCTCCAGTGTATAGTAGTTTTGCCAAGACCACCAGACCACTTGCAATGTAAAAGTTTATCATAGAGAATGCATATGTGAATCTACATACACGTATGTACTATAAAATGGTCTTCCATAATAATAGTATTAACAGCAAAAATTTATTGAACACTTGACTAAAGATCAGATGTCAAAGACAGAGACAGAAGTATTTAGAAAAGAAAAATTAACTTGCAGAAAAGTTTTCATTGGCATGCAGATTTTAGCAAAACTAGTTAATTAAGGAACTATGTACTGAGCATTTATCAAATTTGTAAAGAGCGTCCATGGCAGAAAAATCAGTAACTTTCTTACATGATTAAAATATTAACAAAGGTTGTCACTGTTGACAAAGGTTGACCATTGCACTGCAAAGGTCAAGGTAAAATAATTTTTTTAGGGAGTCATTAACTTACCGAAAAAGCCCAGGATTTGGTTTAATTTGGGGACTAGAACTAGATAGAATGATTCTGCTTTTTATTGTGCTCATTTTTGTTTAGTTGCTTTGTTTTTATTTACCTCAGGGTGCAAAATATTTTTTTCTTTCCTTGATAAAGAATATGATGTGAATCACCCTTTATTCTTTAAATGGAGGAGGGCAAAGTGTCATATTAAGCTTCTTCACAGACATTATGCTGGGCACCTAATTTCTCTTAATTCTAACAATATGCCTCTGATGTTCATAGTGTACTATCTACTCACTGAATTTAAATTACATAGGAGGTGAAGTTTAATTTGAATCAGCAACACATTAGGCTTAGGAAATAACTGGTGAGCCCACTTGAGAATGATCTAAAATGCCAGCACCCATTCGTACCATATGTGTGGTCAATATTATTTACTGTTAGAGACTCATGAGATTACAGAGGAATTAGAAACTAATTAAGCATATAGAACCAAACTTTTCACTCCCGAGTTCATTATATGCAGCCTATTACTCCTCCAGGAGTTTCTTAAACTTCATTTTAACAAGCTGAGAAGACATTATGAAGATGAATGTATCAACAGTTCTAATACATATTTGCATATGATTAACAACGCAAGAATAAAACACTCTCAACAATACTAGATAGGATGTAATCCTTTTCCTTCTGAGATATATCTTCCATGCCTATTTATTAGCGAATGATAATATAACTTTGTACAGTAAGTTATCTTCAATACTGAAAAATTAGTTGAAGAAACAGTTTGAATGAAAACAGAAAACTGTATTAATTTTATATTTTTAAAAGTTACAACTTATTTTTCTTTCAATAATGAATCAGGTAACAGTATTTCAAATAAGATTTTAATCTGAGTTTGTACCAGTGAATGGATCAAATTTATGTGTAATTGGCATCTATCTGTCCATCAATAATTAAAGTACTGACATTATTAAAAATAGTTTGTGAGCTAAATAAGGTCTAGTGGAGCCAGAACTGTATTGATTATAAAATTTTTTAAAATTAATTTTAGTTTTGCTCAGGTTTGATTATCACATTTTTCCTTTTCAGTCCAGGTGATAAAGGATCACAAAAGCAGGGTAGGAATCTGAGCTGGGATATAAATATTAGAAGGAGGACCACAGAAAGGGGGCAAGCTAAACTACATTGCTACTACATTTTGAAATTTCCACTGCCTCTGAGATGTCCCCAGTTCATTCTTCTTCTCCATCCTCACAGCCTTTATTAGGGATCCAAAGGCCGTGTCTCACCTCCAATATAATAATCTGTTCCCTACCTAACTGGACTTTTTGTTTCCAGGTTCTTCCCACCACTGTCTCCTTCCCACATTAAAATCAGAGTGTGTTTCTAAAAAGAGATAAAATCAAATTTTACTCTTTAATGACTGAGTGATAAGTGCCTGATTTCAAAGTACCTAAACTGCATTTCCACGTCACACTTCCACCACCAGGATCCTCTCCATTCCCGTGTCCACAGCCCTACTCCCCTGGCCTGGTCCACACACACTCTGTTTTCTATCCTCACCACCTTTTCTTCTGTTCTTCAGTGGGCCATAGTATTCCACAGCTCTGAACATTCTCTTTCTACTGCTTAGGATGTAATTAAACCTCTTCTCTCCTCCACATCATTAAATTTTAATGTCTTTAAATTGCAGAAACAATCCCTTACTTTTGAAGATTCCTAAACTCTCAGTGAAATTAATCATTTGTTTCCCTGACTCTGTTTCTTCTTTATCTTCCTCTATCTCTCTGTCCCTCTCAGCACTGGATGGATGGATGGAATTACCTCTATCTTCCTATAACACATAAGCAAATCATGTTATATGCTAGTGAAAGGATAAAGCAATCTATTCCCCAAGGTCATTTGCCTGTTTAAAGAGTTAAGAACCATCCAATCAAAGTAATAAACATTGATAAGAGAGTCACAGAGGCAGAGACAGCATCAGTGACAAAAAGATCTGTCTCTGTTGTCACTTGATTTCACCCAGGAAACCAAATTTGTCATCAAAGACAGAATTACTCCCATGTCTATAGTGGGAGTGGTTCAACCACAATAAAAAGTGGTTTGAGTGGGAAATGCAGGGCCCAAGTTACATGCCAATATGACATTTCCAAATTAGGAAAGCATTCAAATGGTGAGAATTGTGCTTTTTATATAAAATGAGGCAACATAAGTAAAACATTTACTTCTGTTTTTGTCGTGGCTGCTACCGAAGTCATCATCACTGTTCTTGCTAATGTTACTTACTTTGGATTCCCTTGTACAAGCTTAGTCGAATGGCTTGCTTGGCAAAGCTAATTAATTTATTGAGTTAAAGACTGTATCAGCTATGCCAGGAGCACAATAATGCTGCATAACCATCCATTCCAGAACCCAGTGACATTTTACAGCAAGTGTGCATTTCTTGCTCTTGCATCCACAGATCAGCTGTGATGTGATTCATCTAAGCTAGGCTTGGTTCCACCTCAGTCTGTCCCAATGCTTTCCCTTTAAATCAACAGCTAAGTTTTTTCTTCTCATGCAGAAAGACAGGAGAAGACAAGAGGGCACGTCCAATTGCCAAGCAAGCATACTTCGAGACCCTGTTTGTGTCCCATGTGCTAACATCCCATTGGGTCCTGTCCAGGGTCAAGGAGCTGGGAAGTATCATTCTGTTAGGGAAAGGGTGAATCGGACATCACTAATTTTATCTTACTATAGTCAGACAGCCTTATTTTGTGAGCATTCAGATTACAAGTGACTTGCATATATTTCCTGTCCTCTGGAAATCCACACTCTGAGAGCTTTTTCCTTGCTTCTGATTTTAGAGGTATTCAGTTTCTATGTCTTCCAACCTCTAAGTGATTGCTCTTCCATTCCTCCCACCCTCTCCTAACTTATTTTAGGGTCAAAGTGAATCATGTCTTGGTTATAAAGCTTTTTAGGCTTGTATCTTACAATCATGCAATTGTAAGGATTGTTGTCTACATTACTAGTACTTGTGTCATTATTTTTATGGGAAAATGCAGTATTGTTTCCAAACACCTGACCTGCAAATAATTTTGTAAGACAACCCATTGTACATGAGGGAATATATATCATAAATTGTATAAAATTCATGTCACATTTAGTGATATGTAGCTAATTCATTATCTAATATTATAATTCAAATAAACCGTGAAAAACTGGAGAAATTATTCAACGTAAGTAGTAAGGATTTCTGGTTAAATACAAGGTAATTTGATCTGTTAACTTGAGGTTTTTTTCTCTTTGTAACAATTTATTACCTTTTATAGGCAATTTTCTCTATGGCCAAAAACCATTGCCAAAGGGCCAATATATAATATTATACAAATTCTATATGACAAACTTTGACATTAATTTGTCTTCTGATTCTAAAATTCCTTCATATTTTAACAAAAGTACACATGTAACTTAACCTGCTGTGCCTTCTTAGGACTCCTTTTAATAATGGCCCAGAAAATTAAATTTGTATCTTTTAATAGTGCTATTATAGTCTCATTTTTATAAGTAGGCTTAGTGCCCTTTGAATGATGACACCTGGTATGCAGGCAGGAGAATATTCTTGAGCCCTTACTAGTTTTGTTTAGATGTTGTATATAGTTCATTGTAGCTAAGAGTCAGGAATTAATCAGCACACCATAGATTTAGAGAAGTCAATATCCCAAATGAGAGGAATATATTTCCCAGATCTGAGATCAAGTAAGTTACCATGGAAAATTATTAACAAAAGCCTCATTCAAGAGGATTTCAGACACTAAACTATGCTTAGCAGGATTAGTAGCATAGTGTGGTAAGAGGACACTGAATAAGATTTTATGATTAATGTTTCGTTATGGTGCAGTGGAGCTTCTTTTCTTATAATGAGAAATGTACCCCACTCAAATGTGAATTGCGGTGAGGCACTGAGGCTTTGGAGGAAACCTGGACGAGCAGAATCAGAGCACAGGCAAGAATCTTGGATTTGCCTGTAATGCTCTATGACCTCCACAGGGAACTATAAAATGATGAGAGCAGATAGCATGTCTTCTGCTTTCAATTTAGTGTTTCAACTAAAAATCGTTACCTTAAATATAGCTGTTCTTACTCTAAATGGTTAAATCCAGTTATTCAAGATTTAAAATTTAATTCAAAGATGCTTACATGTTACGAAGAAATATAAAGTCAGCCTAAGCTAAAATTGATTAATGGACACAGAAATAAACTACAAACACCCCCAAAACTCTTCTTAATGTTGGCATAAAAAATTACTTTAGGATTTCATTTTGATTTGTGCCTCAATAATGAATTCTCCATTAGGAGCCCCTAGGAGTAAATGAATCAATAAATTTCAGCCACACTGGAATGTTCCAGGAGACAGATTTACTTTTGCTTTAAAAAGTTTACTCTTTAACACTTTTCATTGGAGGTAATGAATCTCTGAAAGAACATTTTTTCTTAAATTCCTAAATACCTGCTAGTAGTATCATTTTTTTTATATAAGCCATTTTCATTCATCATGAATTATTCATGCAGCTATCTTAATTTTAATTACCAACCCAACGAAGTTAAAAATCACACTGTACCTAAAAATATAAACACTATCACACTGAAGTTGAGAATGCATTATTCTTTATACATAATTGCTATCATGCTGCGGTTGGGTTGCCACCTTTTCCTGTGAAACCACAAAGAGGTTCTCTGTGTCTGCCTTCAGCATATGCACGTTCATTACTTCTACCCTTGTTAAAACAGACCCTTTCTGCAATCCTCTTTTTTCTAATACTTTTCATCCTAGAAGGTTTATTAGTTTTAGTTTATAGAACCTTTCAGTTCATATGGTCCCTCAATAGAAGACTTCTCACCAAATAATTGACTCAGTGACTCATAGGAAGGACAGAAACCATGGTTCCAAGAATCCTGAGTTAGAGATCCTTGGAGTCATAGTAGTTCCAAAGCTCTGTCAGTTTGCTAAAAATGAAGGAGATCCATAAAATTGTATGTGGTGCCCTTCTGGCATTGTTTCTAGCAAGGGTAAGGGCTTTTTAAGACAGATACCAGTTCCACTTACTCCATTCATATACCCATGGATCAGTAACACAACTCATTTCAATGGTGTAGATCACCTTTCCATGAAAAGGGGAAAGATGATAGCACACTGCATTCCAAACATTGTGTATTTAACTCTCCCAAACACATTGCAATGAATGCAATTGAAATAGTACTTACCCACTTCTTGGTAATAGAGACACATTTTTTTCAACCCTAAATTTCTAGTTAAAATACAAGTATAGTATTAATTAAGTAAAAGCTCTTTTTATTGTCTCAAAAAGTTAATAAATTGATTGTTGGCTCTAGCTATTTGAATAACTATCAAAACTTTATAGAGTATTTAAACTAAGAATAATCATTTCAGTATTGCTCATAATAGGAAATGTTTGGAAAAATTTAGATCAAATACATATTATTGGGAAGTTTTTACAAAGATCCTGGCTAGCAGGTAAAACATATTACTAAGTCAGAAAACCAAATTTCAGAAGAGTATTTTAAGTATGACATTACTGTTGTTAAAATATACACATTAACCCATTTAATCTTCATTAACAACCATATAGGGTAGATATATTACTATGACACTATTATTATAACATGTGCATTTACAGATGTGATAAATGAGGTATAAAGAAATTAAAAAACAAAAAAATCCTGACAAACAAATTGGTATTTCACCCCAGGCAATCTGGAACCAGAGGACAATTTTCCCAATCCAGTGACTCATTGTTTCAGAAGGGGGAGTGATTTCACTGAGTTAATGATAACAAAAAAATACAGATATATATAGATGTAAATATATAAATATATATGTATGTAACAAATTTATCAAAATTCAAACTATTTCAACAGTTTATAAAAACACTTCAAAAATTCCTCAAACTGATTTATACCAAAATGTAGTTCATTTGCTTTATATTGATTTCAAATCAAACTCCTCAAACTAATCCAAGTCATACTTTTCTGGAATGTTCCTGAGTATACACCATCCTTCCAAATAAATAATAAACCAGTCTTAAAACAGAAGAAGATGAGAAATGGCATTAGCAAGTAAAATCTACCTACTGCTTATCAAAACTACACACCTCTTTTTAGTAACTTTTGATATATGGATTATACTCTTGAAGAACAGGTTCTGGCTTTGTCAAGACAACATGACAGCATTAAAAGTATTGATTTGGGGTTTGTGTTGTATTTTGTTTTGCTTTGTTTTGATTTTTGCTTACTAATTATATGGATGATAATTTTCATTGAACTCTGCAAAGCAGAAAGTGAAATACCAATAACCTCTGTGATCAGATCCCTCTGTTTCATTCTAAAGAATCTGAAAACTTTCAGGTGCTTTATAGTTTGCATCTCTTGTCAATTCTTACATTCCTTTTGGCAGCCACATGCCAACAGCCCAAATGTGCATGGGCATCAACACATCTAATTTTACAAGGAGCATCACCAGTCATACCAGCAGCTGAATTTAGGGTGGACAGAGAACTACTTAAATGGTGAGAATGCCTAGTTTCCTACTGTAACTTTTATTACTGTATTTTAGGAATACTCAGTGTGTTTTTACCTTGTATTGTTGACTAAAACTGACCACCAGTCCCATGGTCTGATTTTGCCACAAGTCTCAAGCTACTGCAAATACTGAAATTGTATAGGAAAATTCCTATGCAATGTAATCCCAACAATGTTTTTACTAGTTTGTAAAAAGCAATAAAAAGCCTTTAAGCCAAACTCCTTTTTTGGTGTTTGCAAGATGATTCCAGGGAAGTCATGCTTATTGTATTAGATCATTAGATCCCATCATGACTTTGCAAGAAACTCGTTCCATCTCAGAACATACCTGCTATAAACCATGACTGCATCAGTAACTTGCAAAATGTCCAGAGATAAGCTGGAGCTCACTAAATTGAGGCTCCAAGAGCTGAATTTTAAATATTCATGAATTTTGCAAGCCCGTTCTTAAATCACTGGTAGCTTATAAAGGTCACAGGTTATGAAGAAACTCTAGAAAGCCTATAAATCAGGGCTTTTCCCCAACTTAGAGAGCTGGTTTACCAACATACCACTGGATTTACCAGATGTAATCCTTTCCCTAACAATGCTATTAACATCAGTGAAACTAAGGAATTTGTAGATCATACATAGATTGTGTATAATCATCCCCAGGCCTTATCATTCTCATGCGTGGTTGACTAAAGTTATAAAGGATGGGTTCCTGAAGATTACTGAAGAAGAAATTAATTTTCACAGCTTTTCTAGGTTTCCTGTTGCCAATAGTTCACTTCTTGTGAAGAAATAAGAGACAGTTTTGTTGATTTAAAAGTGATATGTCAATTTGTCTTAAATGTTCCTCTTCTGTTTTAGCTGAGGTCTTATTAGTCTATGAGCATATTCACTATATTGCCTTGTCATTTATTCTTTCCCCATTTATGCCTCAAAAGTTACATTTTTATTAGGCACTATGGAGCCAGAACAAGGCACTTTGCTACTCAGTAAAGTCACCACCGTCCAAAGCGCTCTTACAGAAGATCTAGGGAACAGATGGACCAGTAAACCCGGGCTGTGGTGACCAGCCATAAAAATGCTCCTCCCAGGGTGTCTTAACAACAGCCGAAGCATTAGAGGCATTTCCTCTAGAGCCATCTGGCTTTGATTTTTGTGGCTATTTTTTCTGTCGACAGACAGAGCCACAAAGTTAAGGAAGCAATAATTCTTCTCTAGTTACTGTAACTGCTAAACCACCAGTCTTTCTAAAGTCACTCATAGAATACAGGGGCCCAGCTCACAGAGGAGTGTTCTGTGGGGTAAAGCCCGTGTTATCTAAGGGAGGAGGGATGCTGCAGACGCTAGGGTTTAAAGTCGGTGTTCACATCCTTCAGGAATCTCATAGTTGGAGGCTGAAGTGACGTCTTTTTGTTTTCTCCCAAAGGTACTTGAAGACCCACGCATGCCCTTCTACTACCCCCAAAAAATACTTTTTAAGAAATGAAGCAAAGTGATGGTGCTCTTTTGGGAAAGCACCCTCCCCCTAACCCCCATCCTGATTTTTATTTTGGCAATGATTACAGTCATGTTAATGCTACCTAGGTACCATTGAGTTGTATTTACTAAAGCTTTATGCAATTCTGATTAGATCTATCACTGCTGGCAGATAAGGAGTCTCGCATACACTGTTGGAGAAAAAGCTTCCCACTAGGATGGTGGAGGCGGCTGGCAAGGTCCAGTTGGAAAAGCATTTAGGAGATGAGGATGTCAGTTAGCAGAGTGGGAAGAAGAGGCGAATGAAAATATATGAGCGTGCTTGCAAGTTTTCGATAGCTAACTGGGCTCAAACATAGATTACGTATGATTATAAACACAGAAGATTGATGGTACAACATCAGTTATTTGGTGCCAGAGGGAAAAAAAAGGAGAGGCCAGCCACAGAGGTCTCTCCAGAGACAGAATTTCATAAAAGAGAACAGATTCTAAAAACAGTAAATGTAGAGGCTGAGAGTGAATTGGGGTAAGACTATCTAGATGTCACTGAAGAAATAAAGCCATAAGCAGAAAACATGAACCATATTCCAGAAGTTGCAGGAACATGATCTGTTAGGCCACAGGGTGTAAGATGGGTCTGGCTGGGTCCACTGAAACCAGAAACTGGGTAATGCATAGATTACCGAGGTCTACTTCAATTTCACGCTTCCTTCCTGGCACAAGTGTTATATTTAGCTTTCCAGTTTAATGGAGTAATAAGAAAAGAGTTGATGCTGATGGCAAGCTTTCAGTTATCTTAGATTTTTGGAGCTCCTTGGCTCTTTTTTTTTTTTTTTTTTTTTTTTGGTTTAAAATAGCAGCCTAATTGTACTATGCCTTGTGCTTATTCTGACAGAAAATACTGGCTTTAAAGTGTTCCTGATTGAACCAATATATATAAAATCAAAAACGTTGCTGCTTCTATTTTTAATTGCTCTCTGTTAGATCAATTAAGAACAAGAAAACTAAAAGATTTTATTCATCTTCACCTATTTATTCTCTGATGCTCTTTCTTCCTTTATGTAGATCTGAGTTTCTGACCTATATTAATTCTCCTTTTCTCTGAAGAACCTCTTTCAACACCTCTTATGAGGCAGGTCCAATGGCAACAAATAAACCCTCAGTTTTTGTTTGTCTGAAAAAGTCTATTTTTTCTTCATTTTTGAAGGTTAATTTCACAGGGTACAGAATTCTAGTCTGGTGGTGTTTTTCTCACAGCACTTTAAATATTTCACTCCATAAATCCCCCCCAGAAGGTTAGGCTCCAGTAAAATAATTTCTCCAGAGGGCAGGCCTTATTAAGAACAGAATGATCTGGTGTGTTTTTAAATACTTGCTTTCCCCTTCTCCCCAGTGGAAGCATAAGGGGATGTTTTTCTGATATGCAGTCTTTAAAGATCTGGTCAAGCTTCTGGAGGTAGAACTCACAAAACCATAAGGATTTCTTATGACTGGATCCCTCTGGAGTTTGTAAGTCTCAAACTTGTTCACAACTGGCCTCCAGCAATTTGTTAATAACAGTTCAGGTTTTCCTATCATGCACTGGTTTCTATGGAAGTTTCTGCTCATGGCTTTCTGCTGGAGCAAATTGTGCTTTCTGTATGTACCCCCGTTTTCCTCTTTAATTTTTAAGGCAGTGTCTTGCCCTGTGGCCTCACTTCTCTGATGGTTCTAATGAAAAGTTCTTGATTTTTCAGCCTGTACAGTTTTTTATTGTTGGGACAAAGAGGCTACCTCTAAGCTCCTTTCATGCTGGACTGGAAACTGGAAGCCAACCACACTTTTGAAATCTTGAAGTGCTTAGATGAAACAAAGACAGCAGAGTCTACCAATAAAATGAGCTACGACTTTGAAATCAAGCACAGATAGCACACTGAAAATTTTGAGTTGCTGAAGCTGATATTCTGTTACTCATTAACTCTGGGAAAATGACAGAGAGCAGAATTTAGGAATATCAAACAAGAAAGAGCTGCTTAACTGAATTAAAACAGAGTTACATATCTTAACAGTGGTTTAAAGGTATTCTGAAACTATTTTTAATCCAAAAAAATAAAATTATCAATAAATTGATATTAGTTTACTTTTAGAATTAGTTTTGATTTTTAGTATCACACAACCTATGCCCAGACTTATTTTTGTTAGTTAATAAAAAAGAATTCAAGTTCTATCGATTTAGTGGCAAAAGTTAGGCCTATTAAATATCACAGTAAAGCAGGTCACAGGCATTTGTGGTTTCCCAGGGCATAAAAGCATTATGTTTACACTATACTATAGTCTATTAAATATGCAATCGCACTATCTAAAAAACAACATACATACCTTAATTAAAAAATACACTCTATTACCAAAAATTGCTAACGATCATCTGAGCTTTTAGGAAATCATACATATTCTTTTAACTGGAAAGGGTCTTGTCTCAATATTGGTGGCTGCTGTCAGATTCAGGTTTGTGGTTGCTGAAAGCTGGGGTGGCTGGGGCAATTGTATAAAATGAAACAACAATGAACTTTGCCTCAATGAATGACTCTTTCTTTTATGAGAAATTTCTCTGTAGCAAGCAATGCTGTTTGATAGCATTCTACCCAGAGTAGGACTTCTTCCAGAACTGGAGTCAATCCTCTTGCACCCTGTCATTGCTTAATCAACCAAGTTTATGTACTTATTTAATCCCTTCATTGTCATTTCAAAAATCTTCACAGCATCTTCACCAAGACAGATCCCACCTCAAGAAACCACTTTCATGACTTATCCATAAGAAGCCACTGTTCATCCATTCAAGTTTTATCATGAAATTGAAGCAATTCAGTCATATCTTCAAGCTCCATGTTTAATTCTAGTTCTCTTGTTATTTCCATGACATCTACTATTACTTCCCCCACTAAAGTCTGGAATCCCTCAGTTATCTGTGAAGACTGGAATCAACTTCTTAAAAATCCTATTAATGCTGATATTTTGACCTCTTCCCATGAATCATGAATGGTCTTAATGGCATTGAGAATGGTGGATCTTTTCTGGAAGGCTTTCAATTTATCTTTGCCCAGATCCATCAGAGAAATTATCTATGGCCTAATGAAATGTATTTCTTCAATATTAAGATTTGAAAGTCAAAATGACTCCTTTGTCCACTGTCAGCAGAGTGGATGTTGTGTTAGCAGGCATGAAAACAACATTAATTTCATTGTATATGTCCATCAGAGTTCTTGAGTGACCAGAAGCAATGTCAGTGAACAGTAATATTTTGAAAGAACTCTTTTTTGTGAGCATTAGGTCTCAACAGTGGGCTTAAAATATTTAGTAAACCATGGCGTAACCTGATGTATTGTCCTCCAGGCTATCTTGTTCCATTTGTAGAGCACAGGCATAGTATATTTTGCCTAATTTTTAAGGACCCTAGGATTTGTGGAATGGTCATAACTGAGAGGCACCAGCTGCATTAGCCCTTAGTAAGAAAGTCAGCCTATACTCCAAAACTTTGAAGCCAGTCATTGACTTTGCCTCTCTAGCTATGAAAGTCCTAGATGGCAGCTTTTTCCCATATAAGGGTATTTCATCTCTACTGAGAATCTATTGAGAATATCGTTGTTGAGTGTAGCCATCTTCATTCATTATCTTAGATCTTCTGGATAACTTTCTACAGCATCTGCACCAGCACTTGCTGCTTCATCTCATACTTATGTTATGAAGATAGCTTCTTCTCTTTAACCTCATGAACCAAATTTCTATTAGCTTCCAACTTTTCTTCTGCACCTTCCTCACCTCTCTCAGCCTTCATGGAATTGAAGAGTTAGGGCCTTGCTTTGGATTAGGCCTTGGCTTATGGGAATAGTATAGCTGGTTTGATCTTCTATTCAGACCACTAAAACTTTCTACGTATCAGCAATCAGACTGTTTTGTTTTATCATTTGTGTATTCACTGGATTAGCACTTTTAAATTCCTTCAGGAATTTTTCCTTTGCATTCACAACTTGGCTGTTTTGTGCAAGAGGTCTAGCTTTCAGCCTATCTCAGCTTTTGACAGGCCTTCCTCACTAAGCTTAATCATTTCTAGCTTTGATTTAAACTGAGAGACTTGTGACTCTTCCTTTCACTTGAACACTTAGAGGTCATTGTAGGGTTATTAACTGGTCTAATTTCAGTATTGCTGTGTCTCAGGGAACAGGAAAGCATGAGGAGAGGGAGACAGACTGGTTGATGGAGCGGTCAGAACCACACACATTTATCCATTTAGTTCACCATCTTACATGAGCGTAGTTCATGATGCTCCAAAACAATTACAACAGTAGTAACATCAAAGATCACCAAGATAAACGTAATAACAGAAAAGTTTGAAATAGCGCAAAAATTACCAAAATACGACACAGAGACACAAAGTGAGCAAACGCTGTTGTAAAAATGGTGCCAAAAGACTTGCTTGATGCAGGGTTGGACAAACCTCAATTTTTAAAAAACACAGTATTTCCAATAAGGTGAAGCACAGTAAAAAGAGGAATGCCTGTAATAAAAAGAACCTAAATACCAACTTTTCCTACCCATGCACAATTAAATACTTTAAGTGATTTAGAGGGTTACTTCTATATAAAGATTCGTAAGATATTTCAATTCTGTTCTTTTATCTGAAAAAAATAAAAATAAATAGATATTTAGAACAGGAATAAACAAAAGAAAATAAAATCATTTTCAACAGAAGTCAAGAGAAAGTCTAAACAGTGCTACAAGAAAATCTATAAGTGCTAAATTTTAATGAATATACATAAGACACAAAGGAACATGTCTTAAGCTGCATTACATAGCAAGTGCTCTGTTTTTACTTAATTTACGTGTGATAGGTTAGGTGAGGAGTGCTAGGTAAGCTTCTGTTTATCCCTGCACTGACATTGCACCACAAGCTATGAGATAAGGATGCTGGGGTGGTAAAAATTAGACACTTGGTGTAATGTAGAACATTCAGAGAGGTGCCTGGCTATATACTTGCAGCCATCAGATGGAGTACAAAGTACTTCTAAAGAAAGTAGCACTCCTTGAACTATAAAGAAAACCTCCTTCCCTGAAACAAGCACGTCTTGGTATGCTAGTTGAAGTACATTACATTACTAAGTCTTGTGAGACTTTTCAGAGTAGTAGAGAGTGTGAGACTGAATGAAGAATAGTACAGAACTGCCATGTGTACAGGAACTACCTGTTGGCTCTAGGAAAATCAAGAAATACTGGGAGGAAGTAAGCCATATAATTGCTGATCTAAGTCACCTGGAGAGAAGAAAATTCCTAATCCAGAGCAAGACCAAAGACCTGGGACTTAACTGATAGCCCATGCCAACATTTCCTTAACCTAAGGAAATGACAAACAGCAAGTTTAGAATGTAGAAGAGAAAATGTTACTCCCTAGGCCATTCCCTAGGCCACTGTACTACACTATCTTCCCTAGTACAATCACACCAAAAGAATGGACCCAAGCGAAATCAGTTCATTCAGAAAGCAAGCCAACAAGGAAGCTCTGTAAGAATATGAGAGGTAAAAAGCGAAGAAAAGAAATAATATAAACAACTAGTAGAAAATGCCCAGTGGAATAGGTATATCATGAAGCTTATAAAAAAAGGCAAATATTTCACAATAAAATCCAAAACTTTAAAGAAAATATGGCCTCTCTGAACCAAAATTCAAAGATGAGTTCCAATGGCTCAAAGGAAGGTGATAAAGAAACAGCTGAAGAATATCTCAGGGAAAAAATGGAAATGGAAAGAAATAGAAAAAGAAAATCACTGTGAAATCTCAAGCCATATACAAACAGACACCAAGGGCAGATAAGAAAATTTAAACAAATCAAAAAAGATGTTGAAAAAGAAAAAAAGTTAAAATAATCATAAAATTAAACACAAAGAAAATTCTCCCCATAAATTATTGTTGCCCCTGGTAGAAAAAGAGAGCAAACAAAAAAATAATCATAAAGATGTAAAAGAGGTATATTCTGAAATAAAGATTTGATTCTAAAGAAAATGTAGAGAAAAAATTCAAGAATATAGTGAAGCAGTGTTTACAAATCTTTAGAAAAAGTATTTTATGCTAGTTCAAATAAAAAAATACATATTTTTCAAATGTGCAATAGTTCACTAATATACCTGTGATTAGTATTCATTGTCAAATAAATAACTGAACAAACCAGTTGGCTGGTATTGCAAACTAGATTATCTACAAATTAATACTGCAATCAATTACATATGATAGATTAAAGGACACTATTTTAAATAGTACTGAACTTGCTAATAATAAAGGAAAATTCCAAAGAACTGGCATTAAAGAGGAACCTCTGAGCAAAGCTAAGTGACGACCTGAGTCTGTGGCCTGTCCTGGGCAGTAGGGAGGTTTCCTGCTTTGGAGAAATGAATAGCCATGAATTTCAATGACCGCATAAGACAGGAGAGAAGTCCCGAGGACCTGCATGAAGTGAAACTGTAAGTGATTTTTATTATCTCTGCAATTGGTTCTCAGAGGAAAAAGAAAATGTAGAATCTCAGAAGTCCAAGAAGTAGTCTGGGCCTCATATGAGTTTAGGATCAAATTTATATCACCTACGTCTTCCCACAAAGAGGCCACGTGTGACTGCCATGCACACACACATGTACACAAACCCTCACTAAAGGTGAATTTACAATAAAAAATGTACAAAACACAAAGGGATGTGTCTATAACATATTTACTCATATTTAGATATCTTTTTCACATTTTGGATATCTGGAAACAATGGAATATTAAAATTATAATCAGTAGTTTTTTTCCTCCTTTCTTAAGAATATAAAGAGAGAGAGGCTGCATCTTACAATTGATGACATTTTAGATCTGGTGATGTATGCAAATCCATAAAGAGGAAAGTCAAAGAAATGATAGCCTACTAGAATAACAAGTATTTGGATAATACAATGATAATCTGAAAGAATAAGAAATTAATAGGATTAAAATGATTGTTTTTTAAAGTAATCATTACAGTAGGAAAAGCATAAGATGTTAAAAATAAAAGAACAGGCAGATTTTTTAAAATCACCTAAATGAAAATTCTATAAATAAATACATATTCAAGGAAATCAAAATTAGATGGATGAATAGGTTACAGATTCAATTAAACAAAGATGAAGACAGCAATTAAAACTAGAAAATAAGCTAGGGAAAATTCTTAGAAGCAATGATATGTGCAGAGACAGAAAACAAGAACAGAGATTAAGAGGCATGAAGGAGGGTATAACAAGTCTAACATCAGGTAAATGGGGATTCCAGAAGAAAAAAATAAGAGAAAAACTATGAGAGGTAATGCTCAAGGAAGCAATTGCTGAGACTTTATTAGAATTAATAAAAACATATCAATACTCCATCTCATAAGCACAATAAACTATGAGTAGATTAAGTAAACACCAAATCACACTTGACAGAATACTGAACTAAACCTAGAACTAACAAAGAAATTGGAAAATATTTCAAGATAAAGGACAAAAAAGCCTCCTCTCGCTAAACTTATGCAATACAGATAAACGATTAAAATTAGAGTCCATTTTGAGACTTTAAGTGAATATATTAGAAAAAGTGGATTGACAACTCTCTCCCCATTCAGAAAGTATAAAAATAGTAACAGAGTAAACCCAAAGAAAGCAAAAAAAAGAAATAATAAGTAGAAGAACTGTAAGTACAAAAAATGGAAAAAGAATAAGAAGGATCAAGAGAACCAGAAGCTGCTTCTTTGGAGAGTCTAATTAAATAGATGCTTCTCCTGCAAAAGAATAGAAGAAAAAGAAGGAAAAAAAATGTAGGAATGAATGACAAAAAAGACAAAAATTGCAGGATTTTTTTTTTGTATTTTAAAACATGCTATGAGCAAGGCTGATAAATTGTACCTGTTGAACAATTTTCAAAAAATATGACATCAAAAGTAACTTTATATGAAGTGAGGAAAAAGCAAACTTAGAACCATTAAACAATTGGAATTGATACCTAAAACATACCAGTGGCAAACTAAATGCAGAAATAAATTAAATGCATAATATCCAATTATAAGATGGCTGTCTTCACAGCCAGTGGAGGAATGGTTTTAAAATTAGTAAACTTCAGAGAACTGAACAGTATTTTACTACATTAAACAGAATTAAAAAAAAGTCATGTTGCCATTTCAGCTGATGCAGGAAAAAGCCTTTGGTAAAATTTAAAACCCATTTCTTTAAAATTGTATCAAATCAATAACCTTAGCTAACAAGGACTAGATAAGAATTTCCTCAGCCAGATATTTTATCTACCCAAGCTCACACCTTAATATAGAAGCTTGGAAAAACTTTCCATTGAAAACTGAAACAAAAGGAAGATTCCCAGGATCAACATTTCTATTCCACATTGTTTTGAAGCTCTTAATAAATATGACAGAAAAAAAGATTCTTTAAAACGTTTTGATAAAGGAAAGACACAAATTATTTGCAAAAGACATGGCATGATTTTTTACACAGAAAAAAACAAAAGAAAGTGATGATAAATTATAACTAAGTTTAAGTGAAGTTAAACAAGATTAGTAAACAAATTCTAATTGTCATTATTTACACCAAGAAATAATTAGAAAATCTAAAATTTAATTGATACTATTTGCAAGAACACACAAAATGATCAGGCACATAGGAATAAATCTAACAAAGATATGCATGCTTTCAAGAAAAAAATCATTAAACTTCATTAAAAGACAGCCTAAATAAATGTGGAGAATTATACCATGAAATGAGTGAGAAATCTTTTTTTTTTAATTAAGGTATCATTGATATACAATCTTATGAAGGTTTCACATGAGCAACACTGTGGTTTCAACATTTACCCACATTATCACGTCCTCAGCACCCCTGCCCTGCCACCCCATTACAGTCACTGTCCATCAGCATAGTAAGATGCTATAGAGTCACTACTTGTCTTCTCCATGCTGTACTGCCTATGAGTGAGAAATCTTTACATAATAAAAACACCACTTCTAAGTTAATGTTTGCATTCATCATGGACCACACACAGACAGGAGGTATCCAGGCAAAGGAAAGGAAATGCCTGGACGGAGGAGAGTCAAGGACCTTAAAGTGAAACTTAAGCCAGGTCACAATTTTGTTCTAACCAAATTACAGGTTGAGGGCTCACAGAATGATTTTGTTTTTTAAAAATGTTTCTGCAGTTTCCATACGTAAGAGTCTCATGCTTTAAAATGTTCTTAGTTGTACTATCTGGTCTGAGGGAGAAAAGACTGAAATTCAGGGGAACTTAGAAAAAAATCAATGCTAGTAAGGCCTCAAATTTAAGAGCTTTGGATTCTCTTACACATAATTTTCTTAAAAGCTTGTATAATTTAATTTTATTGTAGTCATCACCTGATTATTTTGAAGAAGCAATCACAGAAACCTGAAAAAATCAAGGTGTGATGTGAATCCCTTAAATAGAGCACATTTCAGAAGCCCAACTCTAAAAAGGTAAATATAACAGGCAAAGTTCTGTATTTTCTTCTCTACCGAGAAAGGTGATGTTGCATGGATTGAAAACAGGGGTGTTAAATAAAAAAATATTTGGGTTAAGAGAAATCACTGTTTGGTGAGTTTAAATGACATACAAGTAGAGAAGAAAAGCAAGGGAGTGATAAGGAACATCTGCTAATAGAATTTAGAATAATTATTTAATTTTTGCTTATAAAATGACCTTTAAAATAATTTATTTTATATATTTACTTCTAGTATGTAAACGTTTTCATTGTTTTACACTTGGATACCTGATTAAAGATGCTGTATAATTTTGTTATCTCCTCAATTTGCTAGCTAATAAGTTGTCTCAGTACTTCTTCCTAAGCAATTTGTCTTTTCCCATTAATTTTAACATGAGCTGTATATGATATTTTGTTGGCTTCTCTACTGTATCTCTAGATGTTGGAGTTGTCTTAGCCATGGACCCTCTTCACTTTTCTTCCTAGATGTATGCAATTTTCTAGGGTTTTAAACACCATTTCTATGCTAATCATTAAAAATTTTACATCTCCAGGCCAGAAGTTTGCTCTGGCCATCAGATGGACATATTCAATTTTCTACTTCATATCTCATCATACCAAAATAAGACTCTGTATTTTCCCCATAAAATGTTGTTCCTCCTATGGTATTTCTCTAGTTCAGAAATTAGCAGCACCATACACCCAGTAGTTCAAGCTACAAATTTAGAGGGCTCATCCTTAAGCAACCATTCCCCAGTGACACTTCCCCCTAGTTAGATGAGTTGACTAATATAACTCTTCAGTACAAGCTGTGTGTCCTGAGAAGTGGACATCGTAAATAATGACTGTCTCCTAAATAACCTACAATTATCCACTTTCTTTGCAAGTCACATCAACTGCTTTACAAAACAGCTGGAGCTTAAAAAGTCAGTGTTGGACTAAGTACCCCGCCATGCCAGAATAACTCTTCCCTTCATAACCAAAAAGGTGTTTCCTGAAAATACCCACCAAGCTCCACAGAGTAACTAAGTTATATGGGGTCTTTGTTTTAGGGAAAAGTATGGGGCAAATATAATCAATTGCCATTATTTTATTACATAATTTTTATAGCTATTCTCTCAGGTAGTAGATATTTTTTTAACCCCATTTCACAAACCTTGAGATTCGAAACAGCTAACTTCTCGAAATCTTTTATCTGACTATGAAATTGGCCTCTTTCCACAATATCACACCATCTCCCCTTAAGAGACTACTCGAGAATCAATGATGAATCAGAAGTATCCTTTTCTTCAAAACCTCCCAGCTGAGCCAAGGTCTAAATTTCCTGTGGAGACCTTACCATGTGCAATCTCACCAAAGTTTTTATAACAAACTACAGTTACGCTTCAGCAACCTACCTGTTCATCCAATACCTGCACATCAACTTCAATACAAAACAATTTAAAAGTTAGTAAGAACTCTTCTCATTATAGCCTCTGACATCTCAAGCTGCTTTCCCATAGTCCATGAATAGCTGAAATTCAGAATTCCAGTTTCCAAATTTTCAACACAATTTTAGTTGCAGTGGAACATTTACAGAGGTTATTTTGACACAGTGGTGAAACATTTTTGTTAAATACTGCTATTTTAAAGCAAGAAATAAGCATTAACTGGCAATGAATGTGTAGCCAGAGATTTTATGTTCCCAAGGAAATGATCAGAAATAGAATTCTTACTCTTTGCTAAATTGTAAACCAACAGATTTCTGACTTTTGTGGAATGCTGGATGGCTAGAGTGTTATTTACCAAGACTGAGAAAGAAAATGAAGGTAGGTGATTAGGGGAGGAGGGAGTGGGAAGAAGATAAGGTATTTCTTTCTGACTCTAACTTGTTTTCCACTGCTTTTGCTATTTTCTCTTGTGTGTCAGAGTGGAGTTTCCCAAACTTTCCCAAAGATAAGAATGACTTGGGGCTTTTTAAAAATCCACAGTGTGTACTATTGTTACCTCAATTTTTAACAAATACACTAAATGTTTTTTTATTACCAAAAAGACAATTGTTGAAATATTTAATAGACCATCAGGGGCTAAGTAGTTAACATTTAATAAGTAGGTTCTTTCTGTAAGGGTAGGGGATTTGTTGAAATAGCTGTTTAAAGGCAGCATTTACTAAGAGGATAGCATTTAGCACTTCAGAGCTTTTTAAAGAATGTCTTTAAATATGTTTTGCTGAAATGGCAAAATACTTGAATTCATCTGAAATTAGCATTATTGCCTCAGAATGACTTTGGAGTTGGCTTTTTGGAAACCTTCAGATCATGGGTTCCAAAATTGACCTTGGGTGTCTATGAAGCTCCAGATAAGCACTATCACCATATATGTGGAAAAATGAATAATATCCAAAAATGTCAATATACTTCTTAAAAATAAATGATCAAAAAGGAAAATCTAACTCAATAGAAAAAAGAGGATAGATTAAAAGAAGAAACTTTAATGACCAATGAAAAACGACAAGACGCTCAGGCTCATCGGTGATTAAGCAGAAGCAACAAAACCACATGAAGTTCCATCTTTCATTCATTAGCTTGGCAACTTTCAGAATAATACCAAATGTTGACAAGAAATAAATTTGTTGCACCAATCCACAGAGTAGTTTCATGGTATCTAGTAAAGTTAGGGTGACTATAAAAATATATTATCCAACTGTGACTTTTTAGAATAAAGCAGTATACTAAAATACATAAAATTATGTAATACTTACTGTATTTATTTACTGACATTACTTTTATTCATTTTATCACATTTATAAATAGCTCTGTTCAAAACTTTTGAAACCATAATGTGTCCCTTGAAGCAAAACAAAAATAACTTTTTTATATATCTGACTTATAAAAATAGGAAGCAGAATAATCATTCTGGAACAAATTTTTATGCATAAAGCAGTTTTCTAGCCATAATTAGCTGGTTCTTTTCTGAACAAAAATGTATTTCTTTTAATATAGTCTATTATTGATTTTTTGTGAAAGTATCTGCAGTGTTCTCCAAAGATGATTCAGCTTGTCACCAACAAAAGAGTTGTCACCAATGTTTAGCATTTTGACCAAATTTTAAAAAGCATTCATAATATTGTCAAGTGTTTCATTACTAGCAGAATAAACTTCCAAAAGTTTTTTGGTTCCATTAATTGATGCTCAACAGAGCCATTTTTAGATCTAATTTTCTATGTTAAACATCTAAATGGCATTATTCATCTGTTTCTGAATTTCCTGTGCTAATGGAACTAACATATTACCAACCATTCCTGCATATTTCTTAAGTGAAGAAGAGATTTGGAATAAAAAAATTAAAACAATTTACTTAAGAAAACAACTTGATCTAGATGAAAAGCCATGCTTCTCAGTGATATGCTTATACACCTTCTCCAGATCTACACGTTAAACCTGTGAAATGACACTTTTAGGCAGTTTTCTTAATGAAACTGTTAACTTCTGAAATAGCAGCTAATAGTTTTTCTCGTATTTTGATCTTTCATGAGTTCAGTGTTACCTTTATGGCCCACCAGTGGATAGAAAACGCCAACAGATACATTGTACAAGTTTTATGGTCATCATAAATTTTCTTGGAAATTCTGTAGATTTTAATTAAATAAGCATGTTTATTTTTTTAACTTTGCTGAAACATTATTTCAAATTAAATAATTGTCACCAAGCAGCCCAATAAATAAATAGTTGCAGATGACTGAGAGATTGAGAGATGACAAGAACCATGTAGCAAGACCCAATAGCCACTCTCTGTGTGCTCAGTTTCTATTCCCTGCACATTATTCACATACATCTAACCTCCTATTTCCTTTGTTTCCCCTAAACCCACCATATGGTGGCCTGCCAGTTTCACTGAAGTGAATGGCATGCAAAACTGCCCAGTACTTTCCCCACCCTCATGCAAGACTGGAAGAGGTTAACTGTGCCTAGCCACAGTTACTGACCCGGGGCACACTGTTTTATCATCAAGCATTCTGAATGCTGTCTTGAAAGGGAGGCATTAGCCATGTTTTGTTTGAAATGGGTCAGGAAAATAAAGTCGGTTTTCAGACTTAATGCCCTATTGAAGTTAAAACTCTGCTAATGTGTCATTTGTCTCATATTCTAACAGAGCCATGAGAAAAGCTGAAAGTGTCAGACAAAATGGGCACTTAACAAACCCATGCTAGTTTTTATCATGCAATTTATGATAATACTTTTTTTAAAAGAAAAAAAATCCAGGACAGATGCTGAGCCAGTCAGGTTGTGTGGACAACAATAGTAAAGGGGCACTCCTGGGGAAAAATGAGGATGTTTGGTATCCCCCAGATTGAAACTGTATAAACCCTGCAACCTAGCTATTCCTCTTTTGTATATTCATTAGGAACTCTTACATATGTGTACATGGACATATATGTTTCATACACGGAAGAAGGTTTCATATGGCATTCAGATAAGCACATTATCCAAAAACAAGACACAATACAGCAGACTGGGATCTATGTCATCAATATGGATAGCTTCTCAACAAGAATATTAACTGGAAAAGAATAATGAAATGATACATCCTTATAATAATACTCACATAAACATTTTATAAACCTATATATCTTAATGAAACTAAAAACATGAAGTTAAACATAATAATGGTACCACCAGACAGGAGAAAAGGGAATGAATCTAAGGAGATGTACTCCAACTATGAATGTAATGCCAATAAAACAAGGAATGTATTAATAATTATTTCTGGGTGGAGTTAGATATTTATTGTATTACCACATATTTTACATTTTGCAAATTTCACTCAAAAACAAAATAATTGCATAATGAACAATATTCAGTGTTTAACTTGAAATTATCTTGTTACGTATTTACCCTGCTTTAAAAATTCCTTGCCATCTCCAAGGGGTTCAAAAAAGGAAAACTGTAAAATGTACTTTTTCAAAGAAAAACTTTTTCTAAATATAAATATGAAATAAAACATATAACCAGCATATCACTGCTCTTGATACATTACCCATCTACAACCACTGAGTAGGAGAGAGAAGGATATATGCAGGATCGACTTATAAAGAGAAAATAATTCTCATGTTTAACTATTTGAAATATTCTCTTAAAGACATAATAAATAAAAATTCAGAATTGGCATTATTATATTGATTGAAACATGCTAATAAAATCTATACAGGCTTTATGGAAACAGTGAATCCTTGCCTGTCTTTTAAAGATAGCTGTCTTAATGCAAATGAACTAGGCTTTAGATACACTAATTAAGAGAACTACAGCTTAGTCAATCAAAGGATAATAGGTGAGTTATAATGGATGTCAAAATCATACTTTATTAAATTAGCTTTGGAATCACATCTCAAGCTTCCTTCTATTTTGAGAAACATTACTTCACTAAATACATAGAAAAAGATTGATTTTGCAGATTAGTATGATTTCAACGGAACATGTTTCATCCTCAAAATCTGATAAGAACTTTCCAATCCATAAAACACTCTTAAGAGAAAACTGTGAATCAGGCTAGACACACATTTCAAAGAGCTGATGAGGTTGCAAATCACTTATGCCTCACTCTCAAGTTACCATGATAATGCTTAGCACTTGCATAGTGTTTTCTAGCTTCAAAGAGACTACAAACTTGAACTAATTAATCCTTACACTACCCAGTGACACAGTGATAAGAAATCCCTTCAAGAGAGCATCTAACTATATAATTCCCACTTGCCTATATGGAATTCAGCATGTATGCCGTGTTGTGTTTTCCTATCTTTCTATTTCAATAAATCTTGAGAGAGATGATATCCATATGTGAATATATGATGCATGGCCATCTATTGTGAATAAAATTATGTACATTGCACTCAATCTGCAACCAAAAGCTAACAAAGAAAGATATATGTGCAGCCAACACATGAAAAACATCTGGTACATTCTGTATTTTCTTTTCTCATTCATTTTACATCTTGTTCTCAGCTATTCCAGAGTGGGTTTGTTAGATTTGAATAGGATAAAATTTCTCCATGGAGGATATACAATTCTCTTGTTAATTTTAAAATTATTTCAGTTTATTCTGAAATCAAGTGTTTTGAAATTAAAAGTCTATAAATTATGCTGAATATAAGAGAATACCATCTGGGAAAGCTGCACCCAAATGAAATAACATTTAACTACTGTATTAAGAATTCTCTCTACTAGGAGTCCCTTCTCTCTGCAGGTAGCTGGCTACAGCAGCGTACCAAAACAAATGCATTCTTGCAGTAAAGGCCAGCACTGGGTCACTCAGCAGAGGGAACGTTCTGTCTGAAAAGTACTCTACTCTACATACTTTCACTGAAATAAGGGAAATCCTTATCTAGTTTTCCTGTTTAACTGAAAATTCATTTAAAAACGAACTCTTTTCTTTTTCATTTCAAAAAAATTTTGTTTACTTTCAAATTGCTTGGCACTCACCTAATTTCTATAAATCTCTAAAATTACATAGACACGCAGATGCAAAAGAAAGAGCACAACTGGAAAACCATCCAATGTGTTCATGTCTGTTTTCAAAATTCTCCAGTGTACCATTTGCATTAGGGTTGTAGTGGTCATTCAATGGATGCTCTATTTCACTAATACCCCTAAGATATTGGAGTAAATATAGACAATGTGAGCAACATGATTTCTATATGTAGGTACTTTCCTTGTAACTAAATTTGTATAGTTAAAATGGTCAGCTCTGTTGCCGAAGATAGATAGTGGCTAAATTTTAATTTAAAAAAAATTCTTTCTATTTTCAAGTTCTAAACATCTGTCCATTTAAGTTGATCTCAAATAGACTGGAATATTTAAACAGAATGAAATGGGTAAGCTGAAAATATTTGATTTTCTGGTGTAAATAATACAGTCATTTCAGAGTTTTTCTTTAATAAATTACATGGGATAAGTTCAAGAGCTAATATGCCATATTGATGTATTATTTGAATCTCTGCAGACAATAAGACTTAATTCATTAATAAAGGGAAAGAAATTAAGGGGTTTTTACATAGTTGTATCTTAAAATATTTGAGACTTTTACACAAACAAAGCTCAACTTCTTTCCAGTTACAATTAAATTTATCTTTTCTTCTCTTTCTACTTCATCTTAATAGAGATTTGAAAAGGTAGGATTGGAACATGGGACAGAGAGAGTTTGCCCATAGAAAGAGTCACAAAGAATTTCTGCAGGAGAGTGAGGTCACAGATAAAGAGCACAGATGATAAGGAAATGTAAATGGGTTAGCCTCTAAGGCAAACAGTCCGCAGGTTCCTCAAAAAATTAAAAATAGAGCTATCATATGATCCAGCAATCCCATTTCTGGGTATATATCTGAAGGAAATCAAATCACTTTCTCAAAGAGGTATCTACAGTCCAATGTTCACTGCAGCATTATTCACAGCAGCCAGGAATGGAAACAGCCTGTGTCCACTGATGGTAAATGGACAACCTAACTGTCCATCAACAGTAATTTTCTGATAAAGAAAATGTGATACGCAGAAAAATGTACACACACACAATGGAATACTATTTAGCCCTAAAAAGGAAATCCTACCATTTGTAGCAATATAGATGGACCTTGAGGGTATTATGCTAAGTAAGTCAGACAAAGATAAATACTATATTCTTGCATTTATATGTAGAATCTAAAATAAGTAAGACTCATAGAAACAGAGTAGAATGGTGGTTTCCAGAAGGTGGGCATTGTGGGAGATGGGGAGATTTGGTACAAACTTCCAGTTTTAAGATGAGTAAGTTTGAGGCTCTAGAGTACAGTATGATGACTATAGTTAGCAATACTATATTATATACCTGAAAGTTGCTGAGAGAATAGATCCTAAATGTTCTCACTCCTTCCCCCCAAATAGACAGTAATTATGTGAGGTGATGGAGTAATAAGGTTAAGTAACTTTACTGTGGTAATGATTCTGTAATATATATATGTATCAAATTATCATATTGAGTACCTTAAACTTACATAATGTTATATGTCAATTATATCTCAATAAAGCTGGAGAGGAGGAGAATATCAATGGATTTGTTTTAAAGAATACAAATGATAAAAGCTTTGGCAGGTATATTAATCAGGATTTTACAGAGAAACAGAACCAAAAGGATGCATGTATATATACATATATAAAGAGAGAAAGAGAGATTTATTTTAAGGAATTGGCTGACATGATTGTAGGGGTTTTGCAAGTCCAAAATCTGCATGGTGGGCCCACAGGCTGGAAACGCAGGGAAGTGTTACAGCTTGAGTCCGAAGGCAATCTGCTGGCAGAATTCCCTCTTCGTCTGAGTTTGTCAGTCTTTTTTTTTTTAAATTGATATACAGTCTTATTTTAGTTTCAAGTATACAGCACAGTAGTTCAACAGTTACCCATATTATTAACTCCTCACCCCCCACTAGTATGGCTACTATCTATCAACATAGGAAGATGTTAGGGGATCACTGGCTATATTCCCCATGCTGTACTACCATCCCTGGGATGGAGAGTTTTTGTGCCCCTCCCCCAACCTCTCCCCCATTGTAACCACCAGTCCCTTCTCAGTGTCCGTAAGTCTACTGCTGTTTTGTTCATTCTGTTTTGTTTTGTATTTATATTCTACAAACAAGCGAAATCATATGGCATTTTTCTTCAGTCCAAGGACTGTCATAGAATGGAGAAACACATCTACTGCTCATACTTCAGGAGGAGTCTCTCCAACAATAAATCACTAACTGGAAAATATCTGCCTTTAGAGAGCCACCGTTCTGAGGAAAACAGCACCAGAATTTGAGCTTGAACCTTAATAATGGGCCTTGGAATCTCTGACCTTGATTGAACTCATTTCAAAGACTAAAGCGTTGTTGACTATGCAGTCTAACACCCTATCCTGGAAAACCTAACCTAACAGATCATCTGTTTATGAGATAGTAAAAAAAAAAAAAAAGAAAGAAAGAAAAAATCTGGACTGCAGAAAGCCAGGACAGCAGGCTGCAAGGAAAAGAACTCGGCACATTAATATTGAAGTTTGCCTGCATGTTAACCAAAACATTTCCACGAATTGTCTCCTGTTCTGAAATGCTTCAGTTTCGAGTATGGATTTATCTCTACAAATCATTGGTTTTTAAGACTGTATGAATGGGTGAATTCCGTGACATTTGCTATGGGAGGTCAGATGTGGAGCACCCATACAAGGTAATAATGAGACAGAAACTTGGGTCCTGTGAGATGGTTCAGCCCAAAGTGAGAGGGGATAGTCTGCTCTCTGGGTCTCTCCTTTGTTATAAGGCAGGCTACAAATGATGATTACAAGGAAGAGCTTAACAAAGGACTCACTCTCTGGTGTCCAATTTGTTGTTTTCTCTTCTGTAAAACTCTTATCCTATCTGAAAGACTTCATTTAAAGTCTTCAGCAGTAGTTTCTGATCTTGTTTACCTAGATGGGGGGATCCCAGGAGCCACCTGGGCTGAGGGATTGGTCTAAACACAGAAATAAATGATATGCAGATAAGTGGGCAGTGGTACAGTGTCAGATTTCCTGGCTGAGGCAGATATAAACCCATCAGGCATCCCTAGAAGTATAGGTGGCAATGAAACCGGCTCACTAATGCTCTGAAAAAATTAAGCAAAAGGACATCACACACTACAGTGAACTGGGCAGAAAAATGAGACTACACGTATCAATTCAAGATGGATTTCTGGGTATATCCCCTAATTCCCTAATCATTATTATATCATAAAACATGATTAAGATGGGTTAAATAAAATCCATTCAATTTCTAATTACTGTCTATCATTAATGGAAATGAATACCTCATGAAACCTAACCTTAAACTCTAAGACTATTTTAACCTCAAACAAAACTAACTTGGGATGACAAATGTGAATTTTGTGGCTTTTTTATGTAAAATGATAGGATTAAAGGAGAACCTCCTTGGAATTTTTACTCTCTGGTGGCATGGCCACCAAGCTAAACGATTAACACTGTGCAAAACTAACAGGAGAATGTTTGCATCAGGATTTCGGCTCTTCAGAAAAAGAGTTGTTTTAAAGTGAAATAGTGTCTTCAAACATCAAGAGCCAACCCATACCATTAAAAAAACAACAGCAAATTCAGGGAGTCTTAATTATATTTTTGACACTTGTCAAGATGTAGCCTAAGCACTAATTTCAGCTTTTAAAATCCATTTATTATTATTATTATTTTTTTTTACTTACAAGTTGGGTCAAACAAAGCCCCAGATAACTTTATTCACTTTCCTGACATTGTTCCTGTTTCTGAACTTTCTGCAAAATAATAAAAACTAAATGGCATTATAGGTTAACAACAAAAAAAAATGAATGTATATTTTGAGTCTCCATTCCAATAATCATCTTCACAATATTTGTTTTTTACCTTGAACATTGATATTAAACTTCTGAAGTTATATTTTTCTTTAAATAGGAATACCGTATGTTTTCTTTCCTGTCTACTACTAAAAAAATTGTGAGGCCTTTTCTATTCTTTTAAAATTCAAGTATGTGATTATTCTAGTAAATAGAAATTATACTCATTCAAGCTGCTCATTTTATCTTACTCTGTGTTGGCAGCATATTTTTTATGCACAAGTATACTTTCCTCTCTCAATTTAGTCTCTGGAGATTGAATAAAAAGGATTTTAGTGACTTCAAAACTCCTCAGAAAGAGATCTCAAAACTATGTTCTTCTATTCTATTTTTCATGAATAATGAAGAACCCACTGTATGACCAAAGGTGATCCAAAGTAACCAAACTGTTAATGATTCATGTTCTCCTGGAACTAAGAGTCTTTAAAAATATTAGCCAGAAGCTTCTCTGGATTATGATAATGTTTATAGAGATTATTATGAAGCTTTCTTGGGGTTGAGTAGCATTTCTAATTACATACAAATAATGAAACTATATAAAGGTTGAAAAAAAGATAATGGAAGAAACTGTAAACTTACTAGAATTAGTGAAATATATACAGTGCCTTTTTCTTCCAAATTACATATATATTTTTTAAAGGAACAACTCCTAATGTACTTTTTTTGGTTCTTTCTCTGCAATTATGCTAACAAGCATCATGCTGAGAAAGGATTAGTCCTGATGGACAATCAAAGACAATGCTTCCTCCCTGGTAAAAAGGTGAGAAGAGATGTAGGCATCTGCTCTACAGTTATTAGGCATAGCAGCAGGAGGGCCATATGACCAGTTAGTGATCAGAGTTTGCTGAAGTAGAGAAAGTGCCCTGTCATGGATGCAGGCTGCTCGGTGCCATCATGCTGTAATGTCTCTGACTTGGTGGGTGGAAACCAGACCGCACACATCTCCCTGACAGGCCCGCTTAGTGTTCTTCCCTCAACTTGGCAGCCGGGACACTAGGCCAGGTACAAACTCCCGGTGGGATGAAGCATTTGGCATGGCAGCAGGATATGGGCACCTGCAAAAACAGAAAGAACAGAAAACCAGGAAGGACCTACCCATTTAGTTCCCCGTTAACAACAAGAAAAGATGAGAAAGCAAGATTTTCAAGGCAAGATTAAAATGTGTTTCATTACATCCTCAGTATGTCCCTTATATATATAGTCCCTTATCGCTAATAAAGCAAAATGTTGAAGAGGGTAGAATAAAAATAGAATAAAATCTTCTGCTAAGGTTAATGGGCTGAGCGAGGATGATAGGTTTTTGTACATTTTTATATTTCAGTTAGTGTTTTGTTCACTATGACCTTCTGAAAATATTTCTCTTAATACCAAAGTTTGAAACCTACAAATCAGGTAAGATTTATCTTTTTTTTTTTTTTTGCTAATTGTTGACATTATATGTCAAAATTCAATTCCAACATTTCTGAGATATTAGTTTAAGTAGCACAATAGGTATGTGTTAGCTTGCCTCAGATATATTGTATAGACTATTCTTATTAGCATGAGGAAACCACAAGTCTCCAAATGAACTAATCATATAATACTAAGTAAACATGCCTTGTCTAAAGAATATGGATTCGATTACATTCCAGGAGGACAATGTGGAATTAAAAACATGGTATCTTCGAAATGAGTGTCTAATACAATCATTTTTAATGTACCTCCCAGAGATTGCTTTAAGGCAAAGGTGACCACAAGGCCAGTGGTAGATGGTTACAAGCCATCTTCCCCAACATCTGTGTAAATAGATTCAAAGAACCAAAGTCTGCCATTTCAAAAATTGAACTACAAAAGACCATATCTATAACTGTACACAAAATCGCCTTGTCTACCCCTTCTTCTTACCCCCTACTACTTCTGGCGCTATTAAAGAAAAAGAATGTCTCAGGACCACCAAGGAGAAAAAGGGCAGAAAGAGGACATGGGAATAATTATTTCCAAAGGTGCCTGGAAACAGTCCTTCATTCTGTGTTCTACAGAAGCAATATCTGTGGATATAAATCAAGCAAATGTGTTCAGATCACGTCTTCACGAAAATGGGCAATTTCTGTTGATTTTTTTTTTATTTCTTCCTATTCTATTGTTTTAAATTGCAACAAAGTCATTAAATATGACCCATGGGAATGATATGCTGCATAACCGGCATTTGTGAACACAACATTTGTGGCTACCCAACCCCTCAGCAAGAAGACTAAAAGAACCTTTCTGTGCGTCTTTAATCCACCAATCTAAAATGGTCTTCTGCAATCAAACTTAAGGAAAAAGAATATATATTTTGCTTAAAACAGAAACACTGTAAGTGCATGTGAGGTCATGGAGGGCGGCAGGAGAATGATGGCAGTGGCAGTGTGCTTCAGCTTTTAAAAACTTTAGAAGTGTGCAGCCAGGTTCACAACATACAATTAAACTCCTTCAAGGTAAAAATGAAAAATTAAGACTTTGAGAGTTTCCTAAGGACAGTAGAGCTAACATGTGGGAGTACCAAGACCACATTTATCTTACTCCAAAATCCATTTTCTTTCCTCCAAACCCTACTGTATTTCACCCAGAAGTATTGATTTACAGATGAGAAATTTGCTGTCATTGGATAAATTTAAAATTAAGGTCCAGAAAAAATAAAAAATATGGCTACCCTAAATAACTAGCATGCTACTTTCTTTCTTATTGGGAAGGCTATGAAATTTGTCATGCTTTCTTTTGTTTATGAACTGCTCAGAGCCCAATCTATTCTCTACCCAAATATTAGCACAGTGAATGACACATTTATTTGCTTGATTCCATTATCAGTACTCTCTCTTTGTATCTTTATTATGTATCACTTTTTTTGGAAGCAACTGAGATCCTTTTTATTTTACAATCAGCTAGGAAATTAAAAGAAACGTATAATCTACTACATCTCTTGCTGGGACCATATTTTTACATTCCCATTTTATTTTTCATTACCTGATTTTATTTTGGTTTATCTGTTTAAAGGAATGGTAAGATGGGACTTTGTTCAAAATGGTCAGCTCTGTGTTTAAATTTTCAGTGACACCTGGAGGTTTACATGTAAAGCACCAGGTCCCTGAACTGGCAGACACAACCCTTCATGATTCTGCTCCTCTCTGGCTTCTCTGCCTTCCACTGGCAAACACCACTGCTAATTGTTCCCCACCCTTTATTTCACATTGTTTGAGATAGTCCTATAAATAATTTTAGTACCCCTCCCTGCTTATTAAAGATTGAAATAACCTAAAGATGGTTCAAGAGCATGGTCCCCTAAAATGGCAGCTCCACAGAGGCATAAACACCAGAAAACTAAGCCATATCAGAAACAGTTCATGCAAACTACCTACCTAGTAAAGCAACAGATCTACCAGGTTTTTTCCTCCACTTTTCCTTTGGAACCATATGGATACTGTAAGTGATGGTTAACAGTACAAAGAAAAAAGGAAGGAAGAAAACATATACACTTCTAATGACAAACTTAGAAGTCAAAACAGAGAAAGCCACCTACAGGATATCACCTGGTGTAGACGGTGGGGAACTTGGGGTCGGAGGTTAAAAAAATTTCCCCAGCAATTCTCTTCCCCAGGCTATAGTCACACATCCAGATGAAGGCACTCTTCATTCTTTCTAGGGGTTTCTCAAAGGGACTATTTTGTAGTGGTAGTTGATATCTGCTAGCATCCTTCCTACGTTTCACATTTCTAATTTCTGCCGGTTGATTTGGGAGGCAGAAAGCCACCGTCCCTGGCTAGTTCACCATCTGGGCATTGACAAGAAATCACAAAGTGATTTTAAAAAAGATACCTCTCAAATATTTTTGTATGAATGTACACAATTCTAATTTTTCTTATTATTAAATTATAGCCATTAAGTATATAAATATTAGGCAGAGTTGACAATGGATTTTAGAAATTTAATGTTAACCGACTGATTCATCAGAAGGAATATGACATACTTTGTGGGAAGGCTACTCAGAGGGAAAATGGGGAATTGGTCACAACATTGGAAACCTAGAAGCATGCGTGACTGCTCCAAGAAATGACAATAGTCATTTTACCCCTTATTTTATTTCTGATAGGAATATTTCCTCTCTTAATGATACAAACACTTCAGAAAAATTTGCATTAATGTGACTGACCCTGGCGAACCCCCACCCCATGTCACACTATGACTTAAAAATTTTGAAACACAGGTTATAAAGCTACCTGCAAAGTAACTCAATTTTAAACTGAGAGCAAATAGCCTAAAGTTAACTTAAGTATTATAATTATAACTTAATGACATTATAATTCTAACAAAATTGACAATTTAATCTCAGTCATATATCTTCTAGAGAAATCTTACGTGTTTTACCATCTTGCTTACTGGGAAACTAAGTCAGGTGACTTATGCAATATGTGTAACTTTTCAATAAATTAACTGTGCAAAAATGTGTCTCGTTTGCTCATCTAAGTACTGTGACAAATGTTTTAAGCACTGCAAGTGGACTGACAGAACACTGACTCGCACAAATACAGGAATTTTATTTGCTTCACAATTCCGGGAGTGTGATAAAAATATGAGAATACTGAATTATTGGATAAATATTGAAAATCTAACATTGAACCCTATGAAGGTGCTCAGTGTCTAAGAAAACTATGCTTAAGATAGCCCTACTAAGTTTACTACAGCCAATTAACATATAGGTTATTATTTGCAAAAACTTTTAAGACTGTTAGATGTCACTATTGACCTATGTATTATATTTCCAGAAATTAGGTTATGAGTCAGTAAAATTACAGAATTTCACTGATATAAATGTTAATAGTTAAAAATTTTTAAGTTATCTTGACAATGCAAGGCAAAATTTTAAAATTTTGTTTAAATAAATGGTCATCATAAGAGAAGTAAGCCATTAATGCAATGGGAGCAAGTTTGTCTTAGCTTTTTAAATAAAACTATATGGGAAAGATAATAAAAATCAATAAATATAGGAAAGGATCCATTGATGCTGAACTTTGGAGAGCTTATGGTAACTTCAGAATCTCCAAGAGTCAGTTTCTCATCATAAAATGAAGACAATAAGAGTGAGTACTTATTTTAAAGAGTCATCGCGAAGATTAAACACAGGGCGTGCAAACAAAACTCTAAAAATATTGTCTGGCACTTGAGACATTAGTAAATATTGGCTATTATTATTTGCATGGTTTACTATAATTGCAATTCTTATTCTGAATAACTATTTGAAGACACTTCTTTAAACTGAAGCAGATTTTGTTGAAGATAACCGAGATAAAGGATATGGAAGCTAATCATGGAAGAAATAGTTTGAGATAGCTAATGACCAACAAAAAATCAAGTAAACACCAATACTAAACTGCATTAGCCTCAGAGAGCATATAGCCCTATATAAGGCCTATATAAATACATATATATATATATATATACACACACACACATGTGTATATATATATATATGTGTGTGTGTGTGTGTGTGTGTGTGTATGTATATATATATATATATAAAATATATATGTAGGAGAGTCAACATCCCATAATAAATGCAGTAGACATTATTAATCAAGAAACAAGAAATTGATACAGCCACAATTTCTTACAATTTAAATTTTCAATGCTTTTAAAATAAAGTTTATGTTGCCTCTAAAAACAAAATGTATTAATGGAAGGTAAGTACAGTGGTCCCCTTTTTTCTGCATTTTTGCTTTCTGCAGTTTCAGTTACCCAAGGTCAGCTGCGGTCTGGAAGCATGATCTTCCTTTTGACCTACTGTCAGAGGGTCAACAGTAGCCTAATGCTATGCCACATGCCTGCGTCATTCACCTCATCTCTTCACATAGACATTTTATCATTTCATATCATAACCAGAAGAAAAGTGAGACAATATAATATTTTGAGAGAGAAAGACATTTACATAACACTTATTACAATATATTGTTCTAATTATTCTATTATCATTGTTGTTAATCTCCTACTGCACCTAATTTATAAATTGAACTTCATCATAGGCATTTATTTATAGGAAAAAACAGTTGCATATAGGGTTCTTTACTACCCACAGCTGCAGCATCTACTGGGATTCTTGGAATATATAACCCATGGATAAAAGGAAACTGCTGTACAGAGGAAGCATGTGTTGGTGGTCATCAGCAAGGAGTACAGGAAGCAAAATATCAGCCTGGATTAGGAAAGAATACATTTAAAGGATGGTAAGTGAGCCTCTATTCTGTGTTAGATATCAGACTGAATGCTATAAGGGAATAAAAGTTTAATAAAAACAGTACATTTGTGTAACAGTCAACCAGGCAGAATAAGTAAAATATTAGTTAAATCTACTGTAATGCTTCATTGCATAGATTGCTAGAAATCATCAGAATTAATTATATATAGTGCACTGAGAAGGTATAAACTATACCAATTTTGTGCAATAATATCTCTGAGGACAACAGTGAACTAAGTGTGAACACAGACTATGTTATTATTAAATTTCCTTGAGATTTGCTCTATTATTAAAATCTATTTTCTGTGTTGTGTACAACTCGATAACATCCCTGAAAGATCTGGGTCTTAGGGAAAGCTAAACTATTATTATTATTCTTTCTATAAACATTTCATAGAAACTAAGTCATATTTTTAAAAAAATTTAGAGAAGCACAAAAGTTAATGTGAGGCCTGTGAGGATGGGGGGAAGATAAAAAGTAAATAAATGTGTTGTATGCATATATGAGCTTCAGGAATTCTTTAGTGCACCTAAAAAACCACATCATGGCTATACAAGATACGAGAAAGAGTTTGAAGGTACTGGAATTAAAGTCTTGAAAACTGGCATTGCCATTACCAAATGCATTAACTTGGACAACTTATTCACCTTCTCTGAGCCTCAGTTCCACATATGAAAATGTCTGCTAACATGTGTTTTGTCCAACACTTTTCAATTTCATTTATCCCAAACCAGGACATTAGCCAAGTTAGTTTCTTAATACAAAGTTTTTTCAACACCACCATTTATTTCTCTCAAAACTGGCATTCACTCACCCATCTGTGGTTAGAATGGCCCCTTTTTCCTTCATCTGTTGGCTGGCTTACTCATTACTCATTCTCCACCTCCTCAATTGCACCCTCCACTAAGAAGACTGAAAAATCCAAATATTTATTGTCTCAGCCTCCACTGTAACTGTGTGGACATGTGACATACTTCCAGCTAACAAAACTTAAATGAAATCCACTGAGAATACTAGGAAAGCTTCTGCTTTCAAGATAAAAAGGGATACACTTGCCCAGGGAGGCCCTTCTTTCTTTCTTCCTTCCTTAAGCATGGACATAATACTTGGAGTTGTATGTTCCATGAAGAAAACAGCAAATGAATCAGTGAAATGCTACCACCATGCAGTGGAGCAACTGAACCTAAGGCAGTAACTGCCTACCTCTGATTGGTTCTCATGTGAGAAAAAGAAATCCCTATCTGTTTAATCCATGGTTAGTACTCTATTATGTGAAGTCAAAAACATTCCTTTTTGGCATAATGTTTCTTTTGTTCCTTCTTCTCCAACATTTTTTAAATGCTCTCACTTCAGTTAGTCGTAATATGTAATTTCTTTGTCATATATATTCAATGAGGTGATGCTAGTACTGTCAAAAGAACACTGCAGGAGAAATCAAAGAGCTGGTTTTACTCCATTTTAATATCTATTGATATATGAAACTTGTGGGAATTTAATATTTCTTATCTTCGGTTTGCATATATTGGCAACTGAACTAGATAACAAGTATCTTATATTTAAATCTCCAAAGATAATCTCAAAGTCCTCCAAAGGAGACAATTGGAGGAAGAGGTGTTACTGGAGTTTAGGTTAGAGTCACCGCATGGAAGACAGAACATGGTGAGCTTATCTGGAAGGATTTGGAATTAGGTGGAGGCATAACCCCTGCAAAGACAGACAGGGAGACACACTCTGGCATCTCATCTTCTCACTCTCTCATCTCCTCTAATCACTCTTTGGCTGAACTCAACCAGGAAGTAAAATATATGGGAGCCCGGGAACCATACCTCACAGCTCTGTAACACAGGGCAGGGCCCAGGAGAGTGGAAAGGTACATCTGAGAACAGAGGTCCAGCACCACACACTACTACTACCAGAAATGAATTTAACATTAAGGGATTAAAAGAGGAATTGACTCAGGAAGTACTTATGGATAACATTTGTGAAAGAATCAGAAGTGTAAAACAGAGCTTGTGAAACAGAAAAATAAATCACAAGAATGTTTTTCTCTAAAAACAGGCAAAATCATAATGACAAAAGTCTTTACCTTCATTTCTCAGGATGCCTTTTCATCCCTTCCAGGACCTTTCCCCACAGTCATTCCCTCATTGTTTTATTCATGAATAAAATATTGAAAAATACTGAATATATGCTTATTGAACACCTAGACTCTTCCAGAGACTAGGCACATGTAATCACATACACTCTTATTACTCTACTCTACTTATTACTCTACTCATCATCTGTCTTTCCTGGCATGCTTTTCTTCCAGCAAATTCTTATACTTCAAGAATGAGTCAATTGTCCTTGCCCTAAGATTCCTAAAACCCCACTTAACCCAGTTAAGAACTTCCTATCCACTTGAGATACTAATTTTGTATGTAGTTTGGCACTTGCCACAGTACATTGTAATTGTGGTCTTACCTGTATTCACCAACTGAGTATGAATAGTTTGAGAGAAAAGACTATGAAGACAACTTCTTGTCCTTTGTCAGGGTTTATTTTACAAAAGCCTATTAAATATGTGTCTATAAAGTTTTAACTAATTTATCCTGCTTTTTGAAAAATAAAACGTAGTAAACAATTCTATCCCCTGCCAATTCCATCTAAACGGCTCAACTCTGAACACTGTCCATGTTTTGTGAGCAATTACAGAAAATTCCAAGAAAACCACCTCACAGTATAAATTTTAAATTTTGTAACACTGCAATATATTAGACTTAAGTTTTTCTTCAAGTCTGTCTGTAGTTCCAACAGGACTTGGAAGTAATGACCTATTAATTGGGACAACATGCGGTTTCTTATATCTAATCACCTACTTTTAAATCTTTATTCTGTTTACTTAAACCACAAGAACTGGCAGGCGACTCAGCTGAAAACCAAGCACATGGGAGTTTTTGTTTTCAATTTACAGAGACTAATATAAAGAGATATTAAGGATGAAAAGAACATTATTTTTGTATATAAAAACATTTACCTTTGTATAATGGCCACAAAACCAAAGGTTTAGGATATGAAGTATTATGATATAAGGAACATTATTTGTAGCTTAATATATCACATACACTATTTAAGCACTTTGTATTCCTTGAGTCATGTTACCTACAGTACAGCTTTGCAAGCTAAGTACAGTTATTTTCCCAATTTACAAAGAAACTGAAGGTTATCTAAGAATCCATAGTAAATATGAAGATCCATGCAAGTCAGTAAAAAACATAAAATGCACAGCTAAGACCGAGAACTCATTCTTCACTCATAAGCACTGAAATTTTTTGTTTGTTTTAAATAAAACAGGTACTGGGGTGACTAAAAATTGTAATGTTAAAGACCATTTAAATTGCCTGCGTAGAGGCACAAATGTGTCCTAGAGCACATGGCTGGGATGCCATATTGCCAGAATAATTTAGATTCCCTGGCTTTAAAACATTTATGCTAGAGCTTTATCATTACAGCTGAGGCATCCTACATGGCATGAACATTTTTATAAAACACCCTGAAATTCATATCTTAGTGATCAATTCAGCACTTGCAATTTCCCAAACTTTATTTTAATCAGGAGTTAATGATGTAGGGCACTTCCAGTAAGTAATGAATGTTTGAATTGCTGTAAGTTATTTTAATAATTGCTCAGCTAACCATTTAAATTATCAAAGGTCTTTACTTGTGCAATGTCATATAAATGATGGAAATTAAAAATTAATCAACACAATTTACGTAACTAAAAGCTGCCATCTAATGGGATATTTTTCAATAAGACGACAGCAGTAATTATGCTGAAAAATATTCATTCCTGTAGTTTGAACGATTATAGCAATTTCCACCAGGGGATTTCTCAGTCAGATTCTAGTTCTGGGCAACAGTGATTAATATAATGGTTATTAATGAGAAGTAATTTTGATACTTCTAATGGTGTTTAGGTGTCAATGCCTTGAAAGCAGTATGTTTAGCATATTAATAATGAAGATTACATTGGACTAGCTACTAAGTAATCTTATTGATTTTTTTTTATCTTCTATAATGTGAAAGGTCAATTAGATGTATAAAAACAACAGAACTTTTCACAGCAGGACTTAACATTTCTCTTTGCTGACATCTTTTTAACTGTGTACAAAGTTCATTAAATGTGTAATGGCAATACTATTACAGGAAGAAAGCGGAGGGGTCAAGGGTCATAATCCACAGCAAGGTGACAGTCTCTTGTGGGTGACACCCTGGGATTTGAGCTGGAGTGAGAATTGCCTTTCAGGTTGCCAACAGGGAACAGAAAGAATCATGCCATTGGCAGTTAATATTATTGGTTGTATTAATTAAACTGAATATTGACAGATTTTGTTGGCTTTACGTCAAATTGGGTACAGATAAGGTACTCCCTCATCAGGTTCCATAAACATAAAATTGTAGATTAATAAAATTATATAATATATATGTTTTGGGTAACACGAAGAAATATATAAACATTTGCAAATTTACAGTCTGCAATGTGTTATATTTAAATGCATCCAAATCCGTTAGAAAAGTAAAAAATTATTCTTCCCCTTTATACACTATTCCCTTTCCTAGAACTTTGCAAATGTATTCTTTCCCCATCTGTTGAACTTAACTCTTTGGAGGCACATAATATATGGTCCTAGTAAAACTACATCATAGTATTTATAGCAGAGGAAGGCTAACACTTGTGTTGTAGTAGTTCTACGTTGTGAGGAGAAAGTTAAACTAGCTTTCGCTATGGACACAGAAGTATGATTTCACCAAAGACACAAATTAGTCCATGAAGTATATTTCTAATGTTTTATTAAAAATATGAAATCTAAAGAGAGTTCAAGTAGAATAACACTACTGGCAAAATCATTGTTTCAGGATTACTGTTAATTTGTTAATCATTCCAAATATAAGTAAAATATTAAAAATTACTGTATAATAGTTACTGTGTAACTTTACATGATTTTCATAATATTAATAGTCTCAATGATATTTCTTGAGACTAAGAAATTCCTGTGTTTCATTTTTTGGTAGTCAGATTTTTATTGTTTGGGTGTTATTGATAGAAATAAAACTATTTGTATTTACATATTTTGAACTTGGATTTTATGTATGGTTCTTAGAGAGTTAAAGTCACTGAGAATGTTAAATATTTTGGAAAATTTTTATTTGTTTGAACTGGTTATCTTAACTTTTTTTTTCTTTCAGTCTCATAGTGCAGTAACAATCTGACAGAATTGAGTGTGATCACTGATTTCATAGCAAGTGCTGAGTTCTTAATGTAGTGTCAGGGAACAGATAGACTTAAGGTTTACTTTCTTCCTATTCTCCACCTCTCCTTAGATTTATATATCTTATTTCTACTGGAATACATGCATTATTAGCTGACATAAGGCTGGTGAAAAATGCAAGGATAAATATGACTCAATTTTCTGATCCTTTGGAACAGACAAAATAAAACTAAAAGATAATTGTGCTAAGAATATAAGCCAGTGATTTATCATAGAGGAACAATAGGAACATGAAACTAACTGAATAAATATCTCATCCCAAACATGAGGTGATAAAAAATAATTTAATGTAAGGTATATTTTAAGAATTTATGATTATTTCTGCTAAAAGCAAGTGGCACAAAAATCCTATTTTGACTATCTTATGGAACTATAACTGTCTTTAGGCTTTAAAACAAAAGTTAATTATAACTTATGCAATAGCCATATAGCCATTTCCAATGGATGTGCATTTTAGAATTCCTAAGAAAACCCTTCAGGATTAATATAACTTAGCCACTTGAATAATTAATTACTTCAATGAAATATTTTTTGTTGTAAGCTCATAGTTTAATTGTCCTCTTTTTAGTCTTTCTTTTTCAAATGTAAATACCCCTCAAAAAACATACTATACATAATAATGACTAAAACCAATTGCAAAATAAAAATTGAGCTGAACAAATATTTTCAAAGTTTCTACTGTGAGAATCCCAATTAACCATGTGACACACACGTTAGAGATAATTGCAAGAGTAATGGCTAACATTTGTGTGGCACTTGGCAGTATGCACAAAGATATCAAATATTCTCATTTGACCTTCAAAAGGATTTTAAATGCCTGTTTCATAAATGAGGAAACCGAGAGTCAGTAATACAGATCAGAGCTGTCCCATCTCCCCATGACCATGTCAGCCAATGAAGCAGGATGTTTGTTCTCTTCTAGAGGAGCAGAGAAGGAAGAACCCATTATAATCATGAATCCTTTTTGCTTCTAGTTTCAATGGTTTGTGAATGTCAAATTTATGGAAACATTGCCCTTGTCTCTGGTTATGTGTTTCCTGTACTAGTCCGTGGCAGCAGTTACCACCTTACTGTTATTTCTCTCATTTATCTTTGCCGGAAAGAACTGTGTACTCAGAAGGACAAGGGCCAGGCTGTTCTAAGTGTCTTGCAGCCTCAATGCCCATCTTGCCACTTTCATGTAAGCATAAATACCAGGTCACTTCATGATAATTTTATTTAGTATTTGGGTTTGGAGAGCTCCTTTACTACCACTATTTTTTTCAATGTTATCTCATACCATTTTAGCTGTGATTGCTTCCTTTTTTACACATTAGCTGTGTTTTCCCTCATATTTATCTCTTCATTTTAAGTGATAAATATTTTTTTTAATTCAGGCAATAATAGAAACATTGAGCAGTATAGTCTCATTGGTAATAATCTCATAACAAACTGTAATTTGGGTAATACTCTCAAATCACCTTAATACCTATGTATTTTTAAAATAAATATCCATTTTACTGTTCTCTGTTTTTTATTTCCTTTTACTTCTGTCAATAAGCAATTTCTGAGCTCCTACATTGCACTCATTCTTCCTAGAATTTCAAATATGGCCAAGAACAAGTCTTACCCTCCTGGAGCTTATATTCTAGTGCTAATATCAATTATGAACCCACTTTTTAGGGAAATATTGTAAATACACAAATCTAAACACCAAGAAAGAGTCAGGAATTTCAAACAGTTGTTTCAATAAGATTATAGAATTAATAATATGTATAATTTTAGCTGAAAGCATTTATGATAAGGTATTAATTCATTAATAGAAGACCAGTTGTTCAAGCCAAACAGGTTAAAATCCCTGTTTTTCCTCAATTGACAATATCTGTAACATTTGAGCATTTGTTTTCATTTAAAAAATCAAAACCTTAACACTTGCAAATTTCATCAGAAAACCCCATCTTTAAAATACTGGTATTAGAATAACTTCCAACAAAAAACAGCCCATGTCAAAGCTGAGAATGTATTCTAAGAGTAAGTAGATGATGAATCAGAAAGATCCTGATTTAGAATTTCAAAACACTCTACAGAACATAGCAATTACATACAGATTCATTAATCAGTTTTTTTCTTGATTAAATCCACATTTCAACTAAAAGTTCCAACATCCTCAGAGAATGGAAAGTTAGGTACAAATGATGGCAGCCTGAGAAAAGCTGTGATCTGAATGATAGTGAAAAGTGCACAAGATTCCATTGGAAGTAACACAGCAGTTGTTCCTCCTTTGTATGTTATTATAAAGAGAACTGGGGGGTCAAATTGCATGAATGATAAATGGAAGGTGCTTGAATTGGGTTGGTTCTTTTATGAACATTGTACATTGACCTTGGCAGTTTTGACAATTACATCCATCATTTCTAGGAATCCATTCCAACACCCCAGCCTGTTCTCTAATGTGACCAAATAAACAGGGTTTGTGAATATAAGAATCAAAGATTGATCTTCTATGCCACTGCACTGATTAACAGTTTGTTACTTACTAGAGCTTTTTCATTCCATGGATTATTTGATGATAACTCACTATGGCACACCTGTAGATAGCAGGTTAGAATGCTTTAATCTTCACTTACAGGCTTCCAAAGGATCAATATTAGACTTCTAAGGTTGATAAAAATGAAATAAAATCTTTAAGGAGCTCATTAGATACTTTAAATGTGCATTTTATTATTTCCATGTTGATTCAGTAGAAAAAGCTAGGTGAAGATGGAAGCAGACCAACCATTTCACACTATTTTAATCTATTTAGCTTTAAAAATTTTTTTAGCCTGAAATATTTTTGGTATGAAGAGAATTATATCTAGGCTGAGAAACAGATTTCTCCTCCCCCAC